>JACYXH010000802.1:3320274-3350274 GCA_026745465.1 Lota lota
CTCTTGGTGCTTTAATTAATTTAATAATGCCTTTCAGAAGCCATAAATGAAAGGCCTTCTGAAATGGTGCATTAATTAGCTAGCGTGGATGCTAAGCCCTGTCAGTGGGGGGGGGGGGGGGGGGGGGGGGGGGGGGGCTGGTGGCTGTCAGAACGCGAGGGGGGCAAAGCCGGGAAGGAGAAAAGGAAAAAAAGGAAAAGGAGATGGGCACATCTGACGTGCCACGGGTCAGAGGGCATGCCAATCAGGCGCTTTCCCACACTTAACGAGTCATAATTTGTGTCTAGTATACACGTGTATTCAGGGCAGGCTGCGGTCATGTCCATAATTCTCTCTCTAGCGTGAGCTAGCTGGGCTACATGTTAGTCGCTGGTGGCCGACAAGGTAGTTACACTCACAATAACAAGCTGTGGCATGGGCACATTATGCTGCTACTTGTATTTACATGCTAAGTACCACTGAAGGAAGAATTCTCCAGAAGCCCCTAGTTATCCCATTATGTGTCTCGGATACCCCCTTTTAATCTCAACATCAGAAACATTTTGTTTTTAATTAAAAATTGTATTCCTAATGTGCTTGCAAGGTAATAACGTGGAATAACTAAAACTTTATTAAAAGTCTTAGTGGGAATCGACGCATGAGCGCACAACATCATCACAGAGCCCCGCCACAGATTATATTCCGACACTAACACAACACCACGCGCATCTCATAAGGAGTTTGTTTTTCCCCTCTTTCATATTTCATAAATATTAACCGGGGAGTGTGTATGTGTTTATGTGTGTGTGTAAGTGTGTGTGCCTGTGCTTGTCCATTTATTACCATAAAAAAATCAGCTGACTGAAGTATCTCAGTATCGGTGGAGGCAATTAAGTGCTTTGAGAGAATGCGTAATACAGGACTTTGTAATGGTATCATTTGGAGTCAAGGCACAGATGCGCCGTGCACAGCCATACTGTAATTAGAGGGAAACGCTGTACAGGTTTTCCACTAATTAGCAAATTATGCTGAAAATAGCATCAAGCTAATTAACAGTTATTATGGCATTTTTGAAAGTATGACTTTAATTAGCAAAGTCCTGACGCAGGCAATTTCAAACTCGTCTCCTCGAAGACGAGGAAGACGAGGAAGATGAGGGATAAGAAGAGAACACACACTGAAGGAAAAACACAAAATTGAAACCCCCGCCCAAAAAAAAAACATGAGGCATGATCAAGAAGATACGCAGATTACGACGCCGTCAAAATGAGAAGAGAGAAGAAGAGAGAGAAGGGTGATGGGGGGGGGGGTGGCAGGGCTACACAGAGTGAGAGAGAGAGAAGCTGAGTGAATGTGAGAGAGGGGAGCAGTAGGAGGAGGAGAGGGGAGAGGAGGTGGGGGGGGGGGGGGGGGGGGTGAGGGGGGGTGGGTTGAGCCGGAGCTTTTGTGTGTTGTGTCTGGATCTCCATCCAAATGAGGGGACATGTGTGCAGGGTCTGGCTGCCAAGAGGAGCCTGGTGCCCAGTGTCAGGTGGCAGCAGCTCACCCCTCCGCTACCCAGCGGAGAGGAGAGAGAGCTCAGCTGGTGCCCAATGCCACTCACTTATTCTACTCCGCTGCACATTAAAGGAGCCCTCGAGTGGAGCCAAGCTATGCCAGCCAGTCAGTTAGTTATCCAGTCAGTCAGCCAGCCAGTCGGTCAGTTTGTTAGTCAGTCAGTCAGTCAGTCAGTTAACCATTCAGTCAGTTAGTCAGTCAGCCAACTAACCAGTCAGTCAGTCAGTCAGTTATCCAGTCAGACAGCCAGTTGGTCAGTTAGTTATCCAGTCAATCAGTCAGTTAGCCAAGTTCTCAGTCAGTCAGTCAGTCTGGCAACAACACAGAATATTTTCACCATCCCTATAGTCACCACCAACTCCATCACCACCACCACCACCTTCACCACAGCCTATAAACACTTTGGAACTTTCTCATCAGGACCATGTGATGGTAGTATGTGACATGATCTAAATCAAAACAATAATGTTCCTATTCCCTGCTTCAGTGCACGACATTATTTTACTCTCCCATGGATATGTTGTGAGACATTGATTTGACTCACAATCAGTGTGTGTGTGTGTGTGTGTGTGTGTGTGTGTGTGTGTGTGTGTGTGTGTGCGTGTGCGAAAGAAATCAATACGTGCGAGTGAGTGTGTTTACATATTTACATAAATGTTCAATCCAATTACTAATTAATTAATTAATTATCGGAGGGGAAGGTGGCGAGGAGGTGTAGGATTGAGGAAAGGAGGAGTAGAGAAGAAGAGAGAGATGTAGAAAAGAGATGGAGAGAGAGAGAGAGAGAGAGGGAAGAGGGAGAGGGAGGGCGCAGCGAAAGACGAGAGAAGAGAGGTAGAGAGGGAGGGAGATATAGAGAGAGAGCGCTGTAGAGAGAGCGAGGAGACTGAGAGGGTGAGGGAGGGAGGGAGGGAGGGATGGACTGGAGGGTCTTTGAAGGCCCGTGTGTGAGGCAGAACAGAGGAGCCCCTAGCCTCAGGCAGCGCGCGGCTCAGGCCCATTAGCTACACTGACCTTGGCCGTGCCTTTGCCTTTGTGCTCTCCTCCCGCTGCTTCCCCTTCTCAAGCATTCCCTTTCTGTTGTCTCCCAGCAAGATTGGGAAGGGGGCCATAGCTCCCCGTTCCCCCCCTCCACATCCACCCTCCCACTACACTCCCTTCTACAACCCCCTCCTTCTCCCACTGCTACCTACACACACATACCCCTCCTCTCTCTCTTTCTCCCCTCTCTCTCTCTCTCTCTGTCTCTCTCTCTCTCTCTCTCTCTCTAACCCCCGGAGATTGTGCCCCAGAGGGCCGTGTCCAGCCCCACCACCCTCAACACCACCCTTCCCTCCCTCGCCGGGGGCCACCTCTGCCCCTTAACGTGAGTCTGGGTTTGGCTGGACCTCCAGAGGAAGAGAAGAAAAAATAAAAAAGGAGTGTGTGTGTGCAGGGGGGGGGGGTGTTCGATGTTCAGGAGGTGGAGGGTGAGGGAGGAGGGAGAGGTGGTGTATGCGGTGGTGGAGGAGGGGAGGAGGAGGCCAATCACGGCACCACCCCCTCCCCTGCATACGTGCATCCACTCTGGGCACGCTGCCTCTTTATTGCCTGCCTCTCATTTGAGAGGATGGAGGCTGGCTGCCAAGTTTTGACACCGCCACATATGGCCCCCTCCATCAATCGGACTAATCAAGCATCGCGGGGAGGAAGGAGCATCTTAATTGCCAGCCAGATATAGCCGCTCTCGCCTGACATGCAACCTGGAAATAGACCGCGGGCCTGAGGAGGAGCCCTGGCCCAAGATAGATGGAGACGGTCATTGTTCCAACTCTAGCGTCTCACACCTTCGATGGCGATATAGATTGTAGGCTATATAGCGGGTCATTTAGTGGGCGCTTTTATCCAAAGCGACTGATTTTCTTTTAGATACATGCCATTTAGGAACAGGTAGGGGTGCTCTTGCTCTCAAGGATGCCTACAGGTTAGACTGCGGACATTGGGGATCGAACGCAGAATCGGCTGGGAGTCCAACACCCCTAACCGCTAGACTATCCTGACTAGCATTAGTAAACATTAGTGAGCCCCGAAAGATAATTTCTTTTAGTTTACTTTTCCTTGCCACACATTTTGAAAATTGACTAACAGTATTGCAAATATTGCCACGGCATCGCATCATCCGCTCATTAAAACCCTGGTGATTATGTTCACATTTGTAACGTCGCGCCACCGCAGGACAGAGGAGTGTACAGTAAGTTGTTGAGGACTTTATTCATTTTTTTCTTCCCATGCTGGGCTCTGAGACCTCCAGGGCGTTCTGTCTGCTCTCTCCCTACTTCCTGCTTCCCTACACCCCCTCCCCTCACCCCTCCACATACACACACATACACGCCCCCCCGCTGGTGGGTAGGAACCATGGAATAATTTAGCACATGGAATGAGGAGCCGAGATCAGTGACGGACACCAATTCATCTCTCTCTCTCTCTCTCTCTCTCTCTCTCTCTCTGTCTCTCTCTCTCTCTCTTTCCGTTTGTAAACACTGGAAAGGCCTGTGGTCATAATGGTCTTTTGTCCAGCATGAGGGTTTTTCGTTTTTTTTTGCATCCCTCTCGTATTCACTTCAAAGGTAACAAGTGACAGATGTCTGTGCGTCTCTGTGGTCTTAAACGCTGAGACGCCGGGATAACATCTGGGCTGAATGTCAAACTGTGAATCCTCCCTCCCTACCTCGATGCCGTGGTGGGCTTTTTGTTATGCTTCTAACACTGGCCGCATTGTTGGTAATGTCAGAGTCGAGTCGGAAAACCTTACAATTACACTGTCTTTGGCAGGGTTGGTGAAAAAAAACTAAAAACAAAAAAAACAGGAAATGAAAATAAGATGATGAAATTAAAATCAAAGGGGTTTCAAGGAATAATGATTTCAAAAGCCGACCGACGCTATTAACTCGATATCATGCCTTTCTGGTGGACTTCTAAAGTTTATCCCTCGGGTTTAACCGCTGTGCGAATCAAACGCACCGCAGGAGGTGGCGAGATGAATTACAAGTCGCTTCTTCAATTTAGAAAAAAAAAAGGGAAAAGAAAAATACAGCGCATATATTAAAACAAAGCCTTTTTTTTCCGTTATGTTAGTTTTCTTTGGAATTTGCATGCGCTGAAACGCATTTATTTATTTTTTCCCTGCAAAAGGTGGTGGCATTTTGAAGCTCCGTAATCACATCACGGGAGCTTGTTTGTTTAACTCTCCTCACTCCCGTCGATGGCTGCCTTCCGTATTTACATGTTTAATTGAGAAGCGTGCTGCCGGTTCCCTGTGCCCATCTGCCCAGTCCCTTTCTCTTATCGGGTTCATTCCTCAAACTGACAGCCCTCCATATCTCCTCCTCTCCGCCTCTGCCTCCACCTCCTCCACCACCACCACCACCACCACCACCACCACAACGACCAACTCCAGTAACAACTTCTCTTCCTCTCCTGTTTCCATCTGTCAAGGTGGGGCTATGATGAGAGACAATACAGCACCCCGACCACCTTCATCTCATTTAAAAATGAAACCGACAAAATTAAAATATGCTCTACGACAATGGAAGCGCAACAACGCTAACAAGCTAGCATTTAGTCCAAACTCATCTTTCTTTTTTCTCTCTCTTATTTTCTCTCTCTCTCTCTCTGCCTCTCTCTCCCTCGCACACACACACATCTAAATCACGGGGCCTGTCAGACGCAACATGTGTGTCTTTGTGCAGCCATCAGCGTGTTTCATTGTAAACAGTAGCATCTGAAGGGCTGCCTCTTATCAGTGGAGTGTCAGAAGGCCCCGCAGAGCCCCCCCCCCCCCCCCCCCCCCCCCCCCCACTCCCACCTACCCTGTCTGCTCTAAATGCTTTTCTATTAAGAGCAAGCGTTGTGTCCCTGTGATAGCGAGGCGGCTCCTCCACTTCATCATTCATAATCCCAATGGGCAGCGATGGACTCCATAGCCGCCGTCCACGGAAGCCTTTGTCATTGAGAACAAACCCTCCTTTAAATGAAAGTGAGCATTAAAGGGGTGGTTTCCATTTAACCAGGAAGTGGTGGTGTGTGTCCCGACAGGCCAAAAGGCCCCTCTGTCTCTTTTTCTTACACGCTCTCTCTCTCTCTCTCTCTCTCTCTCTCTCTCTCTCTCTCTCTCTCTCTCTCTCTCTCTCTCTCTCTCTCTCTCTCTCTCTCTCTCTCTCTCTCTCTCTCAACAATGGTGTCACTTTGCTCGAAAACATTATTATTATTAAAGGTATTTGTGACCGCATTTATAGTGGAAATACATAATTAAAAACAATTATGCAAAATATAAACCCAATTAATTCAATTGATTATGTGCAAGAAGATTTGTCTTTACCAATTGTATTCATCTGTCAAATATTAAGTGAGTAAAAAAACAACAACAATGTATTTCCCAGAACACTAGAGTGGGAAACTGCTAGGCATGTACCAGCCCCCCCCCCCCCCCCCCCCCCCCACCGCTTCACTACCAGGACCAGCTGAAAAGGCTCAACTTTTTGCCCAGCTTCTAATTTTTTTAATATTCCCTCCCCTTCCCAGCATGCATCAGTCCCCGCTGGGTGGTGGGTGTGTGTGCGTATGGGGGAGGGGGGTGGTGTATGTGATCAGCAGCATCCCCACCACGTCGCCTCATTATTGGGTAAATAGGTTTGGGCATGTCTTCAGTAAACAAAGCCAAGACTGACAGTTAAGGGAGAGAGACGGAGCGGGGGGGGGGGGGGGGGGGGGGGGGATAGTGGGGGAGAGTTAGGGGGACAGTGTGTGTGTGTGGGGGGGGGGGGGGTGGTAAGGGGGGGTGGGGGGTGGGCAAGCTCGTTCCCAATTAGAGTCGCCCGAGGCGAAACTTTAAAGAGGGGATCAATCCTACAGATCGCTAAACTGATCCTGTCACAGGCTGGAGATATTTAAACTGTGGTGCAGAGAGGAGAGAAGAGAGGAGGAGAGGAGAGGAGGAGAGGTGAATAGAGGAGAGGGAGCGGACGAGAGATAAGGATGGAGGAGAGAGAGTGTACGAGAGAGGAGAGGGGAGAGCGCAGGAAAGTGGAGTGGGAGAGAGGAGAGAGTGGACGAGAGAGAGGAGAGAGGAGAGGAGTGAAGATGAGAGGGTGGAGGGGAGAGGAGGAGATAGGAGAGAGAGTAGAGAAGAGAGGAGGAGCGTGTAGGAAAGTGGAAGAGGAGAGTGGTTGAGAGAGTGAAGAAGAGAGGACAGCGTGGAGAGAGGAGCATGGGCAGTGCTGCTCAGTACAGTTTGACTGTGTGCTGCTAATGACTTGGGGGTACAGCGTCTCCACATGGCTCCCACCCCACAGCGAGCCGGCGAGTGATTGACGGGTGAAATCGGACCTCAGCTGCAGTGCCGTTCACCGTGGGGGCCAGATGGGGGCGGGGGAGGGGGGATAGTGATTTGCGTTTTACAATTTCCGATTCTTTTTTGTATGCAGCTCCCTCCTCTATACGGATATATTCTCTAATTGTCTTCCTTACTTACCTGCGAAGCCGCTGCTCATCTCTGATGCAGAAAACGTTTCAAATTAACATGCGAAGGTTTTGATTTTTTGATTTCTTTCTCTGTGTGTGTGTGTGTGTGTGTGTATGTGTGTGTGTGCATGTGTGCACACACCAGCGTGCCACCTTTGAAGCAAGCTGATTAACATTAGCTAGCAGTCCGCCTACTCATGTTTAAAGTGAGCCGTGTTTTGAAGTTGAAGCAAAAAATTAGAAAGGAGACTCACGTTAGGGGAATGAAGGCGGAGGGGTGGGATTGACAGGTGAATTTAATCGCATTGTCAATTCATGACATCCTGCAGATAGTGTTTTTGACTACAATTGAGTTACTGACAGGCTCAAACATACACACACACACACACACACACACTCACACACACACTCACACACTCACACACACACACACACACACACACACACACACACACACACACACACACACACACACACACAAGTAATGTGTAATGAGCTTCCAAGCACTCTGCAACTGCAGCAGCGAGAGCTGAACATTAAAATGAGCGTATGATGCATTATGTATATCACTGGGGTTCCTGTGCAGGAATTAATCATGATCATAAAAAGCCAAAGACAAAACAACATAGCCAAACCCGCTGCTAAATTGTTGCAGTACGCGGCGAGGCAAATTCATCTTTCACGCTATTAAAGACGGAGAAAATCTTAAAAAGGTTTTCCGTCTTGCTTGTCCGCTTCCCTTATTGAGAGTCGTTCACTTTCACAAGTTTATTTGCGGATTATTGTAAATCCCCGATACAAATCATATCAAGAAATCATGTAGCGGGGACATGGGATGTGTTCTGCTGATGCCCAGCCAACACCCCCTGAGGGAGCGGTTGAGTACGGTGCTGGGGGTGGGGGGAAATAGAGAGATAGAAAGAGAGCGGAGGGAGTAAAAAGATAGAGAGGGGAAAGGAGGCAAGGAAGAGAGAGATAGAAAGAGTGAGGGGAGTGAAGAATTTAGCTAAATGATAGAGAGAAGGGAGGATGAATAGAGATAGAACGAGTGCTTGAAGGAGGAAGGTAACAGATAGGGAGGAGAAGAGAGGTGGAAAGAGAGAGAGGGAGTAAATGAGGGAGGTAAAAGCAACAGATGACAGAAGGAGGCAAGAAAGAGAGATAGAGAGAGGGAGTGAAGGAGGAAAGTTAAAGGATAGCGGGAGGGGAGGAGAGAAGGAAGGGAAAGAGAGAGAGAGACAGAGGGGAGGAGAGAAGGAAGGGAAAGAGAGAGAGAGACAGAGAGGGGGGAGGAGGGAGAGCGGTAGTCAAGCTGCACTTTATCCTGACAGATCTCCTTTACACACTAATTTCCTTGTTAAAGAAGAGAAAATGGCACTCGATCCGGAGAAATCCTTTTTTCTCCTGGAGCGGGCCCTGTCAGCTGTGAGGGGCTGAGCAGATACTGCTTCTCCTCCTCCACCTCCTCCTCCTTAGAGCTCCCCCTGGCTCACCGCAGCCCTCACCCACCCCCGCCCCACCCTCTCCCAATATACCCATAATTAATACACCATTGGATATATACAATGAAGAAACCGTGCCAACCATACACAGATTCCAACGGCCGTCAGCGGCAGACACAACCCCCTGTCGTGGAAATCAGCGGTGAATTGATTTCCTCATCGTTCCGTCTGCATCCCAAATGGACGAGTAACAAATCGCCGTGCCGCCATCATCGCAATTCTCTGCTGCAGTAATGTTGTTGTATGTAGACATTATCCCCCTCTCTCGCTCTCTCTGTGACAAAATGGCTAAGCGACTCCCCTTATTCACAACTGCCACCGTATTGGCAACGGACAATGATGTAGGAGCCATCGGACCGCACCGCAACATATTTACTATTGATTGCGCGGAAGTGTAACAAGTGGAATTTGAAAAGCAGCCTGAGCTAAAGCCCCCACAGCGTTCCAGGCGGTGGTATTCTTCCCGTTCTTAAGTCTGGGGGGTTTATTTCAGCGTTTTTAGCCGGCCTTGGCCTACTGTTGGCAAGAGTGAGTGTCAAGTCTACTTCTCAGAAATCTGGGTAACAATTCAGAAGCAATCGATAAGGAGTGACAGCTTATTCTAAGGCTTAACACGGGCCAAGAGAGGACTGAGTCAAGGAGCAGGTTGAGAGGAATGCATTTGTTTTGTATTTGATTTTTCCATTAAAGTTATCGCCACTTTCCCTCTCTCCTTCTCACTCTCAATCCCTCTCTCTTTGTCGGTTTCTGTCTCATTTTCTTACTTCTTTCTCTCTCTGTGTCTTTCCCTCTCTATGCCTCTCACTCTGTCTCTGTCTCTCTCTCTCGCTCTCTCTCTCTCTCCTTCTCTCTCTCCTTCTCTCTGTCTCTTTCTCGATATCCCTCCTTTCCTTCTGTCACACAAATCAACCCACAGCCAGAGAAGCAAGAGCTGTCTCCTAAGCATCCCACGTCGTCGCTTGTATTTTATACGTCTTCACACCCTACACTGCAACGCTTTTAAAGGCTAATCTATGACCCCTAAGAAGATGGGCTGAAAAAAAGTACAAAGAAATTACTTTAACTAGGGAACTGATACCCCTGCATAGCTCATCATACTACTACGACAACTACTACTGTGGACGCGATTCAAAACACACAAGAAAAGATTCAGAAAACTCTTCTTACAAAATTGCCTGACTCTGCTTTGGCTGAGCGTCATATGGCAAATATGTTAGCACTTTATCAAGAGAGGAAAAACCAGCAGAGGTCTCCTGCAGGGTAGAGGACAGAGTGTGTGGGGGGTGAGTCGGGGGACGGACTACTGCACTGTGAGATCGCTGTCTGACTTCTTCCTGTTAAACCGATTTCAAAATGTCTCCTCCACCCACCCATCTACTCGTCCATCCACCACCCCCTTCTCTTTCCAGATTCAAGGGTCAGTGAGAAAGACCCAATCAGAGGGCCCGGCGAGTCCGGGAACTGGCAGGCGTGAACGGGACGGCTAGCAGCTGATGAAATCCATCCATACTGCTCACTTATGATGACATGATTGATTTTCCCTCAGAGTGCTCAAATGTAGGATTGTCTTCCAGCAAACCCCCCACTAACCCTCCCCCCCAACATCACCCCTACACACCCCCCCCCCCCCCCCCCCCCCCCCCCCCCCCCCCCCTCCTCAATCTGCCCACCCACTTACCCGGCCCCAGTGTCTAATGGATAAAGCCCCTGTCTATGTTGGGCCATCGCCCCGCGCTGGGAAAGAAGGGCTAGGTGGGGGTGGATGGGGTGTTGGTGTGGGGTGAGTGGGGAGGCTGATGTGTGTGTGTGTGTGTGTGTGTGTGTGTGTGTGTGTGTGTGTGTGTGTGTGTGTGTGTGTGTGTGGAGAGAAACAACTGCAGCGAATGAAGGGTGAAATCTGAGAGTGCAATTTTCCTGTCTGTCAATCTTCCCTTCGACGAAACAAGTTGACCACCAATCAGTGTGTGTGTGTGTGTGTGTGGGGGGGGGGGGGGGGGGGGGGCTGGGTAGTGCTGGATATGTATGGGTGGGGGGGGGGCATCAATGGGAGCATTCTGACTGACAGTATCATGTCACTACATTAACAGCGCGCAGAATGACATAAAAAGGTTTTTATTTTGAAGGGTGGAGTAAGTTGATTTTGATTTTTGGAGTGATGTGAGGACAGGGATGTGTGTGGGGGAGCTTAACAAATGGACTAACCGACAGGTTAATGCATAACATATTTCAATGTATAATTCATTGTAAAAAAAACTACTATCATCTACTAGGTGCTTCAAAATACAACCAATTAAACTTTGCTCAATTATTAAGGCAGAAAGTGAGGGAGAAACATGCCTCAAAAAACTCTCGGTTTGCAGTCAATTACGATAAAATTTTAATGAGCCTGGATAGAGAGCCATAAAAACTGATAGCCCCTCCGTCATGAATTATATATCCATATCGATTTTGTTTTCTCCGCCATAAGAATCGCAGGTAATCGTATGTTGCCACATGTAAAGTGCACTTTCCTGGGTGAGGATAAATATTAACAATCAAATATATATGAGGTGTGTGTCTGTGTGTGTTGTATCAATATGTGGTGTGTGTGTGTGTGTGTGTGTGTGTGTGTGTGTGTGTTTGTGGGGGGTAAGTATGTGGTGTATATGTGTGTGTTTATATGTCTGTGTGCATGTCTATATGTGTGTGTCTACATACGTGTGGTGTGTGTGTGTGTGTGTGTGAGTATGGGGGGTGGGGAGTTACATTTACGACCAGGGGCCCCCGTGTACTGCAGATGAAGAGCAGGGTTGTCGGCGGAGGCCAGGACGAGAGGGGCAGTCGGGGAGCGGGTGGAGGATGGGTGGAGAAGGTGCTGAATGTGACAGCCGGCGAGACCCTTAGCGAAGCGGGCGTGATGTGTTACCTAGTTAGCGACTCGGAGAGAGGAATAAATAGTTCTTTATTATTTGTGGTGGCCATCATGTCTCTTCTAATAGACAAGCCACTGCTGAGCTTAGACCACATTATCCTGCGCCGGCCGCGCGCTATTACTCTCCTGCTCAGGGTGTGATGTGTGGGATACGGCAGGTCGGCCCGCGCTTAATGAACACAAACAATGTGGAGGGAGGGAGGGAGGGAGGGAGGGGGGTGGTTGGGGCAATAGCAGAGGGGGAGGGCTTGTTTTAATAGAGACAGGGGCTAACTTGTTTGCTATGATCTATGCTAGCTCTGTTAAGGCTGGAACCCCCACCTCTCCATGGGGGGGAGGGGGAGGTTGTGAATAAAATATATATTTTCACAATCTTATTATCTTATTACCGAATCAATTCATAGACCCCTCTGCCCTTTTTATTTGTTGTTTGGTCGCCGGCAAACACCAGCGATTGCGCAAATCCTGTTTAGCGGATTGTCGGTAGTTGTGTGTTTTAGACGGTGTGTGTGTGTCTGTGTGTGTTTGTGTGTGTGTTTTTGCTGTCATTGTCATGAGGGGGGTGAAAGGGCACCAAACAGGATCACCGTGGCGACGGGTCGGAGTGCGTTAGCCGCAACGCGAGCCGCTCAGCAGCACCGGGTTTAATTGATAAACTGCCGCCTCAGTTCATTAGTCAGACAGACCGGGCTTAACCAGGGAACAGAGAGCGAGTGTCACTCTGAATATGTTAATCATGACTGGCCATTATGGTCTCTCTACCTCTCTCTCTCTCTCTCTCTCTTTCTTTCTTCCTGGTAATCTGTGTTAACCTACAGAGAGAGAGAGAGAGGGAAAGAGCGGGAAAGAGAGGCGCAAGAGGACTTGTGTATCCTTATCGACTATGGCTATTTATCAACGACAGAAGAGATGAGACGAGAAGAGGAAGTGCAGAGAGAGAGAGGGAGAGAGAGGAGGGCTGACAGTAGAGCGGGTACCTCCATGTTATTGAATATAAATATATAATAACTGTGTAAAAAATGCATCCTTTGGCCTTTTCATAAAGGCGGTTGTAATATAGCACTAGGTGAGCGGGCGCACTTGACGTACACACTGGAGGTGACGGTGTCAGGGGAGAGCTCTACAGGAGAGAGAGACAGAGAGGGAGAGAGAGGTGGAGGGAGGGGAGGAGAGAGAGGAGACGGAGATCGAGGAAAGAGAGGGAGGGCAGAGAGAGAGAGAAGAGGAGGGAGGAAGAGAAAGAGAGAAAGAGACATGGAGGGCGAAAGAGGAGAGGAGAGAGTGAGGTGGAGGAGCGAGAGAGAGGAGGAGGAGGTTTTTCTTCTTCTTTTTTTTTTATTGTTGCCCGGCCCCTTCCGCTTAAGTGCGCAGGGCTGGGAGGGAAATCCAGGACCTCCATGGCTGACCTCTGCGCATGTATATTTAATAGGCCATCAGTTGGCCGGCGCAGCGCTCTGATCAGAATTCAGAGGGCGGCTTTGAAAACCCCTGTGTATTCCTGGCCGGCCTCAAGCTGCTCTCGCCAGCTGTGTCAATCCAGCAGCAACGTAGCAACGGGGCGGTGGTGGTGGTGGTGGTGGTGGTGGTCATGGTGGTGGTGGTGGTGGTGGTGTTGGTGGAGGAGGGGTTGTGTTTCTTTTTGTATTTCTTTGCGCCAAGCGGCGGCTAGACGAGGCGCTGCATGGGCGCTAAGGCTCTACGCTACGACCGCCCTAATGACTACAGCCGGAGAAAATAAAAACACAACAGAAGAAGAAGAAAGAGGAGGAGGAGGAACGAGAGGAGAGCAGGAACGAGAGGAGGAGGAGGGAGCAGGAGGAGGAAAACAAATAGGAAAACAATAACATTTGGTGTACAGTGCCCTGCTAGCCTCTAATGAGGAAGGGGTTTAAAGAATGAGGAATAGGGCGGTGTGTGGAGTGTATGGCGCTCTGTGTGTGTGTGTGTGTGTGTGTGTGTGTGTGTGTGTGTGTGTGTGTGTGTGCGTGTGTGTGCGTGCGTGTCTATATGGGGCTTCTGGGGGGCAAGTGTGCGTGTTTTTGTGTGTTGTTGAATCACAGCAACGCTGGGGGTACTACTAGTCTGTGCTTCCTTTAATAATCAGGAGGAAGGCAATCTCACGGTGGCTGCCTGGCCTCGCCACCGTAACGATCACAGGAACACGTCGCCGCGGCGACAAGTGCCACTCGGGCCTCGCATGCTCCTAACAAGGTATCACCGCTGCCCCAAATCACCAGTGGTTGTGTGAGGTTGTGTGTTGGTAGCATGTGTGTGTGTGTATGGTAGTTTGTGTGTGTGTGTGTGTGTGTGTGTGTCTGTGGTAGTGTGAGAGTATGTGTGTGTGTGTGTATGTTTGTGTGGGTGTGTGTATGTGTGTGTGGGGTAGTTTGTGTGTGTATGTATGGGAGTCTGTATGTGTCAGTGTGGTGGTGTGTGCATGGTATCGCGAGTGTCTGTGGTAGTGTGTTTGTCTGGTAGTGTGTTTGTCTCTGTGTATGTATGTGAGTGTGTATGTGTATGTGGTGGTGTGTATATGGTATCGTAAGTGTGTGTACGTGTGTCTTTCTGTGCTAGAGCAAGTGTGCCTGTGCCTGTGTGTGTGTGTGTGTGTGTGTGTGTGTGTGTGTGGTGCACCGCTCAAGTGTGTGCGCATTTGAGCGGTGTATCCTGCGAACACATGTGTCACAGCGTGCCACTCTACGTGGGTGTGTGGTAGGTTGATGTGTGTGTTGTGTGTGTGTCTGTGTATGTCTGTCTCTCTTTGTGTGTGTACTGTGTATGTGTGTGTGTGTGTGGGCTTAACGAGGGCGGTTCATTTGACAGGCAATTAGTTTGTGGAGCAGCTATTGACAGGGCGCCGTGCGGGTGTTTGTTCAACAGCTCCGGGTGAGTTCCACGCTCCCGGGGCTGCGTGACAAAGCACCTTGGACAGGGTGCTCCAGAGCCCCGGTCTCCCCTCCACCAAGAGCAGCCAGGAGGGCGGAGGAGGGGGGAGGGGGATGTGTGACAAGCCGAGCAGAGGAGAGGAAGAGAGTAAGAGAGAGGAGGAGAGAGGGGGAGAAAGGAAGAGAGAGGGGAGAGAGAGGAGGAGAGAGAGAAAGGAAGAGAGAGGGGAGAGAGAGAGGAGGAGAGAGAGTGAAAGAGGAGAGAGGGGGTGGATAAAACCCATAAGGGTATATTAAGGGGGTTGGTGTAAGTTAATGTAGCTACAACCTTAGCTTTGTTTTGTATGTGTGTGTGTGTCAGTGTGGGTGGTGTCGTGTTTTTGAAAAATGCCCCAACAATGATATTCATCATTTGTTGTCTGATTGCAGGGCATTGAGGAAGGGGGGCGGGGGGTGACATTGAAGGGTAATCTAGAGACACCGACGCTACAAGTAAACACATCACAATGCAGAGGGAGGGGAGAGGGGCAGAAGTAGAGGAGAGAGGAAGGGGGAGGAGAGAGTAGTGAGTAGTGAAGAGAGGGGAGAAAAAAAAGAACAAGATCCTCTTATCCTCGAAAAATCCCATATTCTAATGCAAGGGCCCATCCCTCTCTCTCTCCCTCTCTCTCTCCCTCTCCCTCTCTCTCTCTCTCTCTCTCTCTCTCTCTCTCTCTCTCTCTCTCTCTCTCTCTCTCTCTCTCTCTCTCTCTCTCTCTCTCTCTCTCTCTCTCTCTCTCTCTCTCTCTCTCTCTCTCTCTCTCTCTCTCTCTCTCTCTCTCTCTATCTCACTGCTTCGTTTGTAGAGGGCCCAGGCGCCCCAATCAATATCATTATTTTCACAGCGGATCGAAGCGCCTTCACAGAGTTAATGGGGGATTGAGGTGGTAAACGTTTACCCTCTCACTGTCAGCAGTGCAGCGGTCCATAGTGGGGGTGGTGGAGGGTGGTTGGGTGGTGGGGCGGTGTTGGGGATGACAGCAGCACCCCCGCACTACCACCACCACCACCACCCCCGGTACGGACACAGTGTGTGGAGATGTCCTGTGGGTAGACAGGGCCGCTGCATGGACTGTCAAGCCGGCTGCCACGGGCCCCCCACTGGATGGCCGAAACACACACACACACACACACACACACACACACACAAACACACGCACACAAAATCGGACACACACGAGCCACTTGAGATGGAACAGAAGCAGCACTAGCAGCATGAGCTCTGTGGCTTCTTCCAGCAGTGGGGGGGGGGGGGGGCGCTGGGGGGGGCCGTTGGGGGCGAGTGGTAGGGGGGCGTAACAGAAACAAACCTCCCACTCTGACATTGTGGCTCATATTAGGGGAATGTGTGTGTGTGTGTCACGGCACGGTTAACCACCCTTGTGGGTCACTTTTTAAATAATACATTACAGTTTATGTTTATTATTTATACCGATTCGGAAAAAGTAAATGCCATCTCTGAAAATATAAATTAAATTTTGATTCTAAATGAGAGATTCTAAATTTTGAAAATTAAGATTCCACTTTTTCTTTTTTTACTATGAGAGCTGATAGAATAATGAATAAAATCCCCTGCACAAAATGTTAAATTTAATTGTATTTACATAGCTTCATGCCGTTTTCGTTTAGTTTTGTCCTGCAGTATGGATCAGCTGTTTCGCGGGATTTTCGGGAAATGAACCCTAATGTGCAGCTGGCACCGGGGAGCCAGCACATTCTCCTGTATGGGAGCATATGCTAAATAGCTCTTCAAGCAGGCAGATGCCTCGCTGTAAACTACCTCCCCTGTCTGGGTATCTGCGGCTCCCAGATGGGCCCCAATCTGTGCCAAACCACATCTCGTCAGCGGCGATGAACTATGGCATCACATGACCGGCAGAGATACGGCGCGGTCGCTTTCTGTCCGCCTTGGCACGCGGCGCCCGGCCGATGCATCATCCGAGAGGCGCACTTTGTCACCGTGACGGCGGCCAAAACGGAGTGACGGGTCTGTCTGCCTCTCCACCCGAGGACGGATGCACCCGTGTCCTCGGGAGCAAATGCGAGTAAGCCGCTGAAAGTTTAATTTCGATGGAGTGAGACGGGGTGGGGGGGGGGGGGGGTAGAGAGGGTGGTGGAGGAGCTGAGTGGGGAGTTGTTGTCGTGTGTTCACGCTTTTTATTAGGGTTTCTTTTCTTCAGGTTTCGGATATGAGCTGATGAGAGGCTGGCGAGGTTGCAGATGGGATAGGAGTTGTCCGATTGAATACACTACTTCTTTTCGGGTTCCTTAGGTTTTTGGATAGCAGCTAATCAGCGGACGTGGGGGGAGGGTAGGGGTTAGGGGGAGAGGCTGGGGGTGGGGGTGACTTGGCAGCGCGCGAGGGTGTGTCCGGCCAGTCGGCTATTTCATGGGACGCTTCGTCGTGATTCACTGAGTTATTGGTTTCCTCCTCATTTTAATCGCCCTCCTAGGCCGCTGCCAAAACATCTTCAAGGATTCCGGGAGAGTTCTCTCTCTCTCTTTCTCTCTCTCTCTCCCCTCTCTGTCTTTCTTTCCCCTCTTTTTCTCTCTCTATTTCCCCTCCCTCCCTCCCTCGCTCTCTCTCTCTCTCACCCTCACCCTCGCTCACCCTCTCCCTCTCTCCCCCTCCCTCCCTCTCTCCCCCTCCCTCCCTCTCTCTCTTCCCCCCTCTCTCTCCACAGTTCAGCAGAATGGAATTTGGTGTTCAAGTGCCTAACGTCATCCCAGCCGGCCTTCACAGCTTCGGGGGCCCTTAATGTGAACCACATGCAGCAGTCCCGCGTCCGGTTACGGCCCTGCGCGAGAGACGTGGCCGCAGCCCCGTTCCCATTGGTCAAGGCCCCGGCGATGGGAAATGGGGTGTCTCGATGGAGAAAGACAACAAACACATCTAAGTAGGAATCACAACCCGGCCAACACACACACACACACACACACACATACATACACGGCCAACACACACACACACACATACATCCACATACACAGCCAACACACACACACACACATACATACACATACACGGCCAACACACACACACACACACATGGAAAGACATGTTGGCACGTTCAAATATACAGACACATGTACATACACGGAGGCAAACACAAATATACATGTGTGTATAAACAAACACACACACGTATAGAGATTGAAGCCAACACGTATGGACCTGCAGAAGGCAGTACGCCTGACATGATGGTAGAATGAGCAGAGCCGGCTGCTGCTGTAATATTGCTCCTATTCTTCATTGACAAGCATATATATATTTTTTCCCGCTGTTCCCAACTGACTGTGCCGCGCTGAACTCCATTTATGAGCTATCTGACATATTTCCTGCTATTTTTTTGACAGCAGTACTCAGAGGAAATTTCAAGGCACCTTTCCTCCTGACAAGTAGAAATATCAATATTTGAATAAATTGCGGATTTGGATCTCCTCACATGGATGCTCTCCAGCAAGTGTGTGTGTGTGTGTGCGTGTACACACGAGTGTGCATGTATGTGTGTGTGTGCATATGTGTACACGTGTGTGTGTGTGTGTGTGTGTGTGCGCGAGTGTGTGTGTGCATGTTTGCGTGTGTGTGTGCATGTGTGTGCATGTGTGTGTGTTTGTTTGTGCGCGCGCGGGGAATGGGGAAAGGGGGTTTGTTTCATTTTGTTACCACGGTCTTATCCCCCGGAGCCCTGAGGCAGGAATCTGTATGCAGCATTTCATTAGGAAGGAGCTTGGCTGAGTGACATGAGAAGCACACCTCGACGTCGGCCTGATGAAGTTTACTTCTCTCAAACGACAAAAAGCCACTTTGTAGACTGGCCCCCTTTTCTCTCTGTTTTTTTCTTCCTCCTCCTCCTCTCTTCACTCCCCCCGGTAGACAGAGGAAAGAGCGAAGACAGAAGGGTGATGGCTGAGCAACAGTGAAAGACTCATGAATGTTGTTTTGTACAATGACAGCCACTATCTATACACAATATTCCTGCTAAAAAGAAAAATGGAGGCGTCAGAGCTTTGTGCTTCCTCTCTGTCTTTCTAAAGCGGTGTTGGTGTGTGGTGTTTAAGAACCCACTGACGTTTCACAACACGATCACTTCAACTGTAAGCACATAGGAAAAACAACACAGAAATAAAAGAATATATATACAGTATATATGTACTGGAACAAGGCAATCCAGGTATGCTGCTCATTGCTCGACAAGCAATCACAATCGACAATCAAATGTTAACCATCCTCCTGCCAAAAAGAAAACTACTAAATAATTTTAAAATATACCATTTTAGTTTATCGGTGAACAAGAGATAGACAATAACATGATTAAACTTCCCTTCCCCTCCCAAAAAAGTACACCAAGTACTAAATAATATACATGATTAACATTCTCGCACATTGGTGGACGAGCAATGACACTCCCGCGTCTCGGCGTTGACAGGGCGCGTGGTGGCTGGACGCGAGGTCAGTGTCAAGCATCTATAACAATCAGCGCTGTCTCCGGCCCTGCGGCCGTCGCTACGTATGAGCGCCCGCCGCGACCTATCTGTCTCACTCTGCTTAGCCGAGCTAGCTGCCCTGCTGTCTGCGCTTCAGCCATCGCTGCTCCTGATAGATCACTCCTCCTGCCGAACCTGCGCTCCTCCACCCCTCCACCTCCGAGCACACACACACACACGCACACACACACTGCCATAGCTGGAGGGGGGGTGGAGGGGAGCCTGAGAAATGACTGCTGCTATATGAGGTTACTCAGGTACCACATAAGGGGCCGTGACCCTAAGCCACCCCCGCCCCCACCACACCACCACGCACACACAAACACACACACAAACACACACAACCAGAACTGACCTTGTTAACCCCAACGCCGTCTCTCTCTCTCTCTCTCTCTCTCTCTCTCTCTCTCTCTCTCTCTCTCTCTCTCTCTCTCTCTCTCTCTCTCTCTCTCTCTCTCTCTCTCTCTCTCTCTCTCTCTCTCCAATGACAGAAAAAACTAAAACAAATCGGGCACCTTGGCAGGTAGTGAAACTGCGTGTGTGAGTGTGTATGTGTGTGTGTGTGTGTGTGTGTGCATGTATGCGTGAGTATGTGCCTGTGTGTGGATGTGCGTGTGTGTGTGGATGTGTGTGTGTGTGTGTGTGTGTGTGTGGATGTGCGTGTGTGTGTGTGTGGGGAGGGATAGAGGTGGGGGTCTCTTATCAACGTGGTTTCTTCTGACAGTCATCTGTCCACATGACCTGTGATTTGGTTTCTCTTCCGACAGGCTCTGCTTGACACGTACAACGGTGAGGTGAGGGCGAGTGGCCTTGTCCATCCATCTCTCTCTCTCTCTCTCTTTCTCTCCCTCGCCTGCTCGCTCGCCCGGCTCCCTGCCCCTTATCTCCTCTCTGACTCTCTCTCTCGCTAGCCATCTCGCTCCTCACTCCTCTCCTTGTGTGCACAACTTAATAAGCAAGCAAGAAGTAGATTCCCATTATGGAAAATCCTGGAAAAGGGCCCTGGACTTTATTCCCCCTTATCTCACTATCTCCATCTGGAAGAGGCTCTCTCTCTCTCTCTCCCTCTCTTTCTCCGTCTCTTTCCCCCCATCGTCCAATCTCTCTCACTCTCTATCTGTGTGTGTGTGTGTGTGTGTGTGTCTGTGTGTCTGTGCGTGTGTGTGTGTTCTGGCCGAACCTATATGTTGCAGAGATGGCTTTCACTCTCCACTGGCTACAATAAGATTGCACCACCGAGTTGACTCTATTCGAATCGACAACCCATTTCAGTAATGTAACAAAATAGAGCACAATGTTGATGTTGAATAAAACATTTTTTTTCTTTTTTAAAGAGGGGTGGGCAGGGGAGTGGGGTTAGCCATAGACAAGATGGCCTGGTGTTAAACTATCCATATCTGGGAGGCTTGGAAGTTAAACGTACGCAAATCAAGTTGTGACACAAAAACGAAAACTGTTTATTCAATGGAATGAACGAATGAAAAAAAAGTCAACAATTGCATTCGAGCGTTAACAGGTAGAAGGTTGTCTAGTGTTTCAGCATGTTTGAATCCTAGCCAAACGTTTCTGGGTTCTCAGGATAACTAACCCCAACAAAAAACGAATCACTCGAAGTCACTTTGGTCAAAACCCTCTGCCAAATGACTAAATAGTAAAACAGTTTGTCTATGCCTTCTCTCCCAGATTCAGCAGATCCAACATGGCCGCCTCATAACCGGAGTTCGTATTTAACAGACCAACAAACATTACACAGAGGTCAGGGGTCGCCGATACCTCAGTGTTATTACTAATAACAGAAAACCCCTGCAGATTTCTCCAGCGTCCACCTCATCGCACTCTTGGGGGGTTGGGGGCCAACGCACGTGCACCAGGGGCCCCGAACATAATACGGTGTGACTCAAACCATAGAGTAAGAAGAGAAAATAAATACGCTAAGAGCGGCTAAGAGAGAAAGCGAGAGGAGGGGGTCCGGTGGTTCCCAGGGGCCTCGAAGGACCCATGTCATCACTCGCTCTAGTCTCGTCTCGGGCCCCGACGCCCGAGGGAGGGGCCCTGTGATTACGAAGGGGGGGTTGGGTGAGGGGTTCCTTCCCTCTAAGAAAGCAAACCGGAGCTGTAGTCCAAACAAGGTCCGGGCCAGCCTGGCGAGGGAGCACACCCACTGCAGCCGGCTCGGGTTCAGGCCCCTGCCTCCGACCCGGCCGGCCCCCAAGGTCTGCATTAAGTAACCCCCCCCCCCCCACCACACACACACACACACACTGAACCCCTCCACCCAGTACTCCCCCCTGTAACCCCCCCCCCCCCCCCCCCCCCCCACACACACACACACAGCCCTGGCTGACTTCAGCACAAACAAACAACTAGCACTCACAAGAGTTGAGGACAGGAGCAGCGAAGAGGCAGGGCGGGAGGGTGGGTATGGGTGAGGGGGGTGGGGTGGTAGTGGTGCCGCCAACGTTGTGTAGCATAGGAGGGAGGGTGGGGGGGAGGGAGGGGGGAGAGGAACATAACCCAATTGGATTTGCTTTGTAACACCATATAATAACTACCAGACATTGCTCACTTGAGAATGGCAGAAAATAGAAAGATTTGGTAAACCTGCCTACACTCTACACACACTCGACATACACTCTTACACACAATCTACACAATCGACAAAATGGGCAAAAAAAAAGAAGGAAAACAGATGGGGAGGTATCTTAAAAATGTTCTGTGGCCCTGGGGACACGCGGTTTTCCCCGTCATTATATAACAGTAAACTTCTGGATGTCACAGATTGGGGATAATAACTTTCAGATGCTGGTTAGCATTAGCGTTAGCCTTAGCGTTTGCAGCAGCGGTGGTATCTGGATGGGAACGCTTACTGGAGCAAGAGGAGGAAGTGCCGGAGCTCAGATTAGGAGCTGAGATGTAATGCAGAGTGCAGGGGAGCTGGATAAGCCCCGGCTAGCACCCACACAAGCTGTCCGGAAACGGGAGTCTAAAGGGTGGGGTAGCTGGGTGGGCGTTATGGGTATTGCGTAGCCAACAACTCTAAAGTGGTGGGGGAGTAGACGCCATGTGTGAGGGAAACGAGAGAAAGAATGGCCAATTAATACATGACGAAACCATAGGAAGTCATGTGACCTGGTTAAGGGGGGTAAATCGACATCCCACCTGTTTTAACAGTTCCATGAAAACATTTTGATTTGACAGTTTTAGGGTTTGTGATCGCTGAGCCGATGCGTCGCTCATTCAAAAATGGCCGCCGTCTTTCTCCTGCAATAAACGGCTGCTTATGGGCACAGTCGCCCTCTTAAAGCACTGTTATTGGTTTGTCTTCCCCGTCTGGAGTGGGGGAGGGGGTGTGATATCGTTTCACTGTTAACAGCACACCATGGCCCAAAGTCCCGCGGCGACAGACTTATAGCGACGCTTAATAAAACTAAATCTTTTCTCATGTTTTTCGCATGTTTTTACATTTACTGGGTCACTCTGTGCAGCCTGAGATAAACCTCGCCTTTCCTTTCCTTTCTTCAATCCTACCTTCCTTCCTTCCTTGCCTTTTTCTTTTTTTTCTTTAAAAGTATCGAACGCAGTGCTGAACAAGCAGAGGAGTGTTTTTTATTGTAAATCAATACTGATCGATCGGCAGCCCGGGTGCTGAATATGGATCAATATCCCACCAGGCTGTGCAGGAGATCTGATTTCAATTGGCAAGAGGGGCTTGCAGCAGGTTTCCATCACGGGGTAATTCAAGACATGGGAACATAAGTCAGATAGATTGATATAGACTGGCCAGGACCTCTCTTGCCATTGAACTAGCACAAGGAAATTTCTGTCATATATCATTAACGCAGTTGGGGCAGGCTGTAAAAATAATATGGGGAGGGAGGAAGAGGAGGTAGATACCTAGCTGCCCCTCTCCTCCCGATACTGAATATGGGGGTCAAACACTGAATACATATGCTGCTATTACAAGGAGAAGCCCAGGACCCAAGATAAACATTTAGAATAAATGTAGCATTTAGAATAGCATTTAGAATAAATGCTAGTCCCGCTACAGCAGAGGAATGGATGCTAAGTCAGGGGTTAGCATCCACACATGTCCTCCAACCACAGTGTGGTCATGTTCTGCTGTTGATTAGAGAGGGGTCAGCCCAGACAGCATACAGTAAGCTGTTGTTAATTTACCAAACACATGTCCTGCAGCAAAACTTCTGGTGAACTGCTGGAATATGTTTTTCTTAGTTTTTTCTCCTCTCACTGTGTGACCCCCCCTTCACCGTATACATAGTCTTTATTAAAGCCACATATTTTAGTGAAGCGGGACAATGGCAAAATAAACAAGCCGCTAATTTAATAGAAGGATAAATGCCCCAAAGTGCATTGAGGATGCGCATCTTTTGAGGAATAAAAAAGAGAAATGGGAAGGAAATATTGGGATTCTTCCTACATTTATCACATTGTATGTGATTCCTGAAGCGAGAGAGCTAGAGAAAGAGAGAGAGGGGGGGGGGGGAGGATGGCTACGGTTCCAAGTGACAGCATTGTAAAACAATAAAAACAGTGCTATAGTTAGAAATAACTTGTCACTTTTAATAAATGACACTGGTCTGACTCTCTCTCTCTCGCTCTCGCTCACTCTCTATCTCTCTTTCTCTCTCTCTCCCTCTCTCTCTACATACATCCCATGCACCCCTGGGGGCCAGCCGGGCTGAGCAGCAGACCAGCTCCCCTCCACCCACCCACACCCACACCCCAACCCTGAGGTAAGTGATGACCCCATCCCTGAGCCTCCTCCACCACCACCACCACAGCCCCCCTACCATCTCTGTCCTGTGACCTCACAGCAGTGAGAGCGGAACCATGTCGGATGAGTTCCACAGACTAACCCATCCACCTCCTCCCTCCACTCCACTACCCTCCACCCCACCCCGTGTCACACTACAAATTGGTTACATTCACAAAATGGAAATAGATGGACGCATGGGGGTGGAGGAGACAGAGTAAGAAGTAAGGAAGGAAGGGGGGACTCTGGGAAAAGGGGCAGAGGGAAGGGAGGATAGGGTAATATAAGTGTATGTGTGTAGGTTTTTGTGTGTGTGTGTGTGTGTGTGTGTGTGTGTGTGTGTGTGTGTGTGTGTGTGTGTGTGTGTGTGTGTGTGTGTGTGTGTGTGTGTGTGTGTGTGTGCTGCCTGAGTAGTAGTAGTAGGAGTGTGTAGGCATCCACAACCGGTCCCTTAAGGAAACCGGAATAAAATACCCAAGAAAGAAACAGCAAACCCCCAGCCCCACCACCACCACCCCCAACACCAACTGACAAGGATTGGCTCCTCGTCGGCCATATTGATCTGATTTACAAAACCCTGGGCTCTAATGCGAAACAAATGGCGTGGGCGTGAACTGGTACTTAACCATAAAACCCCAGCATTACCGCGTCTCCGCTGGAATACCACATATATCCCTCACCAGGGCCTAATGTGCTGTTTTACGGCCAGATACGACTGAGGTTGACCCGACAGTTTGTTTGACAATTAGGGGGAACTTAATAAGGATTGAATGGGAGTGAGGACATGCCAAGAGAGGGAAGAGAGGAGAGGAGAGGAGAGGAGAGGAGAGGAGAGGAGAGGAGAGGAGAGGAGAGGAGAGGAGAGGAGAGGAGAGGAGAGGAGAGGAGAGGAGAGGAGAGGAGAGGAGAGAGGAAACTGTTTTTTTTTCAGGAGAAATGAATGGCTGAAGAAATAAAAACACAGAGAGTGAGAGAGAGAGAGAGAGAGAGAGAGAGAGAGAGAGAGAGAGAGAGAGAGAGAGAGAGAGAGAGGGGGGAGAAGTTCAGAATAAAAACACAAGCTCTTGTGTCATTAATGCTTTAAGAAACTGAACTGGCGTCTTCAA
Organism: Lota lota; assembly: GCA_026745465.1. Taxonomy (NCBI): domain Eukaryota; kingdom Metazoa; phylum Chordata; class Actinopteri; order Gadiformes; family Lotidae; genus Lota; species Lota lota. Next base: position 3,345,015 of record JACYXH010000802.1, read on the forward strand.
TACTGCCAAAGAGTTGAATTATAAAAAAGGAACTGGTAAATATTTGAGGGAAGAGTCCACATTCTTTATTTAGTATGGATTTAATTTAAATAATGTATCATTCTCTTCTATGTGGTCATGTCGGCAGTGTTGTGTCATGGAAAGTTAATAAATCCTGATATATATCTTTATATTGTGTGACTTCCGACTTCACTGAAATCAAAATAATTAATTTGACCGACTCTATGGCAATGTATTAAAATCACAACTCCCCATTGCTCTGCTGAGGCGAGGAGGCAGCCGAAGACAGTAAACTTTAGTATGACGCATAAAAACACACATAAACATTCTCTGATAGCCTGCTTCACTACCATGTGTGTGTATGTGTATGTGTGTATACCTGTATATGTGAATGTGCATACATGCACACACACATGTGTGTTTGTGTACAGATGCGTACGTGTGTGTGTGTGTGTGTGTGTGTGTGTGTGTGTGCGTGTGTACATGTGTGTGTGTGTGTGTAAGTGCATACGTCACGTGCATGGGTGTGTGCATGTGTGTGTGTGTGGGTGTGTGTGTGTAGTGTTTCTTTTGGCTCAAGCTTGCAGCCCATCAACCCCAACTCTCTGGCCCTGTTTCTGTCAGGAGAGAAACCAAAAGAGGAGGTGGGAGAAAGAAAGAGATGGAGAGGGGCAGAGAGAGAGGAAGAGAAGTGGGGGGAGAAGGGGAGAGAGGAGGGAGAGAGAGAGATAGAGAGAAGAGGCAGAGAGAGAGGATTGTGCTGGAGAGAGAGACGGGCAGAGAGAGAAAGGGTTTGGTTAGAGAGAGAGAGAAAGAGCATTTGGGTAGAGAGAGAGAATGTTGGGGTGGGGAGAGAGAGAGAGAGAGAGGGTTGGAGTGGAGAAGGGGGAGGAGGGGGTCTGTCTCCATGGACAGATGGACGGCTCTTCCTCAACATGTGGAACCATGTTCTGCCTTCACTAGCGGAGTGGTGGAGCCCGTCCCCCGCTCTGCTGGCCCTGCCACGCTGTCGCAGCACACACACACACATGCATGCAGACATGTGTGTACCCATACACACACAGAGTCTTGATCACAAAAACACACACCCATGCACACACGTGCATACACACAACAATCGCTCATGCACACACACACACACACACACACACACACACACACACACACACACACACATGCACACACACACTCATTTGCACACCCACATGCACACATGTGTTCACATACACACAGTCTTGATCACAAAAACACACACCCATGCACACACGTGCATACACACAACAATCACTCATGCACACACACAAACACACACACACACTCCCACTTTCAATAAAACACACACACACACAGGCGACCACATCGTTAGACACACACAAAGACACACACACGGAGACACACGCCCGCACGCAGGCAACATAGCCTTCTCTCTCTGTGTGCACACATGTTAAAGTCATCACCCCTGCTCAGCGCTAGTAAAACACAACACCCCCAGCCTCTCTGCTGTTGTCAAGTCTTGCCATTAGCTGATGCCACTGGGGAATCCTCCCCCAGCGAGGTGCGTCTCCCCCGGGACGCAGCAGGCACCAACTTACGTTCAGCCGCCACTCATGTGAACCCAAACATGAGAGCATAATTTGGAAAATATCATTTATACTGTGCGTCTTTGTACGTGTCTTGACATTTACAAACTGCGATAAAACCGACATGAGGGAGGAGGGAATAGGAAGGGAGAGAAAAAAAAAGCCGGAGCGGGAATAATTTGAGGTAATGTTTTGCTTAGTGAACAGTATTACCCAATCCTTAAAATGTTGGAGCTCTGGGATGAGGCGGCGCTGGCTTCGGCGCAGCGAAGAGGGTCTGGATTTCATTTCTCGGCGTGTACAAGCCAACAGTGAGCTGCCAAGTACAGCTTTTGCTCTCAACACTTCCTATTCTCCCTCCCCCCCACTCTGGTTGGGGGGAGGGAGGGGGGAGGGAAGAGGAGGAGAGGGGGGCTTCACTCAAACATTGCGTCGGCCGAGACAGGGGTGGTCAGTTTACGCTCCCATTTCTCAACGAGTGTCAGAAACTCACATCTGTCACATGAATTACACGAAAAACAGCCGTAAATAAAAATGTTAAAATGAAAAAAAGCAAAATATTATAAAAACCCTGCAATGGAAATATTGTTAAAGCGTGAAGAGTCTACGTGCACTTGTATATCTGTCTTTCTGCGAGTGCGTGTTTGTGTGAAGGTTCGCACAAATGTTTCCCACACAATGTGAGCCACTTGAAATCCACAAGGAAATCTCAAATGTCCGTGCGCCATAACGCCACAAAAATATGACGCAAAGAAAATATAGAAACAACACCTGCAGCAATCAACGCCCAACAACAACAACAACAACAACAACAACAGAAGAACACTTTTGCGACCCTCTCATTGCATCATCTCTCACTTACGGGGGGTGAACGAGTGTGCTACGAGTGAATTATCACCAACAAACTGTTCGATGGTAATTGCCCCTCTGAAGATGCAGTGAAAACACGTCATTTAAGTGCCGGGTAAACTCTCTGCAGGTTATCAAGATGGCCTCACGATGAAGAGAAAAATCTACATCAACACTATACACACACACACACACACACACTCACGCACACACATTCCCTCTCTTTTTCACTGCTGATGTGCAATTAAAATGGTTTAGGAAATCCTCTTTGACAGTCCGAGGGCTTAGCCAAAAATGTAAATGACATTAAAGGAGACAATGAATTTAATTTTGCTTAATGTCCCCTTTCGCTGATTCTCATTTACATCACATTTCCACATAAAGGCCTGACCTTATAAATACTGGCATTTGTTCAGCTTTTGGAGGTAATCACGCTTTTGCAAAAACCAGATGGGAACGCAGAATTTTTCCGATTTGTTTCCTCAGAAGGCAGGGGGAAGTGGCATGTGGGACGCGAGCCTCGCTCTATTGTCGCTCGGTAAACAACTTGACAACAAGCGCAATGCACTCTGGGAAATGACCTCGTAGGTGTTCCATAAATGAACGATAACGCAAACTCATTTAGGTAATACAGGGCCGGCTAATGAGCGACATAACGGAAAGCTAAGCAAAATTTACATTAGGAGCCGGGTTTAATTGTGTTAACAGAGGAACAGGTGCGGCGCAGCCTTTATAAATCAGCTAAATGAATAAAAGGCCTCCCACCCCAAACCATGTGTGCTGACCAAAAAAAAAAGGAAAAAGAAAAGAAACATGGATACAAAGAAGAAGAGAGAGAAAAAAACAACAACGGGAAAAGCAAGTCAATGATATGAATTATTCAGTGGCTTCGCAGCACTCTAAAGGTCAATGCCCTTTGACCTCTTGAGTGACAGGAAGTGAAAGGGAGTGCTATGTCCGAAGAAAAAAGAAAAAGAAAAAAAATGACCGATATGTTTACAACTGGTTCTTGTCTGAACGGCAGTTTCAACTTACACTGGAATACTAAAACCATCTGATTAAAATGAATGACATGAAATGTAAAAATTATGTAGCAGCGTGGTTGCTGTTAGCAAAACAAAAAGTTGCTCCTGTCACTGACCGGTAGAAAACTGCTGTGTCTTGTCAATGTGTTAAGTATGACCTTTGGTGCTGTGACAGGCGGAATGAGTCATTTTCCCTCCTCTTTTAACAATATGGGCTTTCTTATTACAAAATCCATGTGTACGCCTGAGCGATGTATCTAATCTCTCAACGAAGACAGGACAGAGTCAATATGTGGGGAAGTGAACACAGATAGCGGCCAGGGCTAGCCGCTCAAATTGAGTTATGTTTGCTGGTTCTCTTTCTTTTTTCTTCTTTCACTGCTCTCAGACTGGTACTGTAAATACTCAAATTACACTAATCAGATATTAGGACAGCCATCAGGATAACTGTAAATACTATAAATGAGCTGTTTGGATAACGCTGCACTTAGCTGCGCGGCACCGCTAACGTATAGATATGACAGACCGCTCTATTTCCACGGCTGGCTTCGCAGAGGCACGAGATATGCGACCAACTGAAAGTGCTGTCGTCATAGCGATAGTGATACAATTAGGGACTTGATAGAATCGTGTTTTCGTTTCTAGCAAGAGCCAACAGTCTTTTTCATTTTTCTGATTAAAAAAAAGCATTCAGTTTTTTTTTTGGAAGACAATAGAGTTTGTCAGATGCACAGGCACGCCCCAAGAGACTATCGAAAATTCCCTTTCACAGCGTATACGCTACACATACAAATACACAACAAACAAATAAGCAGGAAAAAAAGCAGGACTTCTCTTAATCCATAAATGAATATGAATAATACATCAGGCATGGAGTGTAAGCCGTGCGGTATTTAAACACCATGCGGACTTCAGACTTCAGTTGCTGCAGCAGCTGCTGGGCCTACATATACATCTCAACATTTTTTTAAGAGAATCCTTCCTCTCTCTCCAAAAGAAATTTGAAATGTGAGTGAAAATCGGTATCAAAACTCGGGAGAGAAAATAGGGTAAACAGATGTCTGGCTTGACCGCAGGAAAATAGGACACATTTGGAATGATAAGTTTCCCAAACTCTGGTGGATATGCCAGATCCATGGGAACGCCAGTTAATGTCTCGCTAGATGCCAGCTAGCCACCCCCCCACTCGTACCATCTGGGAAAATGTTACAGGGAATCAACAGCATCAATGATTCACTCCAAATCTGTTTCTTAAGGTCCAACGCGCTACTGTTTCTTCGGATAGGAGGGACTGGAGGGGGGGGGGGGGGGGCGGGGGGGGAATAATGGTGGGTTTGGATATGGTAGGTCGGTTGGGTATGGGGGGAGGGGTGAGGGGGAGTGAGTGTGGCAGAGCTGGCAGGGTATTTTTTTTTTTGCTCATACTGTAAATGTAGAACGACGAGACAAGCCTGATTCGACAATCAAGCCCACTTCGCCAGGATTTATGTCACTCAACTCACTTGTAGTCAATTGGAAATAATCACTTTCTGCCAGCAGCTACCACAGCACAGGTGCCACTAATGATGTGCATGGGAGGGAGGTAAAAAAAAAAGGTCTAACAGAGTGTGTGTGTGTGTGTGTGTGTGTGTGTGTGTGTGTGTGTGTGTGTGTGTGTGTGTGTGTGTGTGTGTGTGTGTGTGTGTGTGTGCCTGTGTAAAACATGGGACGCTTTACCCAGAACCTTGCCCACATATAGCGTGTAAAAATCCACCAATCCAAGTCATTGTGGTAAATAAGTCATATGGAGCAGTCATTTACATGCGC
>JACYXH010000802.1:3355274-3365274 GCA_026745465.1 Lota lota
TATCGCCTTTGGAGGGAGGCAGGGGAAGGGGGCGAAACGTCAAATACACTTGGGAGGAACCAGGGGTCACACGATCACATCACAATTAACACGGACATAGGGCCTACAACTCGAAATGAGTTACAATTAAGATACACAATACGTTAAAGAGAATTGCACATATCTATGAATTCGGGATTTATGTATGCTTTAACGCAATATGAAATACAATATGTATTTGAGCAAAACCTCTGATTACTATGTTTAGCCATCGCTAAATAAGGTCTTATATAGATATAGATATACACATACATATACATATATAAACAGCATAACACCACCAATTATTATTACATGAATACATTTGTATTATCAATAATATAATTTTAATAATTGTATTAATGTTATAAAGGCCTATTTATTAGCATTATTGTATTTATTTTATTACTGATATTAATAATGCAGCAATTGTTTTTATTATTATTAGTGGCCTATAGATATTTTTTCTATTTATATATTATTATTACCAGTGTCTGTATAACATAATATTAAAAACCACGCCTGATTATCATAATTATCATCATTAGCTATTTTGCATGCCACAATAGGAGAAAAAAAAACATTTCAACACGGAGATAAAGAGAGGGCTAAATAGAGAAAGGGGGAGAGAGGGAGAGAAAGCGACAGAGGGATTTTCACGACGAGAGATCCAATAGAAGTGCCATCAATATGCTTATAATCTGGGGATATTTGGGGGAAAGTGTTAATGGGCAATCTGTTGTTTATTTTGAGCCGCTAACAATGATCTTTCTGTGGATAAAAAGCGGTGTCTGGCGGTACGGTTGAGTAATTTTTGAGCATTGGCTGAAACAGATGGCGCGGGAGCTATCAGTTCTTCTCTCTCTCTCTCTCTCTCCCTCCTCGATGCCTCCCCTCCTGTCTCCCCTTCTCTCCGGATGCGAGCCACTCCATCCCTCGTAGGCTACTCGGGCTCAACACCACAACTTGTAAAGTGGGTGCTGCCATAGTAGGCGCTACACACACTACCTCGAATACCCGATATAGGCCTATAAGTGATCAGCAAAAAACGCCATGTTTGAACAAAGAATTTAAGCAATAGAGGATACATCTTTTTTTTACTAACTTTTTTTAATTCATGATGTTGCCGTCAAGCTTGAACATGATTTCGAAAATAAGAAATTATCAAAAAGTAAAAAATAAAAAATTAAATTAAATAAAGAACATCCTTGATGTAAATTCTTATTCTGCTTGACGCGGTGTATCTTTTAGATGAGGGGTGGGGGGGAGGGTACGGGGGGGGGGGGGGGGGGGGGCAATGCGATTATCTATATTGCTTTGATTTATGTCGCTCTTTGCAGCTGTAGAAACAGAAATCCATAAACTGCTTGTTCTGCGTCATTGACTCGGATCATTCGCACAGGAATGCATGCCTGCGACTACAGTGGCTTCACGGCTCTATCCAGGCTGTTTTTGGTCCTCAGTTAAAAAGGAAACGCACAACTCACATGCACAAACGGGGTCACCCTATAGTTTCATTTCTAATGGGTTTTCAAAACAAAACAAAAAAATTGGCACCGTGTTGGATAATTGTTTTATAAGCGCACTGAAATGTAGATTGACTGGATATTGTATGGGTATAAAATATATGTATAAAAAATATAATTGTATTTACTTAGGCGTTGCATTTTTTGAACAGCTTTAATAGGTTATTTCGATTATTTAGCTACTATTATTACTGTTATTGTTTTTAAATAATGACTGAATGTTGACTTAAGAAAGTCCATGCAATGCTGAACATTGGGAGTGTTGTAATAGTACACGACCAAACACGCGAAAGGGGAGCTGCCTTTTCCTTTCGGGCAAACAGTAATCTATATTTCAATGTTTCTGCTCACACAATGCCCTTCAAACGTATTTTACAATTTACACATCGTAGAAGGACTGACACGCAAGTCTAAGTATACCCTGGGAGCAACAAAAAGGGTGCATTCAAATTGTAAAAGAAGAAACAGTTGCTTACCTGCTTTGTCATTGAATCGATTAACCGTATGTAAAGATCCTGTTCCGTCCTGACACCTAGGGAAGAAAATACATGATTTGTTAGGACATTCATTTGGACAGGCAGGCAGTAAAAGGGCAGAGGAATTTTTCCTTTTCACACCAAATAAAAAACAGAATAGCGAGTAGCATAACAGGATAAGTGTGTGTTTGGGACGTAAATTTCAGTAATTTCCAAAGTTTGTTGTTATTTGTATTATTTGTAGTATTACAAGTCAAGTTGTGTTTATTTTTGTTGTATTTTGTATTGTTCGGCTATATATTGAATGCAGAACTCACCATTGCTGTACAATAACTGTAGTTTGTAATGTATCCCATTGTTAGTTTTTTCACTGTTTGGTTCCTGGTGGAAACAATAATTGGTGAAAATTAACCATCCACAGAGAAATATAATATATACGATTTTTTCACACATCTGGTTGAATGGTTTGTTAGAAGAGTGAAGTGTGACCTCTTACTCTAGGCTTACAACCACTTTCTGTCCACAGCGAATTAATTTCAAAAAATAAAAAATAAATATATTGATTTATATTCGTGACTCCTTCCTTCTCCTGTACCTGGTTGATATTTTAAACAACACAAATGTAATTGCACAAAGACATGGACGGAATATCCCTGTGAGCAGGAATATAGTACATTTGTTTGATTGTTGCTTACTTTGTCCTTCTCCACAAAGTCCACAAAAGCTGTCCTCTCGATCTCCACTGGCTGACCCTGTCTGTCATACAGGGCCAGGACGAAATGGAAAAAATTTGATTTTCTGAGGTTGGAGGGGGGCTGCTTTTCATAATGTGCCCGTGCCAAGCCAACACCGCTGCGGGGAGAGAAGGAGAGAGCAGCTCGGTTAAGTACCGCACACGAGGGAGAGATGATGATGGAGCTGCTGATGAAAACATTGCAGAGATGCACAAGCACGTTTTGGAGCGCGGGATATTTCTTGATTTGTCACAATAAGGGCGAACTGCTGTAATGAAAGAAGGGGGAAAGCCGAAGGGGAGCATTGGGAGACCGTAATTGATACAGAGTATTGAGGGGATTGAGGGTCGATATGAGGAATGCGTGAGAAAATCAGATGATTTGGCATGCGTACCTTTGGGCGGCTGTGTTCGCGTCCACCACCCCAGCTGTGTGCATCCACGAGCGGACCGAATTGAGACCACCGAGCGGTTCCTCCTTCATCGTGGTGCCACCCCGCGGTATAGTTTCCTGAATCCCAAACATTTAGGACAATTTGCGTGCAAAAGGGTAGCCTCCTGCGAAATTAGGGTAAATAAACGTCCACACGCGGTATCCTTCAGGGTTTTGCGGGATCAGTCGTGAGCGTTGCGAGGGAATGGCCGGTCCACAGGTCTTGTCTCCCTCTTCTGTCTGTCCTGACTTGGAACGATGTGAACAAGTCTCAAAGTGCCGTACTTAGTTGGAGTGCTATCCACAGACTGGGAACAAGAAGAAAAAAAACTTGAATTGTTCAATAGACGCGATTTTTTTTTTTGTTGCTATTGTTCCTCTTTGTTTTTTGTTTTTTTTTCTGTTGTTTAGTTTTTTTGTTGCTATTCACAGAAAAATCGATGGCAGTTGTTTGGGTTGTTTGGGTGATGCTGCAGCTCTCAAAGTGCCGACATCCCCGAAGCACCGCGTCCAAAACCGTCAGGACTCGAGTTGAATAAAGCACTCCTGGAAAAGGTGCTGCTGCTTCTCCACAAGACAAACACGAGGCAGAGGCTGATCACCGTGGAGGTGTTCCTTGTACACAGGAGATGTGGATAAGGGGCCTTTCGCGTCGTGCACGATGGATGGGAACATGCAAAACTAAGCCCTCTTTCCCGGAGGACTGAAATCTTTCCCGGGAGCCAAAACTCTAAACCCACGGGAGAGGCTCTGTCAGAATATGACGCTCACGGGGCGTTTCTTTGACCATATATGGAGCTCTGACGGTTCCTGTCAAGCAGTGGCGCTCGACTACGCGAGTCCTCGCCTATTGCAGCAACACGAGAACATTCGCTCTACTTTCCTCATACTAGGCCTATATGGGGTGAGTTAATTTTTTTTCTCAATGATATAAAAATTCGACGAGGTGTAACCATCACACACAAAAAAAAGAGAAAAAATAATACAATAACTCAGAATCAGAAATGGTCAAACTGGATACATATCTGGCCTAAATTAATACAAAATGAGGCATGGTTACAATGATGTCATTTTAAAAGCATTACGATACAAATTGTATCTTGTCAGAATTTGCAATCATTTATTTAATGAAAGATTCTTAATTGCCTTGTTAATATAACATATAACATAATATTTTAGCAACGTGTTTTTTTGGTAAACATCAGTTCATTGTGCTATATATATTCATTTACATAACTGTCCTAAATTTGGTTACAATTTTTTTGTGATGTTTTTTCTGTTAACACTGAGTCAAGAGCAATATTACCATGTATATGGAATTTATTGTGTCCTGCATTTTTATATTTAAAAAATGTTTCATTGTACATTACATTTGTAATTCATGGCATTGCGCTATGGCATTCTTCTTTCTTATTATATTAAATTAATCACACGTCCTTCACAGGCTTATCAGTATATAATCTGTTATTTTTCATTATATTCTTATATTCCTCTATTTGTACTGGTTCAATGTCAGACCTAGTGACTCTCTTCTCTTTTGTATGGACTACTTTTAAAAGCCAGAAAGTCGGAAAATATTTTATTCATGACACAAACTTTTTATTTTATTTTGCGAAATGTTCTCTTTCATCGTGTGTAGCTCATGGCTTCCTCCACGCCATCAGAAAGCATGTATATTCAGAAAACATCTTAATCGACCGACAACCTTAACGTGTCCGAGTGAGCAACCCAAGCGGTTCATTAGGCGGAAAGGATGAGAGGAGAGAGGGAGAGAGAGAGGGGAGGGTGAGAGGAAGAGAGATGTGCGTTGTATCCTGAGCAATCTATCTCGCTGGTGGTGAGGGTTAATAGCTGTTGCCAAAGATAAGTGAATTATAAGCTGTTGCTTTTCACCTCTACAAAATCCATTGCCAAATTGCCGGCTCACTAACAATTTCTTGTTTTTTTAAGAAAGTTGGCCTATTTTATTTTTTACTTTAATTTATATCATCATTCATCTTCATAATTGTTTTTTAACACCCATGCCTAGTCGTACTATTCAATCGTTTAACGTTTATCTACAACAGATCCTCTGATTTGCATAGCGTACAGACTTTATTTCACCTGCTTATATTTAAGATTGCAAAATGTCCTTTTTTTACACAGACCTCACCGTTATTTTTCTTATTTTTCTGTGCATACAGTTTCAAGTCATTTATTAGAAGTTAACCCCTGATTACACGCAGCCGAGGCGATTTAAATCTGATTATCAAATTAGGAGACTTTGAGACAAATCCGCTTATATCGGACACTGTTGACTGGACGGGGAAAATAGCATCTCCACGCCCGTCACGTAGCGAACGATGCTGTCCTGAAAGGGGTTTTTAAAGCGTATTTGACAACAAATGCAGCTGCCCCCGCTATTTCAGAAGATATTAGAGGAAAATGAATGCAAATCTGTGTGCAGGGGACCATCTGGAGGTGGGGAGCGGGAGTCAGCTGCTCCGCACACGGAGGCTCGGAGCCTGAATCCGTCTCGGCTCATTCTGGTGGGGGGGGGGGGGGGGGGGGGGGGGGGGGGGGAATCATCTGCGAGGTGGTGGGCTATAGCCGTGGAGAATGCGTTCTCTTCATCATTAAGTGAATGTTACCTCTCAAACCCGTTCCGAATAGAAAGGGGCGTTGGTCCTTGTATGCTTTCTTTAATAATATAGATAGAATAAAAAAATGCCCAAGGATATTTGTCACGTTTAAAAGTATTGTAAACTATGATAATTGTGAGTTACTAAAAGAAAGGTAAGTCATAGTCGATTGGCAATTAAAAAATGTTTTTATTTTATTATTATATAATAAATTCACGTATTATATGTGCAGACATAATAATCATATGCATTTTGTATCGTAATATTTATCTGAGAGGCATCATGTATTGTCTTCCTAAAAACTGATCAAAGGTGACCCAAATGTGCTTGGTGATATATATATATATAAAATAATAATAATAATAATAATAATAATAGATAATAATAATAATGAACCAAACTCCCGGACAATCCATACAGCTTGTGTGGGTCTTGATAAAAACGTAACACTTTTAAACTTCCACGAGACCTCCCGTCTCGGTGGAAGCAGCCTTCTCCCGTATTGGGGGTGACGTCTTCTTTTTTGAGCGAATTTACGGGGCGAGGCCCTCATGATCTCCTCAAATTTGCATGTAAATGGCGACATCAGCCTGCGCGCGTGCCACGGGCCAGCGCCCCCCCCCCCCCCCCCCCCCCCCCCCCCCCCCCCAGATGTCAAGGCAGAGTCAACCAGCCGGCCGCTGCCCAGCTGTCCGTCCACAGACTCAACACACAGAGACTCACCACTTTCATACTCACCTGCATTGTTTTGTAAAGAATTACATGGGGACAAAAATACATCTGTAACGGATTCAATATAAGCCCTGTTTGGTCACGGTTATCTCATAGACACGTTGAATAACATTTTAAAGTATTATTCATATTGCACATAGGGCCTAATTAAAATCAACATGTATTTATGTATATTTATATATTTAGATGAAGGCCTTATTTGGCAAATATGTGTATTACAGGGAAGGAAGTCTCGTCTTATAGGCCTAGGCCTACTGAATAACTTTAGATCTCGTTTAATCTAACTCTGGGCTTTGCACAACTTGTTTGGCATGCCCCGGTTGGTCGTGTCGCAATTGTTTTAACGCTCGTTTCAATTTTAATCATCACTTAAATAGGCCAATTTCTACCTCATAAGTGAGGTAGAAATCAAAGAAAAGTCATTCTCAGAGTGGAGCAACAGTTAGTTGTAAAACATGCATGCATGGGCCTATCGCTTTATTTATATTTTAATATATGCTGGCTAATGTATTCGGAATCAATGGGCCTATACATTTACACGAGCCAAATTGTTAAATAATTGATTCGGTTTTGTGAGGTATGATTAAAAGGAAGGAAACAATAGCCTGATAAATGCATGGAATTCGATAAGACAAAATAAAAATAATATAAAAAAAACACAATTTAAATCTCAAATCATTTCTTTTTCGCCCCTTATGAGTAAACAATAATTGACCTGAGAGACAGGGGCTAAGGACGAGATCAATCAGTGTGTGTGTGTGGAAGCAGTGTGTGGAGGCGGTGGGCGAGCAGCGCCCCTCTTTGGTTACATTACAGATCACTGTGCCGGAGCGGGACAGCTGTTGTCTTCCGTGAGTAAATAGCTACATCTCCACATACCCTTTGAATTATTAACCAGCACCAACAACCCCAATACAACGACAAAATACGATTCAAAAAAGGATATACAAATCTCTGCACGGGGGCAAAAGAAACTCAACTTTTAAATTTAATTTCCTAATATTCATATGGCTTAACTTAAACCCACTTTTCCCTAACGGTTTTTATATACATAGATGACAAGTTTTTATTTATTTATTATTATCACTATAATTATTATTATTTATTATTAGTGTTAGTGTTATTATTATAATTTGTATTTGTATTATTAGCCTAAAATCATATTAGCCTATGATTATTATGATTTTGCCAATCAATAGGTCTATCCTTGTTGTTGATATTATTATTGTTATAGGTATTGTTATTTTCCATATTATTGTCGTTGTCATTGCCATTCTATACAACTGTGTACAAATAAAAATAAACACATTTGTGACCCTTTCTCGTGTGTGCTCGACCTCTCATTTCGTCACTAACTTGTGTCAGAGTGCTACTCTCCTTAATTGTGTGCAGTGGTGAGTTCTGTCAAGGGCATTGCCCGCGCCTACAATTTGCATTTCCATTCTGCTGTGGAAATGATAAGAGAGTTTCTGCGCGGTTTAAACCCTCGCGGCGCAGTCTGTGGGCGAATTACATTTAAAGAAGGCGAGAGAAATTAAATAAGAAACCGAGACCACTTCAGGGCTATTAACATCTAAAATATCCCCTGGAAATTTAGACCAAGATACACATGGCCATATACCCAAGGATAGTTTCACTGTTGTGTGTGTGTGTGTGTGTGTGTGTGTGTGTGTGTGTGTGTGTGTGTTTGTGTGTGTATGTATGTGTGTGTGCGCACGTGCGTGCGTGTGTGTGTGCGCGCGCCCTTGTGTGTGTGTGTGCGTGTTTTCACCGGTTCAGCCAGTAATTCTTTGTCTAAAAAATGCATTATTTAGTAGTGTAGTTATGGGACCCAGTTAAAGGAAATACCATTTATAGGTAGCGTTGCATCCGATGGATACACTACGTGCCATTAAACTAATAGGCCATAGAATCCCGACTTCATTGGGACAGCATCGCGGTGTTTAAGTGACGCTAAACGTCCAGTGAACGTACAGATAGCGCATTATCTTGTTACAATTCCTCTCTTACCACTCTCATTCAGTTTGTAGCCTGCGTCTGCTTGCGCACCCTTGCGTGTGCGTGTGTGTCTGTGTGCGTGTGTGTGCGTCGACACACGGATAACTTGATTTGCACGTTGACCTTTCACGCGGGAGCTCGCCGTCATATATGGTGATAGTGCCCCATCTACAGGAGTCCTTGAAATGTTCACGACATTTTGATTTCGACACTCACAGTTGAAGTTGGGTGTTTTCAGGCAGTTTGTGTGTGTGAGTGTGTGTGTGTGTGTGTGTGTGTGTGTGTGTGTGTGTGTGTGTGTGTGTGTGTGTGTGTGTGTGTGTGCGTATGTGTGTGTGTGTGTGTGTGTGCGTGTGCATGTGTGTGTGTGTGTGTGTGTGTGTGGGCAGACTTATCAAAACTACCATCCAGGTGACAGAGTAAAGAAGTGAATATTGAAGTTCCTTATGAATATTGAACTGTATTACTATTAACAGAAATGTTAATTATGATGTCAAGAAATATGAGGGAGAGGAAGAGAGAGGGAGAGAGAAAAAGAGAGATAATGAGAGATAGAGAAAAAAAGAAAGAGAGAGAGATGGAGGGAGAGTCAAGGTGAAAAGCAGCACAGCAATAGCTAAAAATAATCCATGCCAACTAGAGTACAGTATTCTCCTTCTACAGAAGAGTGCAGGACTGCCGACAAGGGACCTTTTTGCTGCAACAAAGAGTGGGGGAGAAATAGGAAGTAAACGAATTAGAGAACAAGCCCGATTCCTATCCACACTACTGTCCTGTCCTTATTTTTTCACACACACGGAAAAAAAAACACAACAAAAATATTCAGCCCTTTTTTTCCCGCCTCCTCGCTTTTTGGGATGTAGTGCAAATTGTATAAAAGCCGGTCTTTGTTTGACACGGCGCTCAGTGGAGTCACATGAATAGCCAGACCTGAGCGCGCACATGCACGTACGCACACACAAACACAAACCCACACACACACACACACTTGCACACAGACACACACAAGTACACACACACACACACACACAATAACACACGCACAAGCACACCAACACGCACACACCACACACACACAAACAGACTGACAAACTGATCATCTTAAAAAAGCAACGCCCTGGTGCTCGCTTGGCCTACTTTCCACGTGCGCTCGGGGACGTGGGAAGAGCTGGAGAGCCGAGGATGTTTCCCTGCACTCTGGGAAACGTTCGTAGTGTGCGCGTGCGTGCGCGTGTTTATTGTGCGTGTGTGCATGTATGTGTGTGTGACGAACATAAACATGGCCTTTGCATTGTCAACCTTTATACTGCGTTCGCCCCAGATAACTGGTCCCAGTGCTAGAATTCCTTCTTTTTTTTGCAATTGAAATCCTGAAAAAGATGACGATTATGCCAAAAGCTAAAGGACGCAATCTCCAGTGTGGAATTCCACTTTTCAATTCTTGGTGGATTGAATTGCATTAT
>JACYXH010000802.1:3370274-3380541 GCA_026745465.1 Lota lota
AGGCTGCCAGAGGAGAGCACAGAACAACAGAAATAATAATACACATGCACACACACATACATACGCACACACACACAAGACAAACACAATAAATTATTTAGGACTGTTGTTTGGCTCCTGTGTGTGTGTGTGTGTGTGTGTGTGTGTGTGTGTGTGTGTGTGTGTGTGTGTGTGTGTGTGTGTGTGTGTGTGTGTGTGTGGTGCGTGTCTGAAGGTGTATGCGTACAAGGGAGCTAAAGAATGAGAGAGTGAGTCAGAGAGAAAGAGAGAGAGAGGGAGAGGGAGAGAGAGAGAGAGAGAGAGAGAGAGAGAGAGAGAGAGAGAGAGCGCTACAACTGAAAGGTTGGACAGAGCCCTTGAGCAGACCACATATAAGTCTATAGTTTGAGTTCAGAAAAAAAAGGTGCATTTCTTATGTGCTTATTAGTGTTTGTCCACATTACCATTACACATTCAGAAAGGCTGACAAACCCTCTGTTTTCGTTCATTAAAAATAGCCAAGATTTATTGAATTTAAAATCGTAATAAGTTACATGCCGGGTTTCCGAATTCTCCCCAACGTGGGGTGTGATAGGGAACAATACTAAATCAAAACATCTTCACCATTGTTGTTTGTGCTGTTGTTGTTGTTGTTGTTGTTGTTGTTGTTGTTGTTGTTGTTAAAAGAACAAGAATAGCAATGTGTACGTGTTTTAAACTGCATATATATATATATATATATATATATATATATATATATATATATAATGTAAAAAAAAAGAGTCAATATACTTTCATTCTTCCGCGTCGGTAATGAGACATATTTTCTCCGGGAAAATGTCTTCTTTTCCGGAGGCTGCGTGTCTACTGAATGTGGCCGTGATCCTGGGTAAAAAAAAGAGAAAACACACACCACAGACGGCTCACCGATCAATCTCCCCGGGTTGCCCACAAGCCAGAGCAAGCAGCTGCACCACATGTTTGCCTTAGCACGATAGCGACAAGTTAACATACGGCCGAGCGCAGTAACCATCCACAAGCAGCCTCTAGCTGTCTTATAATGAATCCCCAGCGGGACGGGGAACAATCAGAGGCAGTGGTGTTACTGGAGGCTCGGAATGAAGTCAGCACCCCTCCTTATACCTGATGAGGGTAGTACGCCTTAAAAACACACACACACACACACACACACACACACACACACACACACATACAGCGAACACACGCAGAAAACACACACACACAAACATACAGATCGACACATTGATGTGCACACACACACACACACACAGATAAAACACACATGGAAACACACGTGCCCACACACTCTCACACACACACACAGAGATACAACACACATCTAACACACAGAGAAAACACACACATAGCACAAACATGGTAATACACACATAAAACACACACATAACAAACACACACTCACACAGTTAAAACACACACATGACACACATACACACACAGATAAAACACACACATAACACGTACACATACAGATAGGATACACACATAACACAAATACACAGAGATAAAACATACATGGAAACACACACATACACACAAGCACACATACACACAAGCACACACACTCATATAAAACACACACATAACACACTCATACACACACAAACACACACACACACACACACATTGAAGCTTTTTATAAAATAAGATAATTCTTATTCACACAGCTATTAAGCTGTAGCCTATATTGTTTTGAATAATTAATTGGGCTCAGGCAAAATATATCCTTTGTTTGAATTTCTTATATCATTCACAATCCACTAATAAGTCCACTAATCATTCAGTTATAATGATTAGTTCTCGATAATTACGATATGCTTTTCTGCTACTCAATAAATGTATCAGTGACAGTGTAATATTATCAGTTATATCTTATGGGTGTGAATTTGTTGATTAAGAATCCTTAGATGCTGGTAAAATGTTTAACAATCAGTAGTTATTTTTCTTCTTTTTTCTTTTTTTCAGTTGCCCTGTATTTTTTCTATTTGTACAATAGGAGACACTAACAAACACACTTTTTATTTGTTTTAACGTTTCTACTATTGGCTGCTGTGTAGTGATGTATCAAATATCTTCTGATGCTTTAACTCCATTCCTCTGGCTTTTCTTTTTATAGTCTCTTGACCCTCTGGGAAACTCTCTCTATCCCCGGGAAAAAGAAAACATGTGACTGATGAGAGAGCAATAGAACAGGGTAGGTTCTGGGATGGGTTGGGGTGAATTTGATACGACCCTTCCAGAACACATTCAATTTGCTGAAAGTCGATGCAGAACAAACAAGTGAGACAGCACTATTGTAAGGATTTCATTCTCGGTAACAAGCTAAAGAAAGTATAAAGTTGAATGTTAAAAGTTTGAATAAATTAAATGCTAATGTATCACAATGAACAAGCCTTAAACAATAAATGTTCCAAAAATGTGTACATGCTTAGTCAATCAAATGTTTCATAACACAATAATTCAATACAAAGAAGGACATTTCTATCAATGCTTTTCATTTAATTCATGATGTTAATCTATAATCAAACAATATATGTTTGTATAAGAAGATACTTACACACTTACAAATACTACTACAACTACTCAGACTACTATTACTACTCCTCCTACTACTACTACTGCTACCACTACTACTACTACTACTACTACTACTACTACTACTACTACTACTACTACTACTACTACTACTACTACCACTACCACTACTACTACTACTACTACTGCTGCTGCTGCTACTACTACTACTACTACTACTACTACTACTACTACTACTACTACTACTACTGCTACTACTGCTACTACTACTACTACTACTACTACTACTACTACTACTACTACTACTACTACTACTACTACTACTACTACTACTACCACTACTACTACTACTACTACTACTACTACTAAGACTACTACAAATACTAATACTAATAATAATTACATATTTTACTTTTATTAATTTATTGTATTATAACTTAAAATATTAAGTCGACAGCTTCAAGCACATTATTTAATAAAGCCTTTCGCTTAATCAATATCTTCAGTAAGCGGGGGATGAGAAAAATAGACATATGCCTGATATATTAACTTTTTAACGTATTAATAATTGTTATTTTAAATATGGCTACGTTCTTTAAAGCGGAATATTAATTCGAATTTGAAAATGTTTAATTGGTTGTTCAAAACCGCCCACTGAAATCGAGAACATAGGCCAATTTCGCTTTTTGTCCACCAGATGTCACCCATAGACCGCGTATTAAAAAAAGATGAACATTCTGTAAACTTACGTTTTTGATGATGCTTTGACAGCAGTTTGTCCTGCGTTCAAAGCATCATCAAAAACGTAAAAACACAAAGATGACAGAAAACATTAAACAATCAATTGTTACTCTACGCCTTATAACATTTGTAAGGTTAATACTTAATTATGTCATTATAACCATTGCTAAATCATGGCTGTCACCTAACGAACTATACTGAGAGAGACTCTTGATATATTTTACATCTCTAATAGGCCTATATTTTACCAATCCCAATTGCATGCACGCTTTACTTAATCTAATCGTACACCTAGCCTACTAAACGTGGAGTGCACCAGATAAGAAGATAAAATAAGGTTAATAACACTTTATTAATCCCATGAGGGTATTGCAAGTGTTACAACAGAACAAATTACACAACAGAACAAATTACACAAACAGAAACAAACAGTGCAAGTCAGCATGGTATAATAACAATAAGTACAACAGAACACGACATGCAAGTAGAAAGTTGGACGCAAATGTTTTATTATAACACAACATCCTCGATGGATGGAGTGAGAGCCAGGATGTGTGTGCGTGTGTGCGTGTGTGCGTGTGTGCGTGTGTGCGTATGTGCGTGTGTGTGCGTGTGTGCGTCTATGACGTCATCGGCCCATGTACTGTGCGCCATTTTGAAAGGGAAAAAAAAATCTGGGATAATTTCCTCCGTGGTCTGACAGATCTGTACTCCCCAGTCCTCACCCTGATTGTGGATGTTATCTCTATTCCCTCAAGAAAGCTGCATTGGTTGAATAAGTATCCCAAGAGCTGCTAAATGAAGCAATGGCAGGTGGGCTACTTTTAAACACGGATTTAAAAGCGATGATGTGTGTGTGTGTGTGTGTGTGTGTGTGTGTGTGAGAGTGTGAGTGTGTGTGTGTGTGTGTGTGTGTGTGTGATGGCCTGGATTGCCAGGTTCGCTAGCGGCTAATACAGCGGCTAGTTGTCAAAACTGTGTCACTGTTGGGTCATGTTGGGACCCAACGCATCGTAACATTCCTCCAGTGTTGAGCTAACGCGATGCTTATTGTCTCTTTATTGTAGGAGTTTCAGGAGGAAATGATTTTCAGTGGTGTTTCTCCCAAGTGAAAGGGGCGATAGATGAAGATGTTGCGGAAGGTAAGTGGCTAGCTGATAGCTTACCAGGCTAGGTAAAAAAAAGTCAGTTCCTAATTACTTGTGTGGGCATCCTATCATGGGATGTGTGTGGTGTGCGTTATTGGACACAATGCGATTCATGAAAGGCAGTGCAGTTTTGTTTTTAATTGTAATAACGATTTTCATTGCACGGCCAATTACATTTCGGGGGCTATGTAGCTAGCCGTGAACTAGCTGTAGGGAGCGACCGTGTTCATGACGTCACTGTGCTGCGTCCATGCATGTTGTATGCATACAAATACACACAACACACATGCCTAAAACACATACACAAGCGCACGACTTCAAGATGGCATTGAAGCTATATGAGAGTAATTAATCACACAACTAGTATGCAGTACAATCATTTAGGTAATATGTGTAAGGCTCGGGCCATTGAGATATTTGTATTTTCAGGTTTATTGTTGTGCCTGAGGCTATACGTTCATGTGTGAACTTAACCACATGAATGTACAGGAAATTAACCAAACATTTCTACCATTTATGTTTTGCGTGTTGTACTTTTTTGAGATGTGTATTTTGTTTTGTTTTTCTAGCTGACATAATATCTACAGTTGAATTCAACTATTCTGGAGAATTGCTTGCGACTGGGGATAAAGGAGGAAGAGTTGTGATATTTCAGCATGAACAAGAGGTACATTATTGTATTATTGTTGTAACAATAGTCCTGGTATGCTTCCATTCAGTGCACTTTGCTGTGTTGGTTTATAATAATGATTGTTTTGTTTCATACATTTTTCCTTCTCTCAGTCAAAAAATCGTCCACACCTACGTGGGGAGTACAATGTCTATAGCACTTTTCAGAGTCACGAGCCGGAGTTTGACTATTTGAAAAGTTTAGAAATTGAAGAGAAAATCAACAAAATAAGATGGCTACCCCAACAAAACTCTGCTCACTTTCTACTCTCAACAAATGGTAGGACATCTGCCTTCAATCCTTTGTATTTCAAGGTAATACGTTTATACAGTGACCGTTAAAGGCCATGGATTGTGTAGTGCCTGTGGGTGTTTGACTCCCAGTCGAAAAGTACTGGGCTCTTTCCCAATGCCAACAGCCCAACCTCTAGGCATCCTTACGCAAGATATCCTAACCCTGCTCCTTAATGACATGAATCTGAAATTCACTGTAGGTTGTTTTGGCTTAAAAGCATATGCTAAATGACTCGATAGTAAAGATAGTAGTAAATTGTACTGTGTCACATAACCATTTGCCAGATTTCTTACTTCAACTCATCTTTGTGCAGATAAAACTATCAAATTGTGGAAGATCAGTGAAAGGGACAAACGGGCCGAGGGCTATAACTTGAAGGACGAGGAAGGGCGGCTTCGAGACCCCTTTAGGATCTCTTCTTTACGGGTACGTCTTGAACTTAGACCCCCCCCCCCCCCCCCCATTACTCAAAGGGTCCCTATATTACCTCCTGGTGTGATGTTGATTGGGCATTACGAGTCACTACAAAATCCTCCCTGTTAGTGAGTGTCCAGAGTGTCCAGATTGCTGACATGTGTGATCAATGGATGATTAAACGGCTCAACCTATCAGTTGGTGCATTACGCTGGGTAGGCTGGTAGGTTTATCTGTCTATTAAACATCAGGGTTGGACTCTCCCACGTGTGATGTCACTAGAGGGTCGATAATGAAATGCCTTGTAATGGCTAATCATTCATCACATCTGGTGGTAAAATGGGGGCAGTTTAACATTGTGGACTCTCCTTAAGTCTTACTAATGTGCTGGTGTTGGTGACTCACAGGTACCGGTGCTGATGCCAATGGACCTCATGGTGGAGGCAAGCCCGCGCAGGATCTTTGCCAACGCGCACACCTATCACATTAATTCCATTTCTGTAAATAGCGACCATGAAACGTACCTCTCCGCAGATGACCTAAGAATAAATCTATGGCACTTGGAAATCACAGACAGAAGTTTCAGTATCCTTTTCAAAAGAAAGGTCTTTATGATAAGTCTCCATGCTTCAGGAACATACTGTAGTGCAGTGTTTCCCAACCTTTGGGTTTGGACCCTACTTTGGGTTGCTCGGTATGCTTAAGGCCACAGGAGATTGCTGACATACAAGCTAATTTATGGTGCATTCTTGATTTAAAATAAAACTATGGACTGCATAATGATTCATAGCCACAAGCCAGCAACTTACTACAAACTACTTACTTAGTGTAGCACATTGCACATACAATCACTGGGACTCATGTTCGTAGAATAAAAATAATGTGTGGGAAAGCGGATGCACTAAAATAGAGAAGTTGGGGTCTCAAACATTTTCAATGAGTCAAAAATTCAGAGTTAAAAATTGCCAGTGACTCAATCCCACAAATGTTGCAAACCGCCACTGCTGGAGTGTATAGTGAACTCTTGAATGTGTTTTAATCTGTATGTCTTCGTCTGGTCCTTAACGCTGCGCTCCCAGATATTGTAGACATCAAGCCTGCCAACATGGAGGAACTGACGGAAGTCATCACGGCTGCAGAGTGCCATCCACACCAATGTAATGTATTTGTGTACAGCAGTAGCAAAGGCACCATCCGTCTCTGTGACATGCGGGCGGCTGCACTCTGTGACAGGCACTCCAAGTGTAAGTATGTCCCAATAACATGTACATTTTGGACCCTGATGAAATGTGTTTAAAAATAATGTACTTTTATTCACTTTTGATGAAAGCTTTGCCAAATGAAAAGATAAATGTTTTGTTACCTTATCTTAATAGTAAAATATGCCAAGTAGCTTTGGAATGTTTGAATAAGAAATTGTATTCTTGAGGGTGTGTAGATTTGTTTTGGGGGGGGGGGTTGGGGCATTTTAACATTTTAACATTTTAGGGCCACAGAATAATGCCTTTTTTCCTTATATTTCCTTATATTGAACCTCAGTCTTTGAGGAGCCTGAGGACCCGAGCAGCCGGTCCTTCTTCTCAGAGATCATCTCCTCCATCTCGGACGTCAAGTTCAGCCACAGCGGACGCTATATGATGACCCGGGACTACCTCTCTGTCAAAGTGTGGGACCTGAATATGGAGAACCGGCCCGTGGAGACGTATCAGGTGTGCTTTCATGTGTTTTTAACGTTCGTGTGAACGGATCGCGTGGAGAGGTCTGAGGCGGCATGGAGAGAGCTAGTCTGATCTAGAAGCGACAAGATGTAGGTCATCATATTGCACTGCATCATGTTTTATACATCACCTACATGACCCACAACAACTTGTTGCAGGGTCTGTCTGCAACAAGTAGAAGAAAATAAGTAAAACAATATAATTTGCTTCTATTGCTACCATTTAGTATTTGATCTAAAAGTGTATCTAAAGAATTATTATACCTTTAAACAGCTATAGGTTTGAACACCGAACTGCTATAGAAAAACTTGCATGAGCTATTGTGCTATGTGTTATTTAACAATTGGTTGGTTGAAATATTGGACTAAGTAATGTTGTTTTTGTTTCAGGTTCATGAATACCTTCGCAGTAAACTGTGCTCCTTGTATGAAAATGACTGCATCTTTGACAAATTTGAGTGCTGCTGGAATGGCAGTGACAGGTAACATAGCTTTCTATAGCTTGTTGTATTACATTCTGTCCGATCCATTGTCTCATTCATTGGATCCTCCTTGATGTTTGAGTGGCTTTTAACAGCCAGGCATTTGTGTCAAGTGTAAATAAAAACTCACTGTCTCACACTTTCATAACACTCCCGCTTTAGTTGTTTCTCAAGATCCCTTTGTCATTCTGACCGTACTCTTGGATGTTTGGATTCTTCTCGGTGTTTGACACCAGACTTTTGTGTCAAGTGTAAACAAAGACTCTCTGGTTCTTTCTCTCTCAGTGCCATCATGACCGGGTCGTACAACAACTTCTTCCGAATGTTCGACCGCAACACCCGACGGGACATCACGCTGGAGGCGTCCAGGGAGAGCAGCAAACCACGAGCCACGCTGAAGCCCCGCAAGGTGTCCACCGGGGGCAAGCGGAAGAAGGACGAGATCAGCGTGGACAGCTTGGACTTCAACAAGAAGATACTCCACACGGCCTGGCACCCCAAAGAAAATGTGATCGCCGTGGCGGCCACTAACAACCTGTACATTTTCCAGGACAAAATCAACTAGGAGACTATAAGAAGAAGATTTAAAAAATTAATTTGCGGAGGGGGTGGGGGGCTCCAGAGGATAGGGCTTTTACTCTTACCTTTGTAGTTAAGCCTACTACTTGTCTATCTGTATAAGAAGCAACGGCCCCTGGTTGGCCTGCTGGGAAAGAATTCGAAAGCACGTCTACTTTTTCTTTGCCACAGGAGGTTCATAGGCCAGCTCCATAGGCCTGTTTTATTTTTTTAAAGTCTGAGCTTAGGTAGTTTTTTGCCTTTGGCACCAGGGCTGATCGACATGCCCCATCCTCCCCAACCACCCCCTGACCCAGTAATTCCAATGTGGGTCTGATTGACAGACTGGCACTCCCCCCACTTCCTCTCTCCCCGCCTCCTCCCCAGAGGTGACACACTCGAACGCATTGGTGTTTGTGTTGACATTTAAAAGCCTTCATTTCATTTGCCGAACGAACTCCTCGGAAAAGCCCCCTCCCCAAAAAAACATGTTGACGTCTTGTCAAAGTTTTAGCACCGTCACGAAAGAGTTCGGGGCCCATCTCACACATGGACTGCTGGCCGGTAGGCCTAACTGTAACATTCCCCCATTGGTCGTGTATTCAGGCCAAAACTACTGGTGGCAGATGGTCATGCCAAGTGGGAAGTGGACATTTCTGTTCTCCCCCGTCCTCCTTTTTCCTCTTCTTACTTTATCCCAGTCAATATGGTGACATAATTTCACTGACTGTATCTACTCGAGTACACCTTGTCATCCACATAATAAAAGAAACTAAAACTAAAAGATGTGTTTTTAAATCTACAAGTATGTATTAAACATGTTCTTTATTGCTTTGCATGTTTTTATGTTGTAGAGGTTGGAAAAATGTCCAGTCACACCACTGTCTTTTAATTTAATTTTTTTAGCAGATCTCAAATCTTAAGGAGAAAAGAAAATCTGTTTTGCGACTCAAATTCAGTACCACTGTCGGAGACGGCCAATCATGTGTTTGTGTCCAGACATTTTCCTCCTAAAGTTGTTTATAAGATGACGGCGAGAGGCTGAAAGGCAGTAGATGGGCAAAGGGAATTCGCAGCCTTAATACTTAACTCCTATCAGTGACCGCTACTACTTTGCGTCCAGTCGTTTTCTTTTTTACAAACCTCATGTGCATTATTTTTGAATCCTGTTTTATAGTTCTGTCCTCATATACCGCTGCTATGCGTGGCCGTCTATGAAAACACACATAAAGAGGGGAAAACTGCACACATTGCCGTTGTAATAAAGAGTGCCTCCATCTCACGTTAAGTATGACACAGACTGGCTTCCTTCACGTGCTCTTATTCATTTTGTTAGGGATGTCACTCGAATTTGAACTGCATATTAGAAATGTGGCTCTTCTCTCTAGTTGTGAATGCAAAAATGAAGATTGACTACACGGATCATAAAATGACATTAAAGCGAACATAACGATGCATTGTCTTTGTCCATTGATTCCTAACATGGTGACAATGTATTCACTTGTTTCATTATTTTGACCAGTTAAATAAAAATCGTATTGTGTTCATCTGCATGTGGTCCAGAACCTCTTTCAAAGGATAGTCGCTTTTTCTTGTTTATAAGATCAAATGTACTTGGTTAAACCAGACAGGAAATTATAATCATCTAACACGTGAATGCAAGCACTGTACTTAGGAAGTGATCCCCTTT
>JACYXH010000802.1:4840757-4863257 GCA_026745465.1 Lota lota
GGTTCTGGTTGCTCCACATCCATTGTCCTTTCAATATTGAAGCATCAGTAAGCAATGGGTCGTGGTGGCGCTTCAAAGCTACTGGTGTTTCAATGTACTGAAATGTAAAAAGAAATACCACAATGCTTACTAACTTAGTTTCTTAGCACAGAACAAAGTTAGGAGGAACATTGTCATGGACTTCAGTGTGATTGCAGGCAGGGAAAACATTGTTGCGTGTGATTGTTGTGCGAGTGTGTGCTGCCTTATCGTCAGCAGAATAGGTTACACTGACCCTGACAATGAATTAGTTTGTAAAGACGGATGGATGGATAGAGGATGGATTGGAGGATGGAGGGAGAAAGCTATTTTGAACCCTCGAGAATAATCCCTTAGTGGCTGAGAAGGCCACGGTTCCCCTCGTACCTCAACGGAAAGCCAGCATACTATAGGACCTCTGCAAATGAGTCATATTTATTGATTTTCGGGGTAATTAAACAGATCACAAATCATGTCCACTTGTCAGAAATAGTTCATAAAGTGATGTCTACATCGCAATGAAATTGAGATTCTAATAATGTGTTTAGTTGGAGTACAGAAATTACACACATCATTATTATACACATTTTCTACCACTCAATAAGAATGTCAAGTGGAACAGTGGAATAAATTCAATGACTGAATCAGCAGGATATTTTATGAGCTTAATTGCTCATTAGGTTGTCCCAAAGCCATGTCCACAAGGCCATGAACATGTACAGTATGCTTGGAGGAAACATGAACCAGCCTTGTGACTACACTACGCAGCTGTTGCTATAGCACGACAACATATCCGAGCATCTGAGTTTATATGGATGTATGGCAAATCATTGATACGCTGGCCATATTAATAATGTTTTCATGCTTTCTTCAATGACAAGCTATTGCTAGTCCAACAGCACCATTTCTCTCAGTGTGTATTGCTGGGCAATATTCATCTCTATAGAGAATTCACATTAGGTATTATAGTAATATGTATAAAATGTCAGACATATTGTCTAAGCAGTTCCATATGCTCATCAATGCATCTGATTATATTGATCTCCAAAAGATGATCTCTATTGGCACCTTGCAGTGAGCTGCATCCCCCCCCCCCCCCCCCATCTCTACTTGATGAATACCCGGCCTAGACTAATGGTCTGAATGGACTCAATGGAGTGAATTGCAAAGGACCGCAGGTACACCTTTTCTTTCTCGCCTGGCATTTCTCATAACGTGTGATGTCACGGTGGCATACTAACAGGCATGCCTGAATCAAAAGCCTCCCTCAGGTGTCTCAACCGGCGGACCGGTGCGTAAGAAGTGAGGTCACCTTCGCTGCCTACATGTTTCGCAAAAACTAACCGCTTCTCAGGTTAATTAATTACGCTGTCGTTTCTTGCACAGCTGATTGTGTATTCGTGGTCGCCGGGAGAAGGTCAAACAACGGAAACACAAAGGCTGTGGGTGTGAGGGTTGTGATCATTTATTACCCCTGACAGCGTTACATGCTGTCTGGCAAAGAAGGGGCTGATGACACGGGACAAGACGCGACAAGATCGACAAGGATGGATAGAGGACTGAGACAGAGATGGAGAGTAATGGAGGAGAGGAGGAGTAGGTGAACATGAAAATGTATATAGATTGACGTGGAAAACATAGGAGGACACAACTGGAACAAGGGAAGGAGAGAGAGGTTGAGGTTAGGGGTGATGAGGATGAGTGGGTGGGGGTGGGGGGAGCAGAAATGTTGCAGATGAGCATGACACGGGCCGTGGAGGGCGGATGACTGTGAGGACAATGAGGAAGATCAGGAAGGAGCTAGGATGCGGTGGCTTAACCAGCTGCGAGATCTGCTAAAGCTGTGGTTTCAGATCCCCTCGAAGCCTCCTCTCGGGCATATCCCTGCACATGCGCGCGTGCATGTCTGCGCGTGAGTGTTATTAGGCGCACATCTGCGCGTGATGCACTCGAATCCATATGTGTGGATTATCGCACGTTTCCTCCAGCGGCTTTGTAATTATCCCAAATTGTGTCTGGTGGGGCCTGCCTCGATCCCCTGTGGATGAGCAGGCAATCTGGGCTGTTGCCCGAATCAGCGAAGAGTTATCCGGTAAAGGCTGATTGGGAATAGGAGGACTGCACCAAACATGCAAAAGTGTCCCTGGGGAGATAATGAGATAAAGAGCTGTATTTTAAATAGAATAGAATACAAAGCCTTTATTGTCATTATACAGAATACAACGACACAAGCAGCGATGAGGTTTTTATGCACCTGATCAGTGTATTAAAAGAACCAGGCAAATAGAAGACACAGGGAAATGCCCACGTTTTGTTTAAACAGCCACAGTAAACAAACCAACATCCACAGCCGGCAACACAGGTCCGAAAAAAATAAGTAAAGATGATAAATGCAGTGTAATTTGCACTAGAGTAAATGTAAGTATTTCACCAAAATAAATGTAAGAAAGATAGAAAAGATATACAATGCAATTTGCACTAGAATAAAAGTATCCATTGCACCAGTCAACATCTTCATATTGCACATGAGGGCTACTCACTACTTCTTGGAATTAAAAGGTGCTTATGGCCCTGGGAAAGAAACGGTTCTTAAGTATGTTGGTCCGTGCTTTGATGGTCCAGTAGTGCCTGCCAGAGGGCAACAGGTAGAACATGTGGTGTCCAGAATAAAAAGAGTCCTTAAAGGGATACACAGAGATATCTATAAATTGGCATTTGCCATCAGATGAGTTGTTTAATTTGAAATTCATCATTGTGTGTCCAGAAAGGGAGTTCACGGGGTTAGCATTTGCTTTCGGTGAGCGGCTTCCATTGCCTTGCAGAGTTACAGTAGCCTAGCACCTGTTCATGTGAGGGCAATACAACTTTAATTACTTTCCAAAGATTTCAAATGTGTTCCGAATAGCCACTTATTCAAAACAACTGCCGGTAACAACAGAACACAATTTTAGTTTGCCTACAAAAACACAGATAATTCTGCACTATTTTCGGCGCTTTGATTACTAGGCTACTTTTGATGCACCCTGCCGCAATAATATTATCAGCTACCTCTGGCTGGTTAGTCTAGGCGGAGGTAACCCGTCAGCGGGGCATCACAGGTAGCCTAATAATCACAGCGCCAAACGACAAATAAACAAACTACAAACAGGCCACTGTGCATGCTCACGAACTGAGAAACTGCGCTGATTCTATATATATTCATACAACAAAATCCATGGGGGATTTCCATCCCGACATAGACAATGGGCCTTTCTCAATACCAAGAATGCAAAGAACGAACTTGTATTCTTGGGGAGAACGCACTTGCTACTCGTACTTGGAAGAATGTACTTGCAAGGTCACGAGCACGCAGAACGCAGTTGACAGTTTGAGACGATGCGTTCTTGCTGGTATTGCGCAATACCCCCGTGGCTTTATCATCCAAAACAATTGAAGCTCAGCTGAATACTCCTCAACTGTACACTAAAAATGTAATGTCTATTTATTTAAAAAAAAGTAACGACTTATACTGCTTCTCTTGTTTATTTTATTACATTTGTTATACAGTTGTTGGCCTGCTTTTCCTCTGCCATTTGCTCCATTAGCTGCAGTGGCCTGTGGGGCGAGGGGTCTGTGAGCGCTACTGCCCGGCTGGCTGGCTAGCTTGCCCCGCAGACACTTATGGAGCTTCTCAACTCCAAAAACGTTGACGCACATTTTCGATTTTCCATCAATTCGTGTTAAACTGCCAATATTCAAAACAATTGATTCCTCGCCTAAATAATTATCAGAAGTTAATTTAGTGTTGGAATAGCATATGATAATTGTAAAAGTAAACAAATAATCCATTGTTGGTCTGCTCTGCTGCTTGCCGGTCCTCGCTTGAATGCCGAAATGAATGCTGGGATAACTGTGCTGCATAGTTCACATTAGTTACCAACCGATGCATCCTTGGTGAAATGGGCGTGTCGAAAACACTTGGCGAAATGCGAACTTGTGTATTGGGACAGTACTTGGTCCGCAAAAGATGACAAAGAGGACAAGTACAGAGAAGAACACAGATTGAGAATGGCTCAATTTCAACAATTAACCTGGGGTCTTAGCAAACCCGCCAAATCCTTTAAGAATGTTTTTGGCTCTGAAGAGACAGCAAGAGCTGGAAAAGTCTTCCAGGGAATTGATGGAGTGTTGATGACCCTCTGGAGAGCTCTGCTGTCTGATGCAGAGCAGCCAGCGTACCTCACTGAGATACAGTACGCCCAGCACACTCTCGCTGTAGGAGCAGTAGAAAGTCTCCAGCAGCTCTTCATCCAGCTTCCATTTTTTTCACTTCTGAGGAAGTGTAGCCGCTGCTGTGCCTTCTTAACAACCGCAGTGGTGTTTGCAGTCCAAGAGAGGTCCACAGCGAAGTGGGTACCCAGGAATTAGAAGGTGGGGACCCTTCCCACACAGTCCCTGCTGATACAGAGCGGGGCAGGGTCCGTGCTGTGCTTCCTGAAGTGGACGATGAGTTCCTTTGTTTTTGTGGTGTTCAGTGTCAGGTCGTTTGCTAAACACCACACGGTCCGTTTCTGGACCTTCTCTATGTAGACTGACTCATGTCCCCCTGTTATAAGTGACCATTGTGGTATCATCCGTGAATTAGATGATGGTGTCGGTGGGGTGGGTTGGAGTGCAGTCATAGGTGTATCCATATAGGAGTCCAGAGAGGAATGGACTCAGCACACAGCCTTGCGGAGAGCCGATGTTGAGCGTGAGGGTGTAGGAGAGTGGGGGCCAAGTTGAACCATTTGTTGGCGGTTAGTGAGAAAGTCCTTTATCCAGGCACAGGTGGGAATGGGGAAGTCTAAATCAGACTTTGCAGACTAGCATGTCTGGAGTGATTGTATTGAATGCTGAGCTATAGTCTCTGAGGAGCATCCTTACATAGCTCCCCCGGTGGTCTAAGTACCAAATAAGCAAAGGAACTCGGGGGAAAGTGCAGACCAAAAGGAGTGACGAATCGCCAGCTAGAGCCACTGGTTGGGCCTTGTGCCAATGGTTGGGGCCATGTATCGTTAAGTCATCGGTTTTAAACATTCTGAACTTGTATTTTCCAGGTGCTGTCTCATCTGCTATCAGATATGTAGCAGCACATCCTGATTTGGTGCAGAGGGGGAGTCATTCAATAAATATCAATCAATCAATTGAATTGTAAGGACTAATTACCCAGGCTGATTCAATCTGTCTCTACCCACTATGGGCCAATAACAAACAAAACATCATCCGTAGTGCACAGGGCTTATACGGTATAATCCATACGCGAGGCGGGGTCGGCGGTGTGTGGAATGAGAGACAGGCATCCAGGATGTATTAATGAGTAACTCTACCTCCTACACCAGCCCGGGCTCCGAGAAGGGCTCAGTAGCCAATCAAGCACTCCGCTGTCTTGCTACAGGGTGGAACCGGTGCACCGCGAGACATGGAGGATGGCTAAAGTGCTTGTGACAGGAATGGCTGAGGCGGCAAACACCCCCCCCCCCCCCGCCCCCGACCCATCACCGCCTTCTTCCCAGAATGCACTGCAGCGTACAACACCGAGGTAGTGAGGGAGGATGATGAGAGGAATTGGGCAAATTACAGAATGAAAGAAGGGCTTAGGAGCGAAAGGCTTGGTAGGGGAATCGGGCATCAATCTCTGGCCCGCCACATACAATAAATGGAGCCATGTCGTGTCTGAGTGTACAGAAGAGAGTACCGTTTTCCTGTCTGGGGCCTGAGGCTGCAGTCCCCAAACGGCTCCAACTATCAATCTCTCAGGAATCCAACCCGGGCCGCGGACAATGGTTTGCTCCGTTCCTTTATTACAGCTCTTTATCTCTCTCCATTACTCTCTCCTCTCTGTCTTGTGTTCGTTCTTATGCTCTCTCTGACGACATGAATTCTTCGTATACATCTATGCCACAATTCCTTTGATGCACGCAATGCGGGACCATCCCATGCGTTAGTATCTCAACGGTGCCTTTTATGATGGGTCTCAGCTATTAGTTCATGCCCCAGTTAGCTCCAAGAGCGCCCATGCTAACAGTCCGATATCTCTGACTCTCTCTATGGATTAATGTATATATATATATATATCCAGTCAGTGGGCAGGAGAGCATTTATGTCCAATCTAGCACAGCCTCGTAAATGTCCCCATCCCTCCGTGTCTGCCTCGCTTGCTCACTCATTCAGTCTCTCCCTCGCTCGCATGTCGCCCTGGGCATGAGAGAGAGAGAGAGAGAGAGAGAGAGAGAGAGAGAGAGAGAGAGAGAGAGAGAGAGAGAGAGAGAGAGAGAGAGAGAGAGGCACAGAGAGACAGAGAGAGAGAAAGATACCTCTGTAGAGCAACACCACCCCTGACAGTTCTGCACACAACCAAGCACAACCTGGGTAACAATGATGATCTTACCAAGCATTTAATTATACGTAGATTAATTGAATATTTTGTCTGCAAAGCAGTATTTTCCTCTTATTCGGCAGTTCCTTCAGTCTTTGTTATTTTAGGCATGACTTTCAGAAAACTCCTACGGCAATTAAATATGCAAAGGTGTGGCACTTTATGAGCAGCATTTGCAGTTGGAAGGACTACAGAGTGGGATATATAAGGATGTCTGTTTCCTTGAGAAAGATGTTCAGTGACCAACGCTCTTGCCATTACCAGCCATTCTCACTGGCTATTTCTAGAAATGTAAGTGTTTTTCCATTTTGAGCAGGGATATCAATGAGCTTAATAAGGTAGGCTACTAAAGCTGCAGCTACTAAAGCATTAACTAGATAGACACAAAGTGTGTGGTAGAGGACATAAGACAAGATTACAACCCTGTATCTACCACAAAAGGATGACCCTGGGCAATTATATGCACATTGTCTTTATCCCTGTGTGTGGCTATGGTAACCATCTCCCGATCAAGACACGAGATGCATCTCTGTTGGAAAAAGCCACGACCACAAGGGCATATTCTATCAATATTTTAAATGTCTTACCAGGAGCAACAAGCACGTATTTCCAAGCATCGAAGGGGAAGACAAAGAATAAGAAATGGGCCAGGGTATCAAAAAAAGAAAATCACATTAGTAGCATAGTCTTTGCTGTGGGCTGCGGGCATCTACAGTAAAACAGACATTCATGATCAATATTCTGAAGGAAAGAAAAAAAGCACTACATCAGGACAAATGAAAAGGGAATGCACTTACTGCTTGACAGATGATAGGGTATTTGATTCGATTGATGCCACCGGCAAACACAGCGAAGGTCAGAGCCGTGTGGAAGCAGAAGTTGAGAAGCACGTGCCATCCTTTCCGACTGATGCGGATTGCGCTGCCAAGAAGAAACAAGCAGAAAACATCAGAACAAAGGAATAGGTAAAAAGCCAATGAAAATGTTTCCTTTTTCCATCTGTTTTATCATGGCATTTCACCTCAAGGAAAATGTTTAATGTAGCACAAGCAGAGTTGTACTTTGGCTCATCACTCAGAAGAATGTGATTATAGCCTGGTCGTTAACTGACTTTCTTTGAAACAAATATATTTTATTATATCAGATGTTTCACTATTATTCAATTTAATGATTTGAGGAGATTTTATGAATCGTTTGAGAATAACTGTGTAGAGGAATCCTGAATGAAGACAAATTGAACATTATTTACAATGCAGAGGTTTGATAAATAAATAAGAGACCATTTTGGCATTTACTTATTTCAATGCTGTATTTTTGGCTGAAAATACATTTTCGACTTTTTAACTTTTCTTTGTAAAATAATAATTTGTTTAATAATGGCTTGCCACAAAAAAAGTACAACAAACTGCAAAAGTTGCTGAGCAAAAAAAACAAGAATCTAACAATAAACCTCAAATGTTCTTAGCACCATTGTTTCTACCATGTGAGAGAGAGAGAGACTGTGCAGTGATTCATGGCCAAACACAATGGAAAGATATTGGACAAGCTCAGCGAGGAAATAATAACAGACGACTGGTTTCAGTCGACTGGGTTGATTGAAACATCCACAGAGTCACACCAAACACCAATCCTCAGTCTGTTAAATATGGCATCAGTCAGCCTGCTATTTCACCCTGGGGCACGACACCGAACCCCTATTACCTCATTCCATGCAAGCCCCCAAAAACAAATAAGAGGGTGA
Source organism: Lota lota (assembly GCA_026745465.1). Lineage (NCBI taxonomy): Eukaryota > Metazoa > Chordata > Actinopteri > Gadiformes > Lotidae > Lota > Lota lota. The sequence goes on from JACYXH010000802.1 coordinate 4,848,914, forward strand.
AAGAAAATGTAGGTCAGGTAACAGTAACAGTTTCCTACAGTCAATTACATATTGGCTCCAGTTCTTCTTATTATTTCATTTTACAGTCACCCTGTCACCGTTTGGAAATTAAATCTATAATAATAAAGTGCAGGAGGTTCCTGGCTCCCCAAAATGGAGGACAGGAGCCCGTGGCCGGACGTGAGCTAACTGCAGATGAAGCAGCAGCAGCAGCAGCAGCAGCAGCACAGCAGCACTAGCAGCACTAGCAGCAGCAGCAGCAGCAGCACTAGCAGCACTAGCAGCACTAGCAGCACTAGCAGCAGCAGCACTAGCAGCAGCAGCAGCAGCAGCAGCACTAGCAGCACTAGCAGCACTAGCAGCAGCAGCAGCAGCAGCAGCACTAGCAGCACAGCAGCACTAGCAGCACTAGCAGCACTAGCAGCAGCAGCAGCAGCACAGCAGCACTAGCAGCACTAGCAGCAGCAGCAGCAGCAGCAGCGCAGCAGCAGCACAGCAGCACTAGCAGCACAGCAGCACTAGCAGCACAGCAGCACTAGCAGCACAGCAGCACTAGCAGCACTAGCAGCAGCAGCAGCAGCAGCAGCAGCAGCAGCAGCAGCAGCAGCACAGCAGCACTAGCAGCACAGCAGCACTAGCAGCACTAGCGGCAGCAGCAGCAGCAGCAGCAGCAGCAGCAGCAGCAGCAGCAGCAGCAACAACAGCAGCAGCAGCAGCACTAAACTTGGCTGTGAGCGTGTCTGGACACGAGGGGCTGGGGCAAAGCTAAGGGGGCTGTGCTGTTTGTTTCCTGCTGCTCTGCCTCTGTCCAGGTGCTGAACTCCGGTGTTCCTGGGAGGGGGGGGGGAACTATAAATCAAGCCCCCCCCCCCTCTTTCCCCCTTGGAACACGCTACCTCGCTTTTTCCTGGAAGCATGTTTTTCCTGGGCTCTGCTTCGGGGGCTACACTGGGTCAACTACATTAACCTGGCAGCCCTCCACGTTTCCCATCTCCTGCAGGCTGTAAGGAATAAAACATCCCACCGACCTCTACCCTCCACAGCCCTTCCCCATACACTGTACCCCCCCCCCCCCCCACCCGGCCGATCATATTCTAGAGGATAGGACAGCGCATTATGACACATTATACGAGGGTAGTTTCAACCGAGCCATCTGATTGGTCAGAGGCGCTCTGCTATTACACTGATAAAACTTACCATAAACCAAGGCTAGCCTTGCCCTGACAAAATGTTAAATTGGTTGCTATGTTCATCCTTGGGGTAACCAGGCAACTATGGAGTCATGAATGTCATTATTATGTCATGTTATTTTTCATGTTTATGAAAAATTGAAAAATGTATTCACTAAAAATGAACTCAAAACTGTTTCTAAATGATTTCACAGTGCTATTTGCTGTTGTTATGGGGATGGGACCAAGAGGATTGTGATTTATAGCAATAATTCCCGGGCCTGAAATGTGACTGGACTGTTTGATTAATACCTATATGCTGAACAAAGCACTGCAGTCTCCCATCTATTCATTTTGTTGGGAACAGCCTCCGGTGTACCTCAGCCTTTTCTTTCTTCCATTCTTTGGAGCTCATCTGTTTGGTAAAACGGACAGCGTATCAGTCCCTGTCCTCCTCCTGTCTGCCTCACCTCCTCTTCTCCTTCATTTTACATCCCTGCCTCGGGTGGGTGGGGGTGGCGGCGGGGTTATAACCTTTATTTATCTGGGGGTGGGATTTTCTTTTCTTTTTGCTCAACTCACACACATTCGCAGCGCGTCTTCAAAGTCATACCGTCGCACGCAAGCAATGTGAGCGGTGTACAGCCACTCACCGCGTTGGCCTGGTGACGCTTGCGGCGGCATTTTAGTTTTAGCATCCATGCGCACAATGTGTAGAGTCAGCAGAAACTCTCTTGGTAGACGTGTGTCGTAAAAGATTACGAGGAATTAGTTTTCCTCCATGGGCTACAGTTGAAAGTAATTGTACCCTGTCAATATCGTCCAAATGGCCCAGAAGTGTTACTTTGTTAACCTGATAAATAAAAACATCCATGTTTGACTCTCAGCCGAGCAAGATAACCTACCGTACATGGTAATTACTGAGAAAATGACAGAATAAGTTCACTGTAAATCTATTTGGATAAAAGTGTCCGCTAAATAGTAAAATGATAAATGATGAAGTACAAGAGGCAGAGGGCCTGCATCGATGCATGCACACAGAGAAAGAGGTGGGGAAAAAAGAACAGCTACATAGACGTGACGTTTCCATTTATATACGTGTGAGTAGGCCTGTGTGCTTGTGTGTGTGTGTATGTCTATGTCTCATCCTCCCAATTTGTTGTAGGCTTTCTTCACTTCACTTCACTTAACTATAGCCTATAACCACTTTGAACTCCCACCCCCTTGCTTTCTCCTGCTTATGCGATTTGGAGGCTGTCCGTCAACTGGAGTGCTACTACGGCAGCAAAGCGTCTCTAAACATTCGAGTTGTGAGGATAGCCCTCCGGGGCTGCAGAAGGAGGCTATGTTTATGAGAGACCCTCACTTAAAATCATTTCCACCTGTTTAGACATTGAAAATATACAATATTTTGTTCTAGCCTTTCGACCTACGTAGACACACAGCATTCATTGTTGTGGTTTGGTTTTTGTTTGTGTGCGTTTGTTCGCCTGGTCGGCTGAATGGATCTATTGCTTGTGCTATGAGCCTGGTGGAGCTGGGCGATGCAGCAGACACACAAAGACAAGGTGCAGTGTGGATCCCAGACAAGCTGCGATTGCTCGTCTGACTGCAGACAGCCGCACCCTGTCTATGTCCCAGATGACACAGACAGTGGTGATTGCACCGCGCACACGGCTTATGCAAAACAATTAAAAAAAAAAAGATGACTCAGGATGACAAAGTTAACTCAACACATTCTCCGCATAGTCATTGCGTCATTTTAATAATATGAAAAACGGAGCAAAGAAAACATGCGGTAAGATACCCTAACCATGTCTGTATGCTAATACACCTCATGCCATTTTAATGGCCATGGCTGAACAAACAGTTGTGCGACCCAGCGAACTGCACAGTACATGTATACCACTCAGCTCACTCTCCGACTGCCAAGGTCAGTAGCAAACAAAGACCATTCAGTTGATCTACGTATGCATTAGCCTGATCAACCACTTCCAAACACAAAAAGGGGATCAAAAAGGATAGGACAAACATATTAAAATAATCTAATTGCACTTAGGAATCTGACAACCACTGTGTGAGATACAAAAACGATCTATCAATCTCCTCGATCCTATCTATCGCTCTCTCTCTTACACAGACTACACAGACACAAAAACAAACACACACACACACACACACACATCACAGTCATGGTTTCTGGAACCTGAGTCAGACAGATTGCAGTGTTTCACAGCGGAAAAAGTCTGACTCACACACCCAGCCTAGGAGGAGCTGTTAAAGCAGGAACACATAGAAACAAAAAGCTACCACAATCAAACAAACAAAAAGATGGTATATAAGTCCACATGAGCATCCAGCTGCATTCATGGATTTCTGGCCTTTAGGGGGCAAACAGAGACCCTTCGTATCCATCTTGGGAACACACAGACAGAGAAGCCACACCTCATTTTCCTTCTTCTCTCTCCAAATGTCGCTTGCAGTATGGAGGCCGAATGAGTTCTCGACGACTAGTAGCCTTGAAAGATATAGTATTTACTACCTGACCTGAACCTTTGAAATATATGGGATCAGAATGTTTGTAAAAAAACAGTAGAATCCTAACATGTTGCTGGTATTACAGGGTTGTGTAAGTAGTACCACATGTCCCAAAGACAGCCTTTGATTTCAAATGTTCCTAAGAGGATTTTCATAAGCTAGGTTAGTGCTGTGTGTTAGTTCAAGTCACTTCTCCAAAGTAGCTGTCCAAACACCAAAGCCTCCTCCGGTGGAAAGTTAATCACGGATGTGGCAAGACAGCCATGGTGGGTGTGCCGTTGCAGCAGAGCGAGGGAGGCCGGTGTGGGAAGGAAGGGGGGGTCGCGGGTCATTGGAGGCAGGAGGAGGAGGGGCTTACCTGTGGTGTACGATGTAGGTGATGATGGAGGCGAAAAGGCAGAGCAACATGACCGCCGTGCAGGCATACACGACCGGGTGCAGAAACTCCCCAGGGTACGGGGGGAACGACAGCACCTTCTTCAGATCCTGCACCGGAGAGATGGGTGGAGAGAGACAGAGAGAGAGAGAAGAGAAGAGAAGAGAAGAGAAGAGAGAGAGAGAGAGAGAGAGAGAGAGAGAGAGAGAGAGAGAGAGAGAGAGAGAGAGAGAGAGAGAGAGAGAGAGAGGAGAGAGAGAGAGAGAGAGAGAGCATATACATTAATGTGTAAACATAAACGTACATACAAAGAGTACTGCTTTAACAATAAATTGGCAAGACAAATAATCATTAGTCATGGTTTATCTCTAGGTGGCGGCTGTATAAATCCTCAGGAGAAGAGTAATATCCCCAAAGAGAATTATAAATTTTCCCTCTTCACATTAAACGTGGTGTTGCATTCTGGGTATTAGGCAGACAATTCTAAGGTTTTGGAGACTTGGTGCAAAAGCAGCACGTTATTAATGTGTTAAAATGCCAACATTAAAAGCCATCAAGAAACAAATTCATTTTTGCATTGCTGGAATGAAAATCCATTAGCATCATATCCATATCAAAATGTACAGCTGCACATTTGAATGGACTCTGAACAATGACTTCACATAACGTATAGTGTACATGCAACAACCGGATTAGTGTTAGTCTAATTTACTGTTATATTATAGTAATCTGTAGCACTGGCAAAGTGAATCATGAATAATTCCCTGTCTACACAGTCAACATCAACTGGTGTGATTTATACTCCGGCGAGGATTCTAGCGTGAAATGCACTACATCCAGCGAAGACTTTAAATGCGTTCGTATAAGCCTGGAAGCCAACGTCATGAGAAAAAGAAAAAAGTCCCTTAAGTGTTCTAGAATGCGCTTGGGTTTTGGGGGGGGGGGGGATTTAAAGATTGACCGGCCTCTTCACGCTTCATCTCGAGTTAAGAAATAAAGTGCACCTTATCATCATAACCCCACAACCCCTTCATCCTCCTCCCCTTCCCTAACCCCTGTGAGGCCTGGATGTCTGCATCTCGAGACTGGATCCATATCTACAGCTGTCCAACTCCATCACAGACTCAGCGGTCGGCCAAGCGGAAACCTTCACTCTATTTTTTAATTTCTTTATCATGTGTTCACCCCCTTGGCGATGGTAGGTGCCGACAGGGGCCAGAGGGGTTCATGACCTCGTCGGCTCATTGGGTAGGAGCATCATTAAGACACACAAGGCCAGGCTTAGAGGGAGAAAGTAGGGAGGGAGGGATGGGAGTGGACACAGGGGGAGATGTAGGAGCAGAGGATACGAGAGCGCGTGACCGAACACATGGCCTGACTGATGGCAAGCACGCGCATCGAGGAGGAACCAACATTCACACAGGAAATCCTGCAGAGGCTGCTGCATCGCCTTACATGTGATGGGTGACTGGGTAAACGTAAATGCATACTCCGTGTCTGTGGAGGATACACGGAGAAGCGTGTAAGCCTTGATGTTATGAAAAGAACTCTGGCAGCTGATTGGAGCATATTTGATGTCGGGATGTCAGTGGTTTGGTTAGCTGATTCCAATTTTTTTTTTTTATAAAACTAAAAACACTGAAGCGCTAGCAGGGCTTCAGAAACTTTTTGTCCAGTTTAACTTATTCGCCTGAATCGGTCGACTCAAAGTCATTTCTGAAGACATTTGAGTCGGGAAATCAGCAATACAGTTGCAGAATCTTAATTCATATTTTTTATCTGCAATGCCTGCGTCGTAATAAATGCTTCGTAATGCATTCATCCAGTGTCAGGTTTGTGCTGGATGGCAGCATTAGCATAAAGTTGAATCGAGGCAACTTAATGCAAATTTTCTTGATCAGTGACCCACAGCCATACTCAACAGGCCAACTCCTTTGATAGTCAGCCGTTTATGCCTCAGGTCCATCAGCAATGAGCGGAAAGCCATTGGAAATGAGTCTGGAATGTGTCTGTAAGAAATAGTTTGCCACTGGATTCAGTGGCAAAGTATTCCCTTCACAGATAAACTCAACCAAATACTGAACCAATAGATCAAAAACACCGTGGCAGTTATCAAAGCCAATTACCTATGACAGTTGTGTAAACTAACATCCTACATCAAACATGGTGTGCTAAGCATTTTCTGCAAATCACTCAAATTCACCAACGTTGTCGTTGTGTAAAAAGCTTATCTTTAAACAAATATTCATAAAGAATGACATTCTCAAAGTGTGTATCTTTATATAAATTATGATTGCATCATCAGGGCTCCACTGTGTTTTTTTACTTGTTTCTGTACGTTCTCAAGCATCATCTGGTGTTGGTTTGAGGTATATCCCTGGGTTTAGCAGCATGAAGCACACCTAAACCTTCTTGAATACCAAACTCTTCCTACACCTGAGCCTGCCTTGAATGCAGTCTGGGGACTACATATTTGGACAGAGCTGGATGTTTGCTACTGCATCGCTTCCACAATGCAATTTGTATACAAGATTAGAAAGAAAGATGGATTACAAAATACATAAAAGATGTGGACAAAAAGGGTGGGTGCAAGAAAGTGAGAGAGAGGAAGAAAAGAAAAGCAAAGATAATTTAAAGCAATAACGAAGAACAAAGGTGAAATAAAGGACGAAGAAGAAAAAAGAAGAGGAGGAACAAACAAACCTTGACAAAAAGACCATTTACTGAAAACACAAGAATAAATAACATTAAAGTACAAACAACAATTTGCATCATTAATATGCATGCATTAACTGTAAACAACCTGGATTAATTTGGTTCATGGTCAACTCACTCTCTGGGCAATGGTATTGAAAGACAATGAAAATGCTTCTTAATTACTGTGTAATAAATTGATGCAGCTGAAAAATAATGAAACACACTTTGCCCTGAAGCCTCAATAAAAAGTCCTAGTGAAAAAATACATTGCTTTCAAGTGAGCAAGCAGATTCATTTACTTGTAACAGCAGATACCGCACTATGATAGTCCCCAAAAAGAATCACACACAAGCTTTCAATTAACTGAATGACCTCAGAGGGGAAAAGAAAAGAATAATTGGTTGAGATTACTGGTTGAGAATTTATCAAGCCACAAGTAATAACCAGGCTGCACTTGGAGTAGGAGTACCAGTGACTCTAAACAAATTGTAGGAGACAGAGGTGGCTGTTCATGTTGTGAACCTGAGATGACAAAACATGGAGTCAGAGGTCTTCACAAGGCCCCCCCCACCATCATCCCTGATGAGGTTAGGAGAGGAAGTTATATGTAATTCATAATGAGTGGGCCATGACCATTCCCACCATTACCTAACTGAAAAGGACCACTGATTGTTTTATATTGGATACCAAGTGCTTAAATTTCATGGATTCAAAATTGTAAAGCCAAGAGAGCAGTAAGGATTTTACACTTGAACAGCAGGGGAAAGCATTTCAACACATCTTGCTACTCAAGTGAACATTAAGACATGAGCCATGCAGTTTATATGGCAAGGCTAGAGATTCACCAATCGCCATCCACATATAAACCCCATGCCCTGAGCAAACAAGCGTGGAATCACAGTTAAATGACCAAATAAACAAGGAGGCTAAAATGTGGCAATCAGCCAACAAACCACACACGAGCTAGCACAACACGGAAGGAAGCCTATTAAGGCTAGAGATGCTAAGAACCAAACCACTCTGACACACCTCTAAGATTGACAGTGAGGACTCTTTGTGTCCATCATCCACCTACCTTAGCACGGCAAATGACTGGTTTTGTACTTCACTCATCATGATGGTTGCACTATTCATTTCAGAGTATTGCCATCTTGTTAAAATTCAATACCACCATACTTTTCATTTGGTAATAGAATAAAATGTGTACTATAAGTAAGAACAATCCGAGCAACATAGTTAACAACAGACATTGATTGAAAAGTCGTAGTCTGAGTAGCAAATATTAAATTAAGTGGTAATCATGTCACGGTCTACAGACACACACACTGCCAGATTGAACCATGAATGTTATAACCATTAAGGGCAATAACTGCAGCCATTTGAGACATGATTAGGATGATGTTAAGTGTTTGGGAGTGAGGTGTACTGTGACTCGCACCACATTCCCCTCCTCTACTACCACCTCCGCTAACATGACTTGCAGCCTGGTTCAGAAGTCCTGTTACGCCGTGTAGAATTATATTCTCCATCAAAATGAAAAATAAATTCTGACATTAATTCAAATGTAATACTGTCAATTCATATGGAAATAATGTCATGGCCGACAAGGGCACTGCTCTAGTCTACATTTAATCACCAATCACTCACCCATTGGTATGCATAGATAAGGAGAACATGGGTTTTAAAAAGCCAGGATATCACAAATCATTACATCACAGTTCAGATTACCATTTTTGCTTCCGCAGCATGCTGCTAACAGACAATTTTCTGCCAACTATTTCAGGCAGCAGCAGCCTAAAGGCAACAGGCAAACAGACTCCCTAGAAGCCCGACTCGGTAACAAGGAACAGTATAAGGTAAATGAGTAACGGTGTGCGAGTGCTGAGACGTATTTAACAGCTGCCCAGCGGGGCCCACAGCAGAGAGCTGTCGCTGTGTGTGTGCCGACGGCCATCTCCCCGGTGGAAGCGCCGCGCCGTAGCATGAATCTGAAACAGGAGGTCGTCACAGGCAAAGACTGCGCGCCATCAGCAAGAAATAGAAAATATAATAAAATAAAACCCATCCTTATGACATGGACTGGCAACTCTGGGGAAGAAGAAGAAGAAGAAGAAGAAGAAGAAGGGTTTGGAATGGGCTGATCCTTTTCTTGTGTGCAGGGTAGACAGATGGGCTTTTGGAACAGAAGAAACATGGTGATACGCCACAGGCTGCCCCTGAACACATTGTTCCTACCATTCCCAGAACCAGCGGTTATGCTCCTGCGATGACACTGGGGCCAAGGCGCCACTGCTCCAGCGAGCGGAAGAAAGAAGAGGGTTGTGGTGTGACTAATGCTAAGCGTGCGCACACCAGCTCAATACTGTGCTATTGTTTTCCTCCCTTGTCCTGTTTCTACGAGCTCTGAAAATAAACCATGTGTTTTATTTTGTTCAAGATGCCCTTGGCAGTATAGGGTGCTAGTTAAAACTGCTCATTTAGTAAAATGTACTCACGTCAACGTGTAGCTCTCACTAAACGATGCACACCATTACTAATGGTGAAGACGCGCACATGCCTTGTGTAGGCGCATGATATGATTAGTGCTAGGACACTGGCGTAGCTTGCAGCGTCACAATTGAGAGAAACACATCCAGGTCTTATTGTGCGCCACATGGCGGACATTGATCAGGGAACAGCAGTGTCAACTAGGTATTGGAGCCACTGGCCTCCAATGTGTTTTCTCTCACTGCAGTTATGACATAGTAATTATTGCACATTTATTATATCAGAGCCCTCGGCCCACTTTATTACACTCTTGCTTGTGTGTGTTTGTGTACGTGTGTACGTGTGTGTGTATGCGTTGACAGATGAGGCCACTGTGGCAGGGCCATCTGACGCTTACGGTCACGCAACTCGACATTATCGTCCACGCCAGCTTATCCAATTTTGGATTAGCACTGGCATGTGACATTCTAAAAAAAGATGCTTTCATTGTCCTCCACTCGGCTCAATGGACCCTTGATCCCTGGCCTTTATGTTTATGCCTCTGGTCGAGGTTACAACATCAGATTACCAGTGTTATTTAAACTCCATTTGATCCCCAGCCTCAGCAGGAGGGAATAGAGGAGAAAGGGGGGTGGGGCAGTGGGTGTGCCATTTGCGTAAACGCTTCATTGGACTTAAAGCTAGGGTAGGCAATTTGGAGAAACCAGCCAGAGTAAGCTTTGGAAAGTATCCAACCGAAGAAATCCCACCGCTCTCTTCAGGCCTTCCTCCAAAGCCACTCCCCCAAAACACATGAATAGCTCGCTAGCTTTAGCACGCAGGTAGCCGGGTAAGTAGGAAGACAGGCAGGTAGGCCATCCAATCATTTAATTCGTGGCGGATGAAATGATTGGATGGGCTTATTACGGGCCTGCAAAAGCCACAGACACCGGTTTTGAATCTTTTCTTTTGTCAGAGCCTTTACTTTTAATATTTGCTGTCAGAATGTAAAGAGAATTTACCTACCCTAGTTTTTATAAGAAACACAAAGCTGCATCCTGAACTCGTATAGTCTATCCCCATTCTAATGCTATGCTGCCCTTTTCTGGTTTGTACAGAAGATTTGTTTGAAAACTAACTCCATCAGTCCTCATTGTAATCACTCAGAGGAGCTACTAAGAAAAATTCAAGAAACAGAGTAGTATTAACAAAGTAGTGGCACATTTAAATGAAGTTCCCTCAGGAAATGCAAGCTCTGTGTTCCAGTAAAACATTTTCTCGAACGCGGAAATAAAAATGTGCGAGTGAGCGTGCAAATCAAACCCACTCATGGCGCGGTGCACGCATGCACCATGAGATCTTTCATTAAGAGAGAGGGGGTAAAAGAGAAAGAACGACAGAACAACCCATGGCCGAGATAATTTTCAAAAGGGCTGCCATCTAAGTCTCAGTGGCACCTTCTGGCTGTCAGCTCTGATCTCTGAGTTACCAACACACACACAAACACACACAAACACACACACACACTCCTTTCTCAACTGGCACAGAGTTAGGCTGAACAGCAGCAATAGTGGAACAGGAAGCGATTCACAGTGAATTCAGAGGTGATTAAAGTACAGGTAGGGATGGCATCAAAACGAGGTATTACAAATACTATCCGTCAGACAATTCTTCCACTGTATACCATCCGATGGCTGGCATCAGATAAGGTAAAACGCAAGCAAAAGTATCTCCTTTAAAATTAAAAGACCTGCCAATGGGTCCCTGCAGATAAGCACACACACACACACATACACCAACAGCGTGTTAGGCACATAACATATATTCACACACACACACGCTGTGTTTATCAGTTCAGGCATCAAGTGGGGGGTATTGTTTCATTAAAATAAATTTATTAGGCCATGAGAAGTGTTAGATTTAGCCGTGGGCTAAATACAAGCCATAAAACGTTTTTGTTGTTGTTGCTTTTTTGTAATCAGGCCTCTGTATAGACATTGAAAGCGTGACTATCAATTAAATGAGCCTTGTGTACCGCCAGACCTTGAAAAAAACATGGCTCTCATAATTCAGTGGGCTCAGCCCCTCTCAGTGATGCGGGGAGAAGCTGCACTGTGCCGTGAACAATGTGAATCAATACAAACCAATATGAAACCAACAGGAGAAGATTGCTTTTTATTAAAGCACAGTGGTGTTGGAATAAGACTAATCACTTTCAGCGTTTTTCTTTCCCCTCTCAACCTTTATGAATCCGAGTAGCGTTTGCTCAGGGTTGTCGTTTTTGGTTGGTTTTTCAGCAAACCCGTCAAACAACTGCTCTGCTGGTTGACTGGTATCATTCCAGTGAGGCGAGCAGAGAGGAAAGGTGATTTCAAAGGTGTTTCAAGGCTGCACCGGTTGCACTAAGTGGAGAGCTCGTTTCCATTCATTAATTTCATTCATAGCCGCTGAAGGCATTCAAATGAGTCACGTCCACCGCCAGGTGATTCCTAATGTTGTAGTAAAGCTCCTCAGTTCCTCAGTATGGCCTGAATGGTGTGACATTTTCTTCTTGATTTCCTACCATAAAAACCCAAATTCACAGCGTGATAATATTAAATTTCTCTTAAAAAGATATACTGTATATGCAGAGAATTGTGTTTTGTCTGAATGAATAAGCATACATTATCAGTTTGAATCCCTGCACGGCGGCTATAACTGATTCAACAGCCTCCTCTCTCTTGAACTAGAAGACCCTCAACCGTTCTAAGCCTTCATTGTATGAAGGACAGACAGAGAGAGAGAGAAAGAGAGTGAGAGGGAGAGAGAGAGGGAGAGGGAGAGAAAGAGAAAGAGCAAGATGTCTAATGGGTTTTGCTGGAGAGGGGTGAGTCATCTCCTTGATACCATACGGCTGAATGGATGTTGCTCCAGCATGTATAATATATAACATGCACACACACAAACGCTCATACTGAGGGGGTACTGTACACATTTTACTTTTATGCACATACACATATGCAAACAGAAACACACACTCACACACACACACACACACACACACACACACACACACACACACACACACGTAAGGACATGAACCGATCCTGAACACCTTCACCAATCTTTATTTCCCATTCTGCCACAAAAGATTGATGAATAATAAAAAAAAACATGACACTCACAAAACAAAGAGCTTCATTGGTTCAAAATATTTTGAAAATCCTCAGTATTGAGCGGAATCACTTGAGGTCTGGGCCACTGTTTGGCAAGACAAGAAACATTACAACACTGCAGTCTTCTACGTAAAGCACAGTACACAGTACACAACCATGTGTAGGTCAAAAGTGTAATTGTTAATTTTTCCAGATTGTATTTTATGAACACACACACACACACAAACACAAACACACACACACTTAGACTTTCACTGGTATGAAAAGTGAGACACAATGACCATGCTCAACCACTCACATGGAGACTGTAGTCTCCATGTAGACTGTAGACTGTATATATATATAGAGAGAGAGAGAGAGAGAGAGAGAGAGAGAGAGAGAGAGAGAGAGAGAGAGAGAGAGAGAGAGAGAGAGAGAGAGAGAGAGAGAGAGAGCAAGAGAGGGCTAGAGAGAGAGAGAGGGATAGAGATAGAGAGAAAAATGAGAGATATAGTTGAATGAAAGCATTCAACCGTGTGTTGAATGAAACGATGTATCCGCCGGAAAACCGATGGAGGCAACCCGCTATAATGACATCTAAATACGTAGCATTGTACAATGATATCGTACAATGATATCATACCATCCATAGATAGATGGATGGATTGATAGATAAATGGATAGATACCATGCAAGCTCCTCCCTCAGCCAATCACAGTTCACCAGCTGTCAGTTGTGCTGTCGGTTGGTATTAAGGCCATTACAGTAGAGACCATCTACATGTTTGCATGCCTCTTGTCAGTGAACCTTCTGTGAAGGCCACAGTGTCCAGTGGGTGCGCTGGGATCGGGGGTTGGGATTCTCTGTCAGCCCAGATTAGTTTTTACCTTTGATACGGGGCCGTATCGCTCCACCACTGGAATGGGATTTGGGAAGTGAATTGAGCGCACTTTGAAGTTTGAAGCCCGGCATTGCAAAGCCCCAACGAAGGAATACTGACGGATAATTTGAATTCACGCACGTGTGCACGACACACACACACACACACCTTTACATTCTGGTGCACACACAAGTTTGCTTGCTTGCTAAAAGAAGATACACTTGCTCTCATAGTGGGTTTAAAAACACAGGGGACACGGAAACCTTGATATGTATGTGGAGTGTGTTGGTGTGTGTGTGTGTGTGTGTGTTTTTGTATGTATGTGTGTGTGTGCGTGCATGCGTGCGTGCATGTGTGTCTGTGTGAGAGAGGGCGTAACTTTGTGCTAATCTTCTGATTGCCAGTAAAATGTTAAACGTCCATGAATGAATACATTTAATAAAAAGCCAATACCTTATACATACATTCCCCTTTTCAGATAAGATGGAATGTGATATATTCCAACAGTAACATTCATCGCATTTCAGTCGCGCTCCGTTGAAATGTAATAATTGAGCTCCAAATTTGTACGGACCCAATTGCAATGGTACAAAAAAGCTAAAGCGAAGCAAACGTGAAGGCCCTCCAAAATAAAATGGTATGTGGAAGAAACACCAGCTCCTTATGCCTGACCGCCTGGCCTATGAGACCCCCCCCTCCCCCCTTCCCCCCTTGTGAAAACCAATAGCATCCATACTCGGCTGTCTATCTGTCATACTCCAAGGAGCGCTGCATGGATTCAGTAGCTGTTGGTTAAGAAAGAGCACATGAGGTGAGCCGCGCGCGGGGGGGAGGGGGGGGGGGGGGGGGGGGGGGGGGCACACACAGGGTCCAGAGGCCACAAAGAAACATGATGTGGCTTAAGGGATGACATGTCAAAGGTCGCTGTGTTTGCAATTTGTAGCTTGTCACTTGGTCGGGGGCAATTAGGCAGGGAGGTGGAGCAGGGTCGCGATGAGGGGGCGTGGGAGGAGTGGTCTGGTTCCCTTATCAACAACTGGCCTTTTTTGTTTAATCGACTCCGGCTCTTAAAGGCATTCTTTAC
>JACYXH010000802.1:4865757-5125757 GCA_026745465.1 Lota lota
CCACAAAATTGGACAGATTTTGAAATGAAAGAAGAAATAATTGCAAAGTAACGATCAACAGACAGCTCATCTCAGATGAACCCCCCAAAAATGACTCCATTCCTCACCCCCATGTGGTTTGTGTGTGGGAGTGGAAGGGGTGATGTACCAAAGGAAATTGACGAGAGGGGCAAAGGAGTGTTCAAAGTTCTGCCACTGCGACCCATGGAGAGCCAAGAAGCGCTGTATGTCAGAACTAAAGACACTTCCTCCGTTGTTGGCCGCTTGAAGCATAGCCCGAAGCCAATCCACTCCCTGTGCTCTGGCAGCCATTATACTTTAGCCACTGAGTGTTTCTATGGAGGCTACGAAGCCCTAGTGCAGATCACCCAATCTGTAGCAGTGCGATGTTCAAGTTAATGCCTGTTGTCAGCTCCTAGGGCTGCATACCAAGTCATGTATGAGCGTGTTCAGCTGTGCGGGGTTAGTATCAGATTGGAGAAAATATGAAAATGACAGTGCTGTTGTTTCTAGCTATTGATTGTGCATGCATGTAAGTGTTGGGTCGAACTACGAGAAAATTATCCCACAGTAAGAGAACATTATCTGTCATCTAAGCTCTACAGTCAAAACTATTCTGGAATATGTAGCGTAAAAAAACAGTTTTTGTGTCAAAGGTCAGTTAACACCTTTTCTTATGCGCATGTCCGGACCACTTAAGTCAACTGTGGATGTCCAGTTCACAACATAATATTACATTCATCATTATGCCCATCTATACAGCAACAGTAGTTTATCTACTATTTTCAAAGGTGGAAAATGCCAGCTTAGTGTGGACGGTAGGCCAAAATCTACCACTATGCTGACTATATTTAGTCAGCGTAGTGCGAACATGACCTCTCCCTCTCATCCTGCTACCACCACTCTATGCAACATTCCTTCTCCAACCACCCTTGAACATTGACGATTCTTATCTTACTTGTTACGGAAAAATAATTCCTTATAGAGTACATTTATATCTCTACCGAGATGTAATCTCGCTTAGCCGCCTGGCTTCCGCTGGGAAGTTCACCGAGGGCAGAGGAAAATTCAAGCACAACAGTTGGGGCCTGGAAAGAGCAGACACAGTGACGATGCTGAATATGGTCCTCTGCTCTAAGCAGTGTTTAGTCAAAGTCAAGCCACAGCACAATGCGTGATGCAGATGTGATGCAATGTGTGATGCCTCACACACACGCACACGCCCACATACACACACACTTACACCCTTAGGCTAAGAAAGCCACTCTCTCCCTATACAGCGTATTTGTAAAGGACTTTACAGTATATGCAATCGGATGGCCTTTGTTATAATTGGGCAGAGATGGATTAAAAAAAACGGGTTACTTGTTCATCCCTCCTCTCTCTCCCTCTCCCTCCCTCTGTTTCTGTAAAGGTCTGCTCATGCATGATGAATCATCTTGAGCAGTTCAACAATCAACTGCAGAGATGTCTGCTTCAACAGTCATTCATTACCTCGGTCCAGCCATTAGGCTGCCATGGTGACAGGAGGGGGTAAAGGGGGCACATGACAGTTAAGCATACACACAAACATACACAGACATGTGCATGGGGGGGGGGGAGGGGGATGCGTGAGAGGGAGCTGAGGGCTGACCAATGAAAGAGAGGCTAGAGAAGGGGCTATAGAGGGTAGTGCAAAAGAGAGAGCGGGAACTGTCCAAGGTGCTGAAACTAGCTGACGCTGTGACCCTGTGTCCTCCTCACCTTAAATGTCAGCACGCTTTAAACCTCTCTGTGTAGCAGCAGCGGCAGAGAGCACCACTGTGACTTTCACCTTCTGCAGAAAACTCACTGCAGATAGCCGGTGATATTCATGAAATGTACAGTCCACATCTACCCCCTCAAAATGAGAGCAGAATAATCCTTCTCCCATTGCAGTTGAGTTAACCTGTGGTATCGTGCCAGTTATTTGGGATACATTCCACAGATTCAGGCTCCATTTCATTGTCTCATGCCACCAGCTCAAAAAAGAAGACAAAAAATTGCTCATTAAAATATTTTTAAATCCCAAATCCTACAGCTGGATACCAGCCCCCTGGGACAGTAGCATTGGCTTGTGACACCATTTGCTAATCATCCCCACTCAGTTGCGCACATACACACACACATACACATGTGCACATGCACCCACACACATGCATGTGCAAACACATTCATGGTTTGTGATCAACAAGAACCAAAGCCTGTTTTGTGCCTTTGGGCTTTCCTGTCTGTTGCTTTGCATTCTTTTCTTGATTCATTTATGTGTAAATGCTTGTGCAGATATTGAGCTTGTGTTATGGTGAATTGCGCTTAGCATGGGTTCTTAAATAATGAGATCTTGTTTAGAATTACATTGTCTGATTCCAAGCCAAGAATAGGTTTGATTCTTTCCTTACATGACATGGAAGAATATGTAAGGTCTATTCTTTCTTTCCATGTTCACCCTCTATTATCAGTTTTCTACATGCTGTCGTACTATTCAGAGTTTGGAACTTACCTTGATATAATTGTACATTCAAACCACGATCAAAGACAGCAACACATATCACTTAACTATTAAAAACAAGTTACACTGGTTATTTTCTCCAGTCAACCAGTGCAATATTCACACATACAGACATTACAGCTATAGGTAATGTTATGCAACAGGTCATCCAATAGTAACCGTGAACTAACGGACTCTAATAACGGACTGTTAAACTGTGGATAGCGTCGACAGGGGAATGATGTCACGAGTCCGTAAATAAGGGTCCTTTTTTCCCCGCGCACTGCAGAGACCAGGCGGGTGTGGTGACTGCATTAAAAATAAGAGCCCCCTAAAAATTCTTCGAGGCATTGTGTGTAGACATCTCCGAAGCAGCAACCCCCCCCCCCCCCCCCCATTTCAATCACCTCTTCTACCACCCCTCCCCCAGCCTGAACGTGCTCTGAAGTTCAAATCATTAATCTGTTGCCACGTCCATTTACAAAATTGCCGATCTCGCTTATAAGTCTCGCGCTGACAGCCACAAGGTGCCAAGTGACGGTGCGCTGTGAAGCGCGTCTCTCCAAGACCAGCCCGGGTATTAAATAGGCTACATACACACTGCTTCAGCCCGGCACAATGGCACCATGTTACACATCTGCTTCTTCACCTGACAACCTCTTAGTATTCCATACACACAGCCCACTTTGTAAGGAAATCAATGCCGGTTTCTCCCCCTCCCCCCCCCCCCCCCCCCCCCCCCCTCCCCCTGTAGACCGGTCTCTTCTATGCGGCTTTTTCATACACGAATGACAACAGCATGGCAAATCAGCTAAATACAACAATAAATGCAGGTAAATGGCAAGTCTAACAACAGCTGTGGCATCCCCAGAACAACACTTGCATGCTATGTGGATAACTGACCTCCCAGTCTAACGAATCCCACTCTTCGGTAAACATCCGGAGGATTTCTGTTCATCCAAAAGCGTACTAAGCGCAGCGGCTGTATGGAACGACTGGGCGATGTAATGCCATTGCGCCTTTAGTATTATCCTCATTAAATCAATTTTAACAGGGTACGTCGTCGAGGAGAAGGCATTCGCCGGAAAACGTTGCAAATGCCGAAGCCAACTTTACAAAGAAAAAAAAAGAGGACCGAAATAGATTAACGATGCTATTGTCGAGAATCGAAGATTTTCTTTTTTTTGTCGGCAAGGATTCGACCAATTAGCACACCACTTGCGCTCACGGGCGAATCGCTACTGACAAGCGCTACTTTCTATCGAGCATCGCTTCGATTCAGCTGCCGCGTTGGAAGAGGCGGCAGACTACACACCACGCAACTTCTCCAGTCCAACATATAGAGGGAGAAAATGATCGTAAAGCGTATATTCCACATCCAGGGAGAATCCCAAACGCGAGTGATAAAAAAATAATAATAAATCCTTCCCCTCTCCAACCAGAGGATAATCAGGCAACCTTAAAAAAATAGCAATAAGTGCTTCTTCTCACAGCAGCACGTGACCCACGTCTATTCCTTTGTGGAAAAAGGGATGCATTTGATCCATTATAGCAGCAAGCAAGATAAAACAGCTAAGAGGGTGGGAGGTTGGGTTGGGGGGATTTAAATTGCTCACAATGTTTGTGTGTGTGTGTGTGTGTGTGTGTGTGTGTGTGTGTGTGTGTGTGTGTGTGTGTGTGTGTGTGTGTGTGTGTGTGTGTGTGTGTATGTGTGTGTGGGTGTGTGGATGTGTGCGGGGAGGGTCGGAGGATGTTTTTTTTCTTTTCTCTCTATAGAGTCTACTCACCATTAGCACAGCAAAGTTATTATGATGAGTGCAATGAATGGTGGTCGTGTTGCCCGCGGAGCCCGTTATGTGGCACCCCTCTGCCCGCCAACCACCGTGCCCATCGAGTAGGTCGAAATCCCAGTAGGCGGCAGTGGGGTCTACACCCAGTGCGAAGTGCCTGAGATTAATGGTAACGGAGTGCACGGCGTTTCCGAGGATGCACCCATCTGCAAAATAAAATAAAACAATACATAAATAAGTAAATGAAAGCACTACGTGATAAATAAGGTGAAGGAAGTGCAGGGGGAAGTATGCGGGTTGATATGATCGAAAAACACGAGCACGTGAAAACAGTGTGAGACGCAGACCCATACAGACACACAGTAGTCTCATTAGTGACACGAACACACACACACACACACACACACACACACACACACACACACACACACACACACACACACACACACACACACACACACACACACACACCATTACACGCGTGTATAACCACATGGATACAGTCACGCGTGCACCGATTAAGCCTTCATACAGATCACAAACATAACAATATCAGCCTCACATTGTTTCAGTTAACACGCCGGCACTAGACTTCGCTATACTGCTATTCTTTTGCCCTTTACTAACACGAAATATACAAGAAAATAAGTATGTCTGCTTCAAATCTGCTGCGTAAATTTCAATTTCCCCGACAGCATATGGGCAAGCTATATCGAATAAATATCCCAGGTCCATATCAATAACTACAATATTAAAAACAAAGTTGCATTACAGTGCACAAAACAACGCGTTTCATCAATGATGTCCATTGTCCACATTTAGCTCAGCAGTAGATTGATGTAATATCCATTCGCTGGAACAAGCATGTTGTCTGAGCCGCTCGTGCAGCGTTGACATCACACACAACATGATGATAAAAATGGATTTCCCCCCTTACCTAATTTGGTGAAAGCAACTGGTGTTGAAACGCTCCTACGTTTCCCATCATCTGCAAGATTTGACGAATTCCCCGTGCAAGGGAAGAGTTTCCCATTGCGAAAGACAATAAACTGCAGCTTGCAAGTGGAGTTATCAACAGATTGCAGCGCAGAGGAGACAGGCGTAGCAGCCAGCGGTACATGGATTGAGGCGACTGCCACTGAGTTCTGCGGATGAAACAAAAAAAAGAAAAGGGAATAAAAATTAAATAATGACACAGATGTGCAGGGGAGGGGGGCGGGGCGGGGTGCTCTATTAGTTAAATTCTCCCGATTTGCGTTTCTCGCCAAAGACTGAACGGAAAGACCTGAAGTGGTCAGGAAACGAGAATCACGCGGTAGGTTTAAAGTGCTCTCATGCGCCTACTTGGTCAGGCTCCCTGCCGCAGAAGGGGAAATGGTTCTTACCATCTCAGCTCGAGGGCACATCAACAGTGCAGCTTGATTTAAAGAGACAATCGGTCTGACTTTATATTATTTTGCCTCCTATAAACGCTGCACGAAATACACACACACACACACACACACACACACACACACAAACACACACATATATATATATATATATATATATATATATATATATATATATATATCCCATATTTTTGTGTGACGCTGCATGGAGAAGAGGGGCTTCACGAAGGAAAGCATTGTTCCAAGGCTGTGTGTGTGGAACACAGTGAGCTGGACTGAACTGGACTCGGGACCAACAAGCACACAGGATGTCAATGCTACCTCTTATACTATAATGTCATGTTTTTGTATTGAAATATATACAATTATATTACATATTGTTTGCACAGCACCATTTGCATGATTATTCAAACCTGAGTGAGGAACTTTAAAAGTTGCCTTACATCGGTTTGAAGAGCTCCCAGAACAGTTTACCAAGATAATGCAGATGATTCACGTTCCTCGCCAATTCAGTCAGTTGTTTGTTTGTTTTTCTGGCTTTAGTCTCGTCATCCTCAACCGTGAAGGAATCAGCACTTTTGGCTTGAAGAGGAGAGAGAGAGAGCGAGAGAGC
The DNA here is from genome assembly GCA_026745465.1 of Lota lota. NCBI lineage: Eukaryota > Metazoa > Chordata > Actinopteri > Gadiformes > Lotidae > Lota > Lota lota. The sequence continues at coordinate 4,872,058 of JACYXH010000802.1, forward strand.
GAGAGAGCAAGAGAGAGAGAGAGAGAGAGAGAGAGAGAGAGCGAGAGAGCGTGTGTGTGTGTGTGTGTGTGTGTGTGTGTGTGTGTGTGTGTGTGTGTGTGTGTGTGTGTGTGTGTGTGTGTGTGTAGGCTTTAGAACAATGTATACATCCACAGCATGGCCTGACATCGTTTAAGGATACAGTCTCTAGAGGCATAAATCGGAACAATCCAGTCATGGCAGAGAAAAGCAGCCAAAGTTGTTAATCAAGTGGAAATGTTCTCCTCTCGCTGTCTCTCTCTGTTCTGTACGATGCGACCACACTGGAACAGCATCCGTCTCCCAGGCGATGGCACCGCCCCTCGCTCTTGGATGGGGCGGCGCCTGGCCAGAGAAGCAGGGGTTTGTTGTGAGCTATCTGGATGTTCCATCTCCCCATGGTGAAGGGACGGAGGAGAGGGATGGGGGGGGGGGAGGAGGGTCTGTGGACCACCAGCAGCTCCCTTCACAGCCCACGCCTGCTGCGTAATGGAGCCACCGGTGGCTTCACTGCCAGGGGTTTGTTAGCCGTCACTTTCATCGACTCAAACTTGGAAAGCAATTGATTTTAATTCTGCCGTTTTTTCTCTGCATGTGTGTGTGTGTGTGTGTGTGTCTGTGTGTACATGCACATGTGTATATGCACATGTGCATATACATATGTGCATATACACGTGCAGACTCGAGGTGAAGTGAATCTAGGTGAAGTGGCAGGAGGGAAAAAGAAAGAGAAATAAAAGTTGCATTGAGATTTATGTCACTCGGTTAATCTTTCCATGTAGCTACTGGTTTCATTCAGAAGCCATTCCAAGACGGGGTTCCATAGGAGCAGTGGGGGAGAGAAGTTGAGCAGATTGCTACCTTGATGCGATGTCTGATGGATGAGAGCCACAGAGCTGCCTCCACCCATCTGAAGAGCGGTTTTGATCTTTTTCCATTGCTTCCCATTGTGATGGTCCGTGTCTGGTCGACCTCGGCACAACACACCTCACAGCCATGTCTTGCAATCGCATTCTCCATCTTCCATCCCCCTTTCATCCCAATCTCATCAAAGGGACTGGCACCCACGCAAACACACTCTACCACAACCCACCACTCTGCGCAGGGGTCCCCTGTGTGAGGAACCCTCTGCATTCCACAACATCCACACCGCATTAAAAAAAAAGGAAGAAATTTCCCATAAACACTGCACCGGCAGCACCAGGGTCCTGATACATCACAGCTGATTTAGCTGGATGTGACACAGCTGTTTGACACCCCATCCCAGCCCAAAGGCCCTGCCCTTCAGGCGATGCGGTATGCTATCCCCTTGCCAACCATAATCAAACACACATACACAAACCTTCCCAGGTAAAAACACACACCCTCTCTCTCTCTAAGGCACCTTCATGAGCAACCTCCTTTGTTTTTCTCACCACTCATCATTGTTTTCCTTCCAGAGGGCACCCAGGTGAATGTCAGCAGTCACCTCCTATCTCGGTCGTTTACCAGACACATACTGCAGTCCCTCCCTCTCCTTTAACCCCCCCCCCCCCACACACACCCCCTGAGACACACACATACCACCATCACCCACCAACCCACTCCACCTGCAGCCTCCCCACTCTTCGCTCCCCTCTCCTCCTCCCATGGCCTGATACTCGCCAATGTGCAGAGTTGTGCAGTTGCCTGACGATGGAAGGCCTCTGGGGGTGGGGGGGGGAGGGGGGGGATCCGACACCAACATTAGTTCTCAACCCCCAAAGGTGATGGAATTGGAATTCAGAGCAATCTTTTTTTGTGTGTGTTTGTGTGTGTGTGTGTTTGTGTGTGTCGACACGCCAGTCAAGATCATTGGTTCAATCCATTCAGATTTGGTGGTGGGTGTGAGGATTGCAAAGCCTTGCAATGACAACACTTGGGCTATCACTCTGTACCTCAGTGTTAAAACACTGCTTCCCCGGCTATCAATTAAGGATTGATTGTGGAAATGTCAAACCTGTAAGTGTTTTTCGTTTCTGTTAGGGGGATTGTACATGAAAGCAGAGAATAATGTCTTTTTTCTAAATCAAACAAGAGCCAGTAAATTGGCCTTTGTAAAAGCTGCTTACATTTGAATATGTTGAATTTGAATACGTAAGCCTTAAAAAAACAAAACAAAGGGAAGATGAATATGCCCAAAAACGACTGCCTGGGTTGAGGCTTAAAAGGCCTGTCCGCTGAAGTGTTTCCATGACGTACAAGAAGAAATTAAACACACGCGGTTGCCATACCAACAGGCTTTCCATTTTACTACGCAAGGCGTGTTGGTGGTGGGGGTGAAGCGGGGGGAGGAGGGTGTATGTGTGTATGTTGGGGGCCATTAGAACAGATTTAAGAGGGTCGTAAAGTGCACCAGTCAGTTAAACATGGCTCAGACTTGACCGTCAGATACACTTCTCCTCTGCCAGCTTAAACAGAAGCTCAGGCACTGTGGAGACATGGTGGTGCGTGCGCGTGTGTGTGTGTTTGTTTGAAGGAGGTGGTGGTGGTAACAAGAGATTTGGATTGGATCACATGAATAGTGAGGGGGATGGGAATTTGAGAATCGGTGCAAAACATTAACCCAAGAATACATCCAAAAGTAATTGGTTTAATCAAAGCTGCAGTCAATGAAAATTAATGAATACAAAAATGTCAGTTGGCAATGCTTGAAGATGTGTGTGTATGTGTGTGAAGGAGGTGTTGGTGGTAACAAGAGATTTTGATTGGTTCACATGAAAAGTGAGGGGGATGGGATTTTGTGAATCGGTGCAAAACATTAACCCAAGAATACATCCAAAAGTAATTGGTTTAATCAAAGCTGCAGTCAATAAAAATGAATGAATACAAATATATGAGTTGGCAATGCTAGAAGATGTTGGCTGCAGTGCTATTGATTCAAACCCACAGAAGAGGCAAGTATTAGAAGAAACGTTGGTTCTGTTTTAAATATGGAATGTCAGCATTTTGAAGTGAGGTTCTTCTGGTTATCTTTGAGTTTGCGTACAATTTGTGTTGCTAATAGTCTCTTTCCTCAGTCTCGTAGAATGACAATTATATAATCGTATAAGTACACAGCATGTTGACAACAGAGACCAATATTAACAATGCCAGGCCAGACGTCAATGATTGGCATGAATAACAAAAGTTGAATTCATATTATTTTATTGAACATAATTAATTCATAGAATCATTGGGACAATGAGTTGTCTAAATATAAATGTAAATAACTATTTCATATTCAAATTTACATTTTTCATGTCATCTTGTGAATCCAAAAGCGATGTTTGAATTCATTATTTCATAGTTATCTCATTTAAAATCTGCAAATAGGATGAACATTTTGGGCTCTTTAGTCACCAGAAAATCAAATTCAAATCCTCAGAGTTGTTCCCAATTGGTTGTCAGCACGGCATCCCGATCTCAGTTCAAAGCCCCAAGATAAGATTAGATATTGGGATCAAGCTCACTCTGTAGTCAAGATAAGGATCACGGAGGAGTGTGTATCATGAGTGTTTGGTTTTTGGTGTATTTTTGGCTACACAAATCATGAATGCAGCGCTTTCACGTTGGCAGTAGAAATAATAATTGCTCTCTGTCCAACATTTGGATAAGCATGTCAACCAATCAAAATGGGCTGCTCCTCTGGGTTCCAGATATGAATGAGCTTGTCAACCAATCAAAATGCGGCTACTCCTCTGGGTTCCAGATATGAATGATCTTGCAGAATCAGAGTGTGGTTGCTTCGCCCAACGACATTCATATTAATATTCACTTCAAAGGCAGGTGAGGAATCGGCTTCCTGGGGGGAGGTTAGAGCGATGCAACTTTCGTCTTATATCTGCTCATTTCTTTATTTGTCAGTTATGCACTTTTCACGGTGTCTTTATGATGGGATTCTAAGTGCTCGGAATATACAGGCAAAACTATTTTGTGTTGGCGTTCAGTTTTGGAATTAATGTGAATCCTTGCGGCCGTGGGTGGGGGGATTTTTTTATATGAAGTTCAGGCAGTTGAGGTTCCAAGAGTGAATAAATAACAGAGTTTTTGTTATGGTTGAGTGAGCATTTCACCCATGCACTGTCCTTTTTTTTGGAATGTGCCCAGATCTTGTTTTCCTATCCCTGTCACATATCTCTCTCTCCCTCACGCCCCCCATTCTCTCTCTCTCGCTCCAGGGCTGTTGGGCAGGATTAATGGGGAGATCGTTTTGTTGCAGCAATAACAGTTGGCCATCACAACGAGAATGTAAGCTAGGGGTGGCCAGTGGCCTGGGGGCCCTTCAGGGTGCTAACGGAGGGGATTCGGGGTCAGCTTCGTGGAGGAACACGAAGCTACACAACAGACCACCGGGGTTCAAATCACACATGGATAATTTATTCCACCCTCATTTTCGCTTGTTGATTGAAATAAGAATTGGAATGATTTTGTTTGTCTATGAACATATCCTTTACCGATTCAACGCTGCATTGCGATGGTGACGTGACATCAGTGACGCGTCATATAACATCACTGGTGCAACTGATCAGAGCCAGCTGTAGGTCAATAGTAAGCGTATCAGAAGGTGTGCTGCATTCCAGTTCAACACCATGATTAAAGTGGATCTTAATTTAAAGAGAGGAGTGAAACCCTAAAGGCCGCACTGGGGCCCTTTTGCAGAATGTCGTTCCAGGTGCATGCCTGGGTTGAAGATGAATGTAAACTGCTGTGCACGCCATAGATTGAATCATTCAATTACCTTGCAGTCTCCATTTGATGTTCCCTGTGCACCGTGTTTACCAAACATCTCTATATCGCGTGGATGGGAGCCTGCTTGGCCAAAATTTAAGTCATTTTTGCCAACCTAAGGGGTGGCAATTCCAGGGCATGTAGCATCTAAAAGGCATTACCATTAACTGCTCACAAAAGATCAAATTCTACAAAACCCCTTCAAATAATACAGAGCAATAAACCATCACCACGGCAACGCTGTACTTAATGGTACATACATGAACCCAGACACACCTGTCATACACAAACAGACATGTATACATGCGTACATCACCAGATCTCTGCATGATGCATTGAGGTCATCATGAGGTGGTAATAACCAGTGAGACACGTTGGTCCTCAGAGTGCTTTCTGTTCCCTGTTCACGATTCAGTGGCCAGGAGGTATAGCCAGCGTTATTCTTTTTCTTATTTTTCAAGTGTCGCCATGGTAACCGCGGCACATGAAACTGCGTGACTTAACAATTTCCTCGTGGCCCCACCGGGAGAGTAGAGGGGATGATGGGGGGGGGGGGGGGGGGGGGGGGGAGGGGGGTGGGGGGTAGTGGTCTCCTTGTTGGGGACCATTACATGGAAACTGTGAAAACATGAATATGCATGAGTTGTGTGAGACGAGGTGTAGGTTATTCACCAGGTGGCTCACCGGCTGAACGAATGTGTGTCAGGATGATTTGGGAAACTGCCTGCCACAAAACCAACACGAAATTGAAACCATCAAACTGTCAGAGTTTATATCTTTTTTTTTTGCTTTACAGTGGACCTGATTTAATATTCATGTGTCAAGCACTGAGTAAATATGACATTTCATTGAAAACAAGATCCCGCTGGTTACAGTGGAGGTCTGAGCATATTTGCATATTAATGCTGGAGTGTCATCTTTTTATATAGTTTTATCGGACACACACACACACACACACACACACACACACACACACACACACACACACACACACACACACACACACACACACACACACACACACACACATATATATAGATTAAAACTAGGATGGAGGAGCAGTCTGAGAGATGTTGTCCTCTGCATGGCAAAGATATGTTTAAGAGCAGAGGGAGGAAGAGAGAAAGAAACTGAGCTTTCCAGATTAATCTTCACACAGACACACGCACACACCTGCACGCATGCACGCACGCACATAGACACACATTCTAATCATCGTAGCCTAGCGTCTGCAGTGCCATCACTGTGTTTGATGGAGCCACAAGTCAACTGGTTCCAGCCAAACCTCAGAGCAAGGAGGCGGTGAACAAACCCAGGAACGTGCACACACACACACACACACACACACACACACACACACACACACAAGGAATTGTCAGCCAGCACTGTCAGACTATCAGCTATACTGAGAAATGTGCAAAAGTAAATCAGTTCTGCAGCCGGGAGTGTAAAAGCTGAGCCCCAGTTGTGAAGGCAGCAAGCGATAACAGTGTGTGCACGATTACCCAACGCTTTTCCCCACTGTAATCGCCGCACCATGCGCATTACTTATACCTAATATAATAGTCACGCTAATGTGTGGCGCCCTTGTATCAGTCCATGCTTTGTTGTAATTAACCTGTTGGTTGGCTTGTGTGTTTTTACCATTTACATGGTATGGTTTTCTTTAAGCTACCATTTGCATGGTCTAAATCTGGCAACCACCTTTCTGTTAATGGTCGGCCGATCTCGTCCCGCCTTGCGTTTGAACCCTTTGAGAGGAGCAGAGGACAGGGTGGAAGGAGGAGATCTGGGGAACGGGGTGAGGGGAAGTAAGACATAATAATAGCAGGGGAAGTGCTGTGTATTTGCAGCACATTGTTACCAAATTCATCTGTAGCCACTAATCCTGGGGCTACACAAAATAAAACGGTAATGGCTGTTGGTCATCTTCATCACATCAGTGACATCACTGAAAAATGGCGAAGAACTGCCCAGCAGAACATTCATTACAAAATCTGTTTGTTTTCATTGCTCATTGCTAGAGTCATAGTCATAATCACATTCCATTCAGAGCAAAGTGAATGTTGTAAACCATTGTCTTTGTGTGTGTGTGTGTGTGTGTGTTTGTTTTATTTGTATACACACTTTTCAATTAGGGAGTGTATTAACGGTGTGTAACAAAATATACATGTAAACCATGAACAGCATTTCTTTGAGCATAGGCGACAGATAAAAAACGAATTGAAGTTGACTTCTGGCTACAACAACACTATTAATTAATAATTAATAAGAAAACATTAATCATATGATGACTAATGACAATAATAATATTAATATTATTTGAGTCTCTTCATACATTTCTCAATAAAAAGATAATTGGAAAATCAATTGTTCAGATATAGACTCTAAAGCGATCACAAAATTAAGCTTAGCAAATGGTTCTGGAGGATATATGGGCGATATCGTATGGTATTGGCTGGTGATTTGGCTTTTTACTGTTGCAACCAGCTTTGAGGAGATAAAGGCAGTGACATCTGTATCGGGATGGCGTGGGCAGTCAGAATGGCACTCAAAAAGAAAAACCTTCTCACTCCCAGCATCTAAAGCCACATTTAGTCGAAAGCCAGCACCAGGAAGCTGTGGTAGTACAATATACCACAAATGGATGGTATATACAGTATATATCCAATTTTCTTTTTCTTTTATCTTTTTAAAAAGGACATAGCTAGAGTCATAGTTTATATCACATTTCGTTCAGAGCAAAGTGAATGTTGTAAACCATTATGTTTTGTGTGTGTGTATGTGTGTGTGTGCGTGTGTGTGTGAGAGAGATGTGAAAGTGAGAGTGAAAAATGTGAAGACCAAGGACTAGCCTATAGGACAGCCAAGCCAGGATTTACAGCATCTCTCCGGGGCCTCGACGCACATCCCTTTAATCGATCTGGTTGGAGCATTACCATAGTCAACCCTGCTACTGCGGCTGCCTCCCCCCCCCTCCTCCCTATTTCTCCCTCTACCCCCTTCTACCACCACCGCTGGATCAATGGCTGGTCCCTTCAGAAGAAGCCCACCATAGTGAAACTAGCGGGACCAAGACCAAGAGACCCGTACATGCACTAACAATTGTCCTGGGAGGGACGGACACCATCTTCGTCTTACGAACGGAGACCTTAGGTTGAAAGAAAATGAATGGGGCACAATGGCGTGGTGCAGGGAGTGTTTTATTTTTGCCATTGAACATGGTAACGCTGATGCTACGATGGTTACAGATGGGATACAGATCTGCACCAGCTCATCCAGACCAATGAAGGCTTGCAGAGAATGCTGCTCGATTCTAATCTGCCACGCTTGCACAAGGGCTCCCCTGTGCCTTTGGCGCGCAGGAAGAAGCAGAGTGTGGCTCCGAAGAGAGGGAAAGCACTCTAGAAAGCCCCCGCTCGATTCCAAAAGTAATTTACCGTTGACCAAATATTTCCTCTGTGAGCCAAATGAAGTGTGATCATCATTTTGAACTATGAAATTCAAGGACTATGAAGAGAAACGATGGTTTTGAATAAACATTTTTCCGTGAAAGTGTGTTATTTAGGAATGTAAATGCATTGCATACATTCAACTTTTCCATCAGGCATATGAAGATTTGTATTACTTGCAAAATAAGTAGCGCTCCCCGCTACTCTGACCTACATAAACAGACGCAGTTGAGGAAATTGAAGAAATAATAGAAAAGAATAGAATAGAATAGAATACGACTGTTTTGTCCAGCCATGGCTGATACTTAACTTTTAGTCTCACCTGAGAGACATAAAAACAGAACATTACATACAGAAACATATCACATAAAACAAATAAGTTGAGTTATAAAGTAAATAAACGGGGTATCTGCCTCCATAATAGGTAAGCCCAGTCTTGTTTGGTGTGTCAGTTAGTGATATATGTTTACGTAACCACATCCAATCTCACGGTACTGACATCATCCTTTGGATCGATTGAGCTGTCTCCAAACAGATTGAATTCATTTTATGACTTGTCAGTTAGATTACCTCATCATTGGGTGGTTCTTAGGTATTGTGAACATTAACATGAGCTATTGTGTTGGAACAAATTCATCCAGGCAACTCGTATCGTTCCACTCCAGCTCCGAGCAAAGCCCAAAATGTGCAATGGAACCGTATGAGAAACATAGAGAGAGGATATGTTCAAATCACAGGTCTTAATGCTCGATTCAGATTTGTTTTTGAACAGATCTCATCTTTTGCACCATCGGTCACATGGCAGAAGATTTGATATGAGACACACATATGAAAGTGACACGAATCCAATTTCACAAGATTAGATTTTGTGTGCTATTTGCTGTTCACACTGATGCGGTTACATGGACCCAAACCTAACCTGATTGGATTCACTGCAGCCTATAAAGCAAACATGGCCATACTTTGCGATCTAAAAGCTCTCAACACATTATTTAAAGGAAAGCCTACTAACGCTATACTGAGAATAAATCAGCCAGTTCATTTACTTAACACAGAGAGCAACATGACCACAAAACATACCCTGCTAACCTGGCTTTAATTGCCACCTTTTAACATCTATTGAAAAGCAAGACACGCCACAATCCTTCTTGATCCTAGCTTTGCAGGTTTGTAAAAAAGAGCCTGTAGGATAGCGAGCAGAGGGAGAGCGATTGGCTTTGTTGTTGATTGATTTTCCCACTTGTTCCTGGCTGGACTGTACAATCCATGATTTAGGGCACCGCTATAGCTTAGAAATGCAGAACCTGGTGTTTTCTTTATCTTCCGAGAGACAGTTTCGGGTGGTGGTGAATATATGGACCATGGATGTCTTCTGACGAATGTCCACACGCTGAAGCCCTGATGCCAAAGTCCCAGGCCTATACGATTGAGGCTTTGCCTTCCAGAGACAATCTATATAATGCTGATACTTTGCATAATATTTCTGGGGCATGTTTTGAATGAAAATAAATGAGCATATAGGTTCTAATCCTGCAGACTATGAGATAAACAATAAGAATGGGATTCACTTACACCGAAGGAGAGCTGCCTAGACACATTTTCAAATGGTTTGCTAAAAAAATAAATGGGCTCTCTGGCTAGCTCATGAATAAGTAGTTTCATCCTAGTTCCTATTTTTGTCCATATAATTATGGAAACAGTGGCAACCGTCACCATCTCAGTCTTTCAGGTCCTGCTCTGTTGCACATTTAATTTATCTCTGGTCTCTACAAATGGAAAATGTGAAGGTTTTAGGTTAGAGGGGCTGAGCCACCTAGCTTGTGGGGTGAAGCTAACAAGCTTTGACTTTGTAAGCCAAGATGCCTCTGAATACCTGGCTACTATGGACCCAATAGTGACATTCTACCACAATAGCCATTGCATTAGACAAGAAACACTGTTCATGGCAACATCCACTGCCATTGCAGTAAAATATCAAATTTTAGACCGAAACATTCTTCACATCCTTCACTATTTCCAGTCCACTCTAATATATTTCTGCGAATTAGTGCACATGTGCTTTAGCTACTTCATATATGTGTGCTCTTGTGGGACATAGAAAAATCATTAAAAAGGTTGGCATTTCTGTATCGTTCTCTGTATTTAGGTTAGGTTTGTGCGTTTGTGTGTTCCTATTCATGGGACCGTATCACTTTGGGACCCAATGCTGTTGGTAAAAACATCCTCACATGCTCCGTTGTCACTCATCATCCAGAGGAGTGGCGGGGGAGATGAATACCAGGGGTGCTCTTTTTGCTGACATCTCCATCCCAAACGAGACATTATCTGGTGTTCCGTCTGCGGCACTTTGACCCTCGCTGGCCTCCTCTGCTCTGGCTCTCGTAAGGACTAAAGAGCCTGCCGTATTGACCCCCCCCCCCCCCCCCCCCATCAGCTAAATCTATCAGCACTGCAACCACCCGGCTCTCGAGAGTGTATGGTAATCGGGGCACCTAATGCCATGCGAGTACAGCTGTGGCCGTTCACTCCAGAGTAGGCCGTTGTCAAAGCGTTTAAGACATGATTACCACCAGAGAGGGGGGGGGAGGTGATGGTTGGTGCAAAAGACTTGCTCCTTGTATCGCATTCTACAGCTGCAAGTCAAGTAAGGGCCAATCAAATGTAAATGCAGTTCCAGCCCACTTGGCATGCGCCGCTCTCGAGAATGTGAGCTAATAGTGGCTGATGTAGCGTCTTGATAGCGCACCATAGCGGGTATGCTTACTTTGTGGTGTTTATGCGAGGTGGATGGATGTACTGCGAGTAATCAGCTGTACGTGCCAAAAACACTCCTTCGTATCTGTGATATTAAGATACTAAGTTTTTCGATGCAAACTTTCCCAGTTTGGGATTTTGCTTGTGAAATATTTTCCTTTGAAGACAGCTCAGAGATGACTCTTTTTACACTCATTATGAACTGTTGAGGAAAGGCGATGAGTACCAGTTTAATTAATTTGGCGGTGTATGGTGGTTTATGTGTGTGTGTATGTGTGTGTGTGTGTGTGTGTGTGTGTGTGTGTCTCCAAATACAAGCAGACATACTAAACCAAACTACTTTGAGACTTTGAGAGTATTCAGTCTTCAAACCTTTAGTGGAAAAACCTACTCTATTCCCCCCCCCCCCCCCCCCCCCCCCCCCATGCATGTGTAAGCTGGTGAACCAGATGGTGGGAGAAATGTCCAGTGAACTCATTTGCACTGTCAACCCACGCTCGGTCGCTTGCTCAGATGCATTCAATCCCTGGCCTGTTCAACAGAGATGTACACAACACAATGTCCTCTCCGTGGAATACTTTCTTTGTTGATTTATTTAGATTTACACATACTCTTTTTCACACACCCACAAGCATGCCCTCGGAGCTCAGCACACCTATACCCAGATTCAGGACCTGAGACAAGCCAGTGCCTCAGTGGGTTTTATTGAGTTCTGTCGGCCTAGGGCCAGATGGTGGTGGTGATCTCCATCACAATGTCCACAGACATAGGAACCAGGAATGGATGCCTGGATGTAGCATTGACTGGACTTCTTAATGTCATATCTACTGAGATGCATAGATGGGTGACTGGCTGTGTGTTCATTAAACAGCACACCACAGCGATGAGGGTGTCTTCAATGTATCACTACTTGCGTTCTCTGTAATAAAGCCGTATGTTTCTCGACAAACATGCACAGTGCATTTTACACTTGCTAAATATGATTTATTTGTCAAGCACAAATATATAATACCATTGTTGCAAATGTAGATTTTTTTTGCAATCTCACATAGCAGAATGTGTGATGATATTGTGGGGAGCAGGAGCCAATATGTAAAAGCCGCTTTTTTTGTCATCAAGGCTGAGGTAATTGCGGCAGCAGCCTATCTGCCCGGCTGAGCACAATGCCTCCTTATCTGCACGACCTTCCAGACAACCCTCTGCATCACCCACCCCTGGGAAGCACAGAGAGGGAGAAGGAGAGAGAGAGGGGGAGACAGAGATGGGAAAAGAGAGGAAAGAGCGAGAGTGAAAGAGAGAGCGAGCGAGAGTGAAAACGAGCGAGCAAGAGCGAGCGAGAGAGAGATCAAGAGCGAGCGAGTACAAGAGCGAGCAAGAGAGAGAGCAAGAGGGAGCGAGAGAGAGCAAGAGTGAGAGCGAGAGAGAGAGAGAGAGAGAGACTGTGATCATAATGCACACTCAACACCTTTCTCTTGGTCCTAAACCCCATTAACCTTTTTTTTTTGCTGGTGTCTCTAATACCGGGGGTCCAAGTTGCTCTGGCCTGCACTGTGAGAGTTTAACCAAGCACACCCGGGACATTGCCGTCGCCTTACCTCCATGTTAGCACATCCAGAAAATTCTCATTTACAATGTTTACAAGTGGAGGGGGCCAGGGCAAACCAGAAACTTCAGATGATGTGCAAGGACACCAGATATGAGCTGTTGTTGTGGCGTAAACATACCTTGTCAATCAATTCTCTCTGAGGGAGGAGAAAATAACAGCCATCCCTGCCGATTGAGACCTATGATAAAAATACATTTGGTGTATCCATGTATTGCCTCAGCATTGCTGCCTCTAGGTCACACCAAAGGCTTAGCTCAGTTTAGCTTAGTTTGGGATTTTATTTCCCTCAAGGGAAAAATATGGAGTATACTCATGACAAGAATCATAACCAGAGAAATGGGACTAGTTTAAAGTTTGAGCTCTTGGAATTGAACACATTTTGTTGTATGTTAGCTTAACATCTGCTGGAATCCTGTTGTCATAGGCAGATAGCAAAGGGCACAGAGCTTTACAGATATAGATCATATGAGCTTCTCAATATTGAGACTACATTTTGTCAGGAAGAAAGATGGAAGGTGACATTTTTTTAAGGCCATCAGTGACCCCTAAGACCACCTGCTAGGAACAGATGCACCTGACCTGAATCTAGCCATGATTAATGGGCTAAAGTCTTTATTAACCTAAATAAATAAGGACTCCATAACTAAGCGAACATAAGCATGGCAAATAAAACAAATATAAAATAAAATACCCTCACTACGAGAGGAGATTTTTAAATGCTTGGCACCAACCAAAAACCCCAAAGAATCTTTGCAAATCCTGAACAGAATATGAATGAGGGTATTAGTATAAATCTAGACCGGGTAGTATTATTATATACTTTTTAGGATCGCCGCCTTTCGAAGCGGGGGGGGGGGGGGGGGGGGGGGGGGGGGAACGCCGGCAACAAGGCCACACTCCTCTTCCTCAAATAAAGACGACATGCACCACATCCCAAGGTTTCTGTCCAGGCATTAGCATCCTTACTAGCACCGCCGCACAGTGTCTGAGTATGGATATCTGTGTGTGTGTGTGTGTGTGTGTGTGTGTGTGTTTGGTGGAATATTCCTGGGTAACATTATTAATTGGCTCGGGTGAAGGTTTGGATCTTTGTACAGGTGCTTGCCTGTTTTGGTTCCAGGTTCCTGGCCACCCCACACACACAGATATACACACATGTATAAAAATACGTACACACACAAACACACACGTAATACACATATAATAATACATAAACACAGACACGCACACACACACACAATTTCATGCCAACTATCCAAGCACGGTTATTTTAGGAATGTTTATAATCGATGCCCATATGCGCATCATGCTAACTTCCCAGGAAAGGAAGTGTCCACGTTGAGAGCCCTTGTTGTGAGGAGTCAGACCCAAGTGCAACCTGCTTTGTCCACCTTTACACATACAACCCTGATTCGTAGAAGAGGTGGACCTAAATGAATGAATGATGATTGGCTGGAACAGGGCTGCTTGGACATATCCCTCGTGGGGCATGGGGAGAGTGCATACGTGTCAGCTTCTTTGCTTAACCGGAGTAGTTAGCGGTCGTTTAAATCGACCAAAGGATGATTCATCAGCCCTCCTATAGCATCATGGGAAGGGGGATGGGGAGAGTAACGGTTATAAAGCCTTTTCCTCGCTTACCTAATGCACAGAGGACACCGGGGCTGAGATCTGGCGCTCAACAGGTATGGCCCACATCGTCAAGAGCCAGGGCTCCTAATTGAAAAGCCTTTCCTGGCTTTGTCAAACCCAAGCAATTCACACACACACACACCGCCCCAAAACTAAGAGAGCCTTGGTTAGAGAGTGTGAAGAGCCCTTGTATGGCTGTGTACAGAAGGGTTAAGAGACTGTTATGGCAAATGGAATAGAGCTGGAATAGAACAGTGTGTGTGTGTGTGTGTCTCTGTGCATGGATTATTTTGTATGTGTGTGCATGTGTGTGTGCATGTGTGTGTGTGAGTGAGTGAGAAAGACAGTGTGTGTGTGTGTATACATGTGTGTATACATGTGTGCGTGCGTGCGTGCGTGCGTGCGTGTGTGTGTGTGTGTAGGACAGCTTAAGACAGGTGGGGCAGGCGGCCAGTGTTATCAGACCGTTAGTTCCCCTGGTGGGACACCTAACTGATACTTTGGTTGATTTGGCGCCATTAGCCACAAACAGCCCTGCTCGGGCGCTTGTTCCGGTTAAAAATAATAATAAATACTCTCACAGTCCCAAACTGAAATGGTGCAACAAATGCAAAGGGGCTCCATGGAAGAAGAGCATATTGAATGTGGGCAATTACCAATTACAATGTGGTCGTTAACATCACCTCCACTGACTCCTTAATGTGACAGCAGATGGCTGCTCCACCCTGGGGTGCAGCACCCACAATCGAATCAGAGGAAGGAGACACACAGACGACACCACCCACACCCAAACTCTGACGGGCACAGATATCGAAACAAGTGAACGACGGAGTAATAGACAGCGCGAGAACAAGAGAGTGACGCCGAGTGGGTGTGTATGTGTGTGTTCTGTGCATGTATGTGTGTGTGTGTGTATGCATTTGTGCGTGCCTGAGCTCAGACATTAAGTGCACGTTGAACGACAGGCTTCGGGGGGGCAATGTCGGCCATCAAGTGTAATCTATCAAAGTTCATAATCCAGACAACATGAGCATCTAAGTTCAGCTGGGCCTGTCAGAGCCTCAACCGCCCCCCACCCCACCCCCACCCCTCGCCTTGCAGGATAATGAGATCTGGCAGCACATGGCACCAGGGTCAAGATCGCCTTCCACGCCACACAACGAGGCAACGTTGAAATAAACAGTGTTTACCATTTAACTCTGTGCACTGTCTGTGACCCTATTTATGCATTTGTAGCACTGCATTTTGTATTGAAGAGGGACGGCACACCAACTTTCCCTTTACACGTCAAGAAGCCTGAGTGAGAAAAAGTGAGTGACCAAGTCCACTTGTTTTATTTGATCACTTCCATCCTCTGCCTCTCTATCGCCGTCTTTCCGTCTCCTGCTTTGAATGCCCCTCTATGTCTGCCTCTCCTTCAATCTGCCTAGTGCTGGGAAACAATGTGTCAATGATTGGACAGGGACCGTAGCTTATGCCCCTTCTAGCCCTGCTGGGACTGCATTCGGTTTAAAAGAAAAAGAAAGAAACCATAACGAAAAGAAACACAAACTCTAGGCTTTCCAGAAAATAGACCCCTGGAAACAAACCAACCAACCAACCAACAAACTAACAAAAACGTTAGTCTGTCAGGAGAAAACAAGCCTTAATGATGGTGCCCAGGTGTTGGGCAGGAGGGCAACCAGGCAGGGGGAGAGAGGGGGAAGGATGCTGAACTACAGACGCACTATGGGTCTTCATGAAATCACAGAGAAGGCGGTGAGGTGTGCTGGTGCTTGTGTTCCTACCTTCCTCCTGTCTGTTTACCTATCCAGCAATAGACCTGTCCAGTTGCTTTTTCTGCCCACCCAATTTCCCACCTGTTGGTTGTTGCCTAGTCTGCTGGTCTTTATTCTGGTTTATTTATGCTCCATGCCACCCTTTACCACAACCTCTTTAGTTATTGACGTCAAACTTGACCCTGAAATTCCGTTTTTTTCTGTTCTTTGTTTCTAGGGATGTACCCATATATCGGCCATCGATGTACATGGTCGGATACGGTCCCAAATATTGTCATATTGTGTCAATATATAACCGCTTATGGACATTGTATAGTTTCATATCGATGTGTCGCTTATTATTCCCCTTACTCCTCTACCTTATTAATCTTTCTGTCCAGATAATGAACATGTTTCTAACCAAGTCTTTATCAAGTGCTTAACACCATGCACCGCAGCATAGAAACAAACACAGCACCACTGTCTAATCCGTCCTCTTGGGTTACAGTTGCCATCCCTCAAGCCATTGAGAGTTGTATGAGAAAACAACCCTCATACTTGATTTTAGCGCACAGTACCACTGACAAAGTGTGAAAGCGATATACTGTTTGCCTGCTCTCTTGATTCCTTTATGAAACAACAGCTGGATGCCAACATATCTGGGAGCCCTAATAGGGTTGGTGTTATACTTTAAATTGTCCTCATTCAATTGTATCTTACTGACTCAACACAAATCCCTGGGTGTCTTTACTTGCGCTGCATTGAATCACTTATGTCCTAAGGCCCTCTGTCCTCCTGACGCCGCTACAATAACACTTGCATTTGCCAAGGCTTGGGGTTATCAAATAGCATTGCCTAGCAATACGGCTGCTGGCACAGCAACACAGCTTGGCAGGGGGGCCCGTAGCTTATGGTGGATAAATACAGATGATCCATAGTCTTAGGATCCATGACACATGCTGTGCATGGAGAAAAGTTGAGAGCCGGGGCTATGGATTAGTCGTTTTCTTCCCCGCTCTCTCCAGGAGAACGGCGAGGCAGTGGATTACACCGCACGGCGAAAAGGTTATACACTTCAATGAGTGTATGAGGAGAGGGATGAAGACATTGAACAAGCTTACAGCAGCGAGGGTAATTACAGATTCTTGGCTTTCTTGTCTTTCTGACACTACAATTGGATAACTGGCCTGGGTTTGGCTCTAGCTTTTGTTGTTGTTGTTGTATTAGCATACCGCAGCGTTGTCTGAATGACAAACAGATATTTTAGCACCTTTGCTGCGCAAATATTTGAATTGAATTGTCAACCTTATGTGTCTAGAGATATCGGGAAAATAATCTCCACCGTCTTGCCTGTGGTTGGTAATTACACTGCTGCTAATTCAGATCAGCAGGTTAATCACAAAGGCTTCGGATGAATGTGTATTGACAGATGGCCAAAGCGCCAAGTTGTAATAACTTGTATTTGTAATTAGTAATCGAGATCCAGTCAAGTGTGGTGCTAATAGCAGACTACAGCCAGCGAGCTTAACGCTGCTTTGATTCTTAAAAGACCAAGAACACCTTGGCCGGAATGGAGACATGTACGGCTCTTTAATAAGTAGTGAAATATGGCTTGACACACCTCGCTCTTATCATGCATAAATCTGAACTCCCGCGGGGCTCAAAACCCAAGCACCGCAGCAGTTCTGTACCAAACCTAATCCCCCTCCAACACCCTCCCACCCCTAGCATCAACCCCCACATCCCTTTCCAATAGTTGGCTCCCTCACCGTGGCCCTGTTCCCTGGTCCTCCCCCAGCCCCACCAACCCCCTGCTCTGCGCCAGGGCCGATAAGACATTAACATTCCGGGCCAGTGGAGCCGGATCAGCCTCCTCTATATATAGTTAGCACTGCAGTCGCTGCCTCCATGCTCCTCCACCTTTGCTGGTGCAGCCGGTAGCTTTCACGCACAAGCACAGAGCAAACATGAAATGCTTAATAGGGAATAATGAAGACGTTGCGCTGAATAGCTGAAGGGGAATCTAAATGACGGTGTGGAGGATTTAATAGATTGTATAGAAAATTATTCTCTCAATGGTAGTTGATGTTAGGAAAAGTAGTATGTATGTGGACATGCACTATACACACACACACAATAATTCTTCAATTGCAGAAGATCCTTGACTCCCTCATATCCTACTGTGAATTTGTGAGTGTGTATATGTGTGTGTGTGTGTGTGTGTGTGTGTGTGTGTGTGTGTGTGTCTTTTCCCAGACCTTCAATCTCTCTTTATGCATCAGGAGTAGTGATATGGAGTTGGACGTGGAGACATTGATTAGGCAAAATGCAGTGTGAATGGAAAATACTGTGTGTGTATGTGTGTGTTAGTTAGAGAAACAAACGTGTTTTGACATTATGGGCCAAACGTATTGTTTCAGTTAATCTATTGTTCAGCCTCCCATTATGCGGGAGCAATTTGCTAATGCTACGCCAAATCTCCACTAAACTGGACACACTGACACTGTGCAGGCTGAAAAAGTAGGATTTCATTTCAAATTAAAACAAACTAAACACAGGCATAATTAGAAAATGGTAGATAGAGAAGGAGAAAGCCAGAGAAGGAGATAACCAAAGAGAGAGAGAGAGAGAGAGAGAGAGAGAGAGAGAGAGAGAGAGAGAGAGAGAGAGAGAGAGAGAGAGAGAGAGAGAGAGAGAGAGAGACAGACAGAGAGAGACAGAGAGAGACAGAGAGAGACAGAGAGAGAGAGACAGAAGTAGAGAGAGACAGAAGTAGAGAGAGACGGGGAGAGCAAGCAAGAGAGAGAAAGAGTACGAGAGAGAGAGGACTACTGTTATAGGGACAAGTGGTGTAGAAGAGTAGAGGCTTTTTTTAGAGACAGGAGTACAGATCGGGCGTAGTAGCAGAGAGAGCCAGGGAAGGCTTTCTGACTTCAGAGAAGGCCCGATTGTAGAGAATGTTTCTGTAATTACTGCTTTCTGAGCGGCAGCATGCGGCCGAAGCCACGGTGAAGCTAGTGCCGTGGCAGCTTTGCACCACCCTAGACTTCCTTTACTAAACATTGAAATGGGGGAACACCATGCACAGACCCCACAGATTGTTCAACATGCAAACACACACTCACACACACACACACACACACACAGCAGAGCAATTAGAAACAGTCCCTTTGTCTTCCCGGACCCCTCACCCACATGGCCCACTTCTCATCTTTCTGGGTCTTCTGGATGAATGTCAGAAAAAGAGAAAAACCATTGATGGGAAAAGAGGAAGGTGGAGAAGGTGGAGGGAGAGCGGAGGGAGGGTGGTCAAATACAAGATACGACCCTGGGTTATGAAACAAATGGATGACTTGAGAAACGACAATGTTTTCATAATCGTGTATGCACTCTGTGAGCCTTTTTCCCTGAATACCTGTGCAGGTTTTTCTGTAAGTTATTTTCACCTAGATGTTCACCTTCCTACTTCACATTCATGATGCTACACGTAGCACCTTGCCACCATGGAGACCGGCAGCAGTGGCAGTCTCCCTCTATCGCCCCATTCTCTCCCCCTGCCCCACCACCTCACAGCCACGGTAGACCAAATGGGGGTTAAGTGGTGCACTCAAGGGCAAACATGCGCCAGGTGGGAGGGGAGGGGTGTGTGTGTGTGTGTGTGTGTGTGTGTGTGTTTGTGTTTGTTTGAAGATGGGAATGGTGGGGTCAATTGGCTTTGTAAAGTGACTGTGTTACAAAGATGTCCACCCCACTTTATTAATATTTTGTGAGTGTGACCTTGTGTGTGCGTGCCCAATTGCTAAGGATTTCTGTGACCACGTGCAAGAAATGCATATGACATACTGAGTGTTTAAAGGCATTCAATATTTTAGGTTTGACATAACGTTATTTATTTATTTTTCTGATGTTGCATTGCCCTTTTGGGCAGAAAATGGCCAGCATCAAACTTTGACTACATCAATATGAATGCCACAAGGACGTAGAATACATTAGAATTAGACACACCTCACACACACACACATCCCATTCATCTCATATAAACTAAACGTCATCTTACATTTTTCCTCATCTCATGTGCTGTTGATCCCACACATGAGAGTGAGATTGGTGTGTGACGGAGGTGCACTCCGTCATTCTAAACAGGAAGAAGTAATAACCCCAGTGCAGGAAAACTGACAACCCAGTCAGTCTCTCAGCTCTGACTGAGCCAAGAGAATACAACGAGTACGAGTACTGTTTTTACTACATGTTGCATTGGTTTTAAATACTTTCACAGTGCTCTGGACAGCAAATAGGTTAATGTGAGTTACAGATGATGCAGCCTGCTTAAATAGGTGGTATCTTTCCCCAATTCTGTCTGCCTAATATGACAAATCAGATCAACATACTCCAACACAACGATATGAGTGAATATTTAAGTAAAAAACTAAGTCAGAGAGAGCCAAAGATATACAGAGTAACAATAAACATGAAAATAGAGAAATTGTCTCAAACTAGAAGAGACAAGTTGGCCCCTGGTTAGCCAATGGTGGTTCGATATATCAAATTAGCTTACCCAATAGACCCAGTGCAGAACAGTTGAAATGCGCATCGCATCATTCATCCCGGGCCACACAAAAGAACATTTGAAATCATATTTTTGCAGTAGGTACGGGAATTAATAATTCAAATCATTGTAATATTAATATATTTTCCTTTTGGTGGAAATTAAAGGGAGCACTCAAGGCGTAGGCTCTGGAGGTGGAGGAGGAGGAGAAGAAGGAGGAGGAGGAAGAAGAGGAGCAGGGAGTGAGGAGACAGGCGGCAGCATGTTAACTAAGCAGCTGATATATGCACACAAACGAGCACTTCTCCACCCCCATGCTTAGGACTGCCGTTTATGCTGATGCTTTGTTGTTGCCAAGATATTTATACTATAACACTATGTGAACAAACTGTGAATGAGGTGTCATATCGCCCCCACAAACACTTAAAAAACACTGTCTTAAAAAGCACTTTATTAATTAAATGAATTATTATTGTTGTTATTAACAAGGGTGTTAGATACACATATATACATGTGCACACACAGAAGATGTGGCGGGCCAGCGATGGATAAGGGAGGGAGAGATGTGGCAGTAATTGGAGTGACAATGTTTTACGTGAGGAATCGTGAACAGAGTATGGTCTAACGGTCTTGGACATAACGGCAATGTTTTAAGAATCCCATTCTCCAAAATAACAATAAAAGTAGTTTTCTACAGCAAGTGTATTTAACACTCTCCCTTCCTCTCCCTTTACCCGACCGCCACACACTGTGAGCTTCATAGCAGAAGCACCCGGAAGTCCAATGACTATATAAGCCAAATGACTGCAGTAATTGGGGTCAGTGAAGTTTATGTTATAAAAGACACCATTAAACTGAAGTATATTCTTTATCTTGACAGCTCATTTCCTCCAAAACTGAAGGAAAAAGCTTTTTAATTTTGTGCTAAATGTGTTAGTCAACTTGATCTTAAGGACTGCAACCGATAGATTGCATCAATGATATTAAGGGCAGTGGATGACTACACACTGAATATACAGATGATCTACCTGTTGATCATTACACAGGCAATACTTTCATGAAGGAAAATTGTTTCTTAGCAATAAGGAAAAACAGTTAGACCAGCCTGGTTCTCGTTCTGCAAGACGCTGTCCCCCTGGGATCACCCACTATGTACCTATGGGCCTGTTGATCCCTAAATCAATCATATGCACATTGATCTGCACCATTAGCACACGTGAGAGGCTCTGAGAGAGAGGGGCTAAGAGCGAGAGAGAAAGAGAGCGAGATTGAGAGTGAGAGAAAGAGAGAGCGAAAGCGAGAGCGATAGAGAAGGGAGAGAGAAGCTAAGAAGAGAGAGAGGATGAGAGAGAGGGGCTAAGAGCAAGGGAGGAGGGGAGCGAGATTGAGAGAGAGAAAGAGAGCGAAAGCGAGAGCGATAGAGAGGGGAGAGAGAAGCTAAGAAGAGAGTGACGATGAGAGAGATTGGCTAAGAGCGAGGGAGGAGGAGAGAGGAGCAAGAGTCAATAGAGCTTTGATTTGCAGTCCAGCAGTAAAGGTGGGATGTAAAAGCAGGACAGGTCAGATTAACGGGCCCACGGGAAGGGGGGCACCCCATGCCCAGCTGGCTCTCTCCCTGACACTCTCCACAGAATAAGAGAAAACCGTTTGAGCCAGGGAGAGTGAAAAGGGAACAGGAAGGAAGAGTCTGACACAGGAAGGGAAAGGATACAGGGACAGATCGGGTACAGTTTGCCGAGTACACAATTTGTCCCATACACACTTTATAAATTGTAATATTATGGATGGGATTTAAGTAATGTACTGAGTTAGTATACATTTTAGCAGCATCTTTACACCTACGCCCTAGCAAATTAGCCACTCACTCTACATTGCAGTACAATAATACCTATTCACTATCCATATGCATGAAACCAGACATTTATGTGAAAATATATGGTTTCCTTATTGTCCATAGTGAAAAGCATCTAAAATGAGATCATTATCTGGAAGCCAAAAATATCCTTTGTGAGAACATATAAAAATGAAACACAAGGAAGTTGATTGAAAAGGTAACAGGGATATTATTTTTCATATAGAGTAACAGCACAGAGTAATGTTTCTTATGCTCATGGAAAATGAAAGTTTGCTATAGCCTACATCAGCATTTCACCAACACAACAAATACTAGGTTGTGTAAATGAAATAGACATCTTCATGCAATACATTTTTCCATCTTGAGGTAAACTGCCAATCAATGTGCATATATTTGCATATTTATACATGCCATGCGAGATTACAGGGTCCGATATGCAAATGGTGACATCAAAAGTGCTACTTCTGCATGTGCGTCATCATTTCAGATTCCAGGAAATACAAATAAAAAAACTCTGCCTTTTCAGCGGAAGGATCTCAATTTGTTACCCGGGTCAGACATTCCGCAGGTAAAACAATCCAAACAGCCAACGTCATACTTAAAATAGAAATTACATAAATAACTTTTCCTTTTTTCTTTATTACCTAAAGGTTGCCATTGTGGGCAGGGTGGGATAGAAGAAGAACAATGGCCGCTCCGACGCTCCAGTGACTGAATGCCGTGTCAGCGTCTAGGCACATAGAGCAGCCCGCAAGGGTGAAGGGTCAACAGCTTTGTCATAAAGGTTTACAACAAGGGTGTTTAAAATCTACAGCCCTGGACTGCACTGGCAAACAGGTTAGGTTTGCTTTTTTATAACCGTCTTTAAAATGAAGAGTGGGTCTGTATGTGTTTGTGTGCATTGATGCGTGTGCTTGTGAGTGAAAAGTTTATACACATGGACCTTACATCCATCCATAAACGTTTTACTCCTACCTAATGGAGGGAGTAACACATTGTTTCCGCAGTTAGGCAGCTAAGGAGGTTTTTTGTTGTTGTTGTCCTGAGCGCAATTGTTACTGCTGCGGGAATTGTCAACTGTTGAGCGAGCAAAATTTATGATTTACATTACATTTTTATATCACACTAATTCCACAATGTCTCAAAGGAAACGCCTTCAAAGCCAGTGCTCAGAATATTTGAAGAACACAGACCTGTTTTGGCCCCAACACACAAAGGAATACACTGAGGCATCCACAAAGGACCTTTAAGAGCCTTAAAAGGGACACACAAACACACAATGCTGAACAAGCATGATGACGTGTTCCTTTTTTAAGATTTCGTTTTTTTTCTAAGATGCCCCAGAGGTTGTTAAAGCCCTCGTTTGTAAAGAGGAAATGTTATTGTTGGATTGTGAGACTTTAAAGTTCACAGTAGAAGTTGTATGTGTGTGCCGCGGGGACCAGAGTTGCTATTATGTCATTAGCTCTCAGCAGCGACCATACATCTCATCTCAGGTGGCAGGTAAAATGTGACGCTAAGGTAGGAACAGTGTACACACTCCCACTGATACTTGGCATCTGCATTGTACAAAAAAGAAAAGAAATCCAAGATTAGTCATTCTCCAAATGTTGATTTTCGTCTTTCTAGACAGCATTCACTTCATATCGGATCTGTCATGAAGTTTCTCATGGACAGTCCTGGGGCAGAGAGGGGGAGAGTGGACTGCTGTGTTCAGTACACAGGACCCAATTGTCCTTTCCTTCACAATAAAAGCTGGTGAGGTTGATTCATGTTCCCTGTCCAGCATTGTGGCGGAAACGGATAGAGCATTTCCCATGAGGCTGTTGATCTCCAGCTTCTGATTGGACACTTTCTCTTCCTCCAAGAGCCCTGCTCAGTGTATTACTCTACTCCTTGTTCCCCAATAATCTTTTTGTCTCCGTCATTCGCTCTCCCATTTTTGCTCCATCGTTCGTCTTCTGTTGCTTTTGTCCGATGCTCTGCCTCTAATCCCTTCATCGTCTTTGTTTATTGTTCTCCATCTCATCCTGTTTCTATCTTTCCAAATTCCTCCCGCCTCTTTTTCTCGCCATCTCATCTTACTCTCTTTTTCTATACTCATCTATCTTTCCCCACTTTATCGCTCCTCCTTCCTCTCTCTCCCTCTTTCCATCCCAGTCTCACTTACTCTCTATTTCACGCCAACTATCCATCTATCCCCCTTTTTTCTCCCTCTTACGCTCTTTTTGCCCTCTCTGTCCGCCCGTCTCTCTCTCGTTCCTTTCTATCTCGTCCCTCCCCCCTCTGTCTCTTTGCCTGTCTCCCTCTAGATCTAACTCTGTCGGTCTCTCTCTCACTCTCTGTCTCTCTCTCCCTCTCTCGGTCTCTGTCTCCCTCTCTGCTTTCATCCTTTATGCTGTGTTTAGCATTCAAGGCCTTTCTCTGCTGCATCACAAGCTGCTGCTGCTGTGTTTTTTTCTTATTTTTTTCTAAGTTCCTTTTTCTCTCTCCACAAAATATGATTTAATTCCTTAGGGAACGAGAACAATTTCTATACGTCTTCCCAACACAGTGAGTCATGGCGGACGTTAAGCATGCCTGAGTATCTACCCATAGCAGCAGTACATACAACACAATACAATACACAAGACAGATACACCACAAGTTGCCAATGTTTGCTGTTTACACCTTTATGCAAGTATGTAAGCACTACACACACATAAGGCTACAATATCAAACACACTTGTTGCAATAAATGCACATGGCCACACACACACACACACCACACAAATGAAATTACATTAAATATCAAATGAGTCACGCAACATTAACTATCTAAATGTTAATGACCACCGAAGGGATGAAAATGCCCCTATGACACCGAGCTTCACCATGCCTATGTACAATTAACCTCCAATCTTCCTCCATCACACACGGCACACGCGCCACATTCTGCCTGACTCGGCCCCATCCCTGCGGGTCAGTAAGCTAATGTACAGCCGTGACTCGGCGGGAATCCTCGTATGATATCGGTCCAAGAATGTGAGCCAGAGGCTTCCGCAAGATATTCCAATGAGAAGGGGATGATCATGCTATTGAGGCATTCATATTTATGATTATGAAGCCGAGTGTTTACTGATTTGTTCCAAACTGGGTCATATTTGGTTGTGTCAGCACCCGCCGCCGTTGGCATTGCTATCAGGTGGTCTATGGTTTACTGTTGTGCCACTAGGGGCTTTGATATGTTCTGTCATGGAGTGTCCCCCAGACAGAGGGGGCAGCTTCAGGGTGGGCGCATGATGAAGCATGTTCTTTAAAGGCCTAGCTAGGGCACTTACACTTGTTCACACACACACACAAAAACCATGTTCTCAAAACACCCTGCAAGGACACTTAAATGTGCACACACACACACACACAAACACACACACACAGAATACAAAACCGAAACAGGGCCCAAAAACACACACACGTTTACACACAGGGGTACCCACACACATACATGTGCTTACACAAACACACACCAGCGAAGCCACCAAACAGAAAACAGCAAATATAAACACACATCCACACAGCGCCAGAGCAGAGTGTGCTGTCATTAAATAGAGCAGGGACACAGAGACACACACACAGAGAGAGACAGAGAGAGACAGAGAGAGAGAGAGAGAGAGAGAGAGAGAGAGAGAGAGAGAGAGAGAGAGAGAGAGAGAGAGAGAGAGAGAGAGAGAGAGAGAATGAAATACAGAGCGAGAGAGTGAGAGACAAATACAAGGTGAGAGAAAGAGACGAGACACATAAAGTAAAAACAGAGGGTAGACAGACAGAAAGAGAGATGGCAGGAGGGAGAGAGTCTGACATTCCATCCAAGTGTGTGGGGATGCGGGCATCAGGATAAAGTCGGGCCCACCACCATGAGCCTCAAAGCGGCCCACTAATTACCTGTCAGCGGGGTGGGGGAGGGGAGGGTCTCCAGACTGGGAAAGATCATCCCCATCCCCAGCGTCTACCACCGGTCTCCCCTCATGTCAGGAGCGCGGAAGCCGTTATCTCGGAAGCGGAATACCACACCATATGTTTTGCGTCATTTAGAAAGTCATTAGCGCTGGGAAGAGAGTCCAAAATGATGGCGGCGGTGGCGTGCTAAGTAGCGTGGTGTGATTTACAGCTTGGTGTGCTACCGCTAACTCTCTGCTCAGATGGTGGGGCCAGATAAGGCGTCCACGAAGACACCAGGCATAATGTCACTGAAAGTTTTCTTCTGTTGTCTTTATGTAAGTGTCTGAATCATTTAGTTTAGACACTATAGTTACGTTATTGTATGTTTTATTCAAACTGAAGGCAGAAATATGAAATCAATGAGCAATCGTGACCATGTAGGCGAAATGTATTTATGTCACTTGTGTTATAATACAAGGCAGGCTGTGCTTTAGCATGCCCATGACATATTTTGAATGTGATGACTAAAACCCAGTCCGTGTGGAAGTCATGCTACAGCTAGAGCAAATGCCCATGTTTGACAAAAACAGAGCCGTTTGCCTGGTACTGATCCTCTTCTTTTCAATTGTTAAAATAAGTATCAAAAGAAACACACACATGCACCAGAAACTTGATACCCGTTTGTTTGAAGTCTGAAGTTTCAAATCCTTCTTGCTAGTTTGTTTAGAGATTAGTGCCAGAAGAGGAATACAATGTGTGTGTGTGTGTGTGTGTGTGTGAGACACACTTTTTGCAACAGATTATTTTGAGTAAGAAGAGAATCCCTGCTCCGTCTATGCTCCTTCTCTCCTTCTACTTAGTTGCCAATTAGCAACTAAGTAGACTATTTTAAACTGTTTTGGTGTCGGATGCGGTGGGCCACTTCGGAGATATGATAAGCTCCGGAGCTTGTGTGTGAGTGCCAGATGTTTAAAGTTTTCAAAACATGGGAAAATATGCAACAAGCATGCTGTGCACAGTGTGTGCACTGCGCTGCACTCTGAGCACTAAATCTAAAATTGTTCATTATTATTTCCGCAAAAAAGACACATGAGATGCTCCATACCCGAACTTTGTTCAGTTTCAATCTGGCAAAAACAAAACATCTGTAATATTTTCACTTCAAACACTTCAATTGAAAATTGGGAAAATGAAAAGGTTGGAATATCACACATGGGATTGGCAATAATCATTTGTGGCTGCTTTCTGGGTGATGATTTTGTAAGGCTGTGGTTTCTTCGTAACAACAACATTTGGTGAGGTGTCTGCACTGCGGGGCCATATGCTGAGTGTCCTCTGGTCCAGTTGGGCTAGGGAACGGCCATAAACTGTCCTGAAGCGCTGCCAAAGTGATGCCATGCAGGGGCTCAGTTAGTCACAGAGCCATGTCCACCACCGCCACCCCCCACAGACCTGTGGCTCAGGAGTATTTTTAGAAGCTTCGGCTGTTTTTCTTTATTTTCGTCATTATGCTTTTTTCTTTTTCAAAAAGCCAGTGACGCCATTACTTACTTAGGTTGTGCGCTTGGAGACAAAGTAAAACTAAGTTGGTGTGCTGTAGCTGTTTGTGTGTCAGTAAGGGATACACACACACAAGCCCCGTGTTAGTATTTGTCAGCGGCTGCCATTTCGAGTCAATGGGGGGATGTTGCTATTTATCTTGACATTGCACACTGTGGCGAATATACAGTGGGCAGAGTGAACGAAATGGCTGGATACTGCTGCGGGACTTTGATTAAAAGGCAATCTTTTACTGGAGAAAAATAGGAGGAGAGAAGTAGAGGGGTGGGTAAAGAGAGAAATTAGATTCAGAGGACAGGCTTTGCTCGTATGCGTACAGAACAGCAGCGCTAGGGGTGACCTGCACAGCCAGCAGTACTAATGCTTATCCTTAAGCAAATGTTTTAGACTCTTCTTAGCTGAAGCACTGAGTGACTGAGTGATTGAATGACTACATGAGTGAATGTGTGTGTGTGTGTGTGTGTGTGTGTGTGTGTATGTGTGAGTGAGTGAGTGAGTGAGTGAGTGAGTGAGTGAGTGAGTGAGTGAGTGTGTGTGGGAGTGTGCTGTTCCAGCAAAACTCCCTCTCTACTCACCCTCCGCTCACTCTCTAAAAGGCTGTGTTCAGTGATAACAGACATTGCAACAGACAGGACATAAGGGTGCACTGTTCTCGAAAACATGGCCCATGAAGACAAGGAAGCAACAACAACAGAAAAATTCAACAAGAATAATACTGAGGTTAAGAACTTTAAACAAACAAGATAAGACATGTGACCCGCTACCCTGTTTTCTTTTGTCAGTGTGCTAGTGTGTGTGTGTGTGTGTGTGTGTGTGTGTGTGTGTGTGTGTGTGTGTGTGTGTGTGTGTGTGTGTGTGTGTGTGTGTGTGTGTGTGTGTGTGTGTTCTTTCTTGTCTGGTAACAAGCTCTGGTTCTGCGACTGACTACAGAAGCCCCTTCCTGGACTGCTGTTCAACACTGTGTACCAGTGAAAAGATGAGTCATGGGGGAGTGAAAACGCCCTCTGTGCATTGTGGGTATTCTGTTCAGTGTTTCTGAAATACAAAGAAAATGACCCTGGCAGCTTCTCAAAACTCCTGACATGAAACACACACAAGCAATACGTTGACACACATACATACCAATAAGGCTGGGTCCGAGGAAATGTATCAAATTTAGATTTCATGTCTTGTTATGCGTTATCATTTCATTTGAATTTTGTTGGGGGAGAATTTAGTGCTGGATCCATGTCTGATTCATTCATGCAAATTAAGCCCTGTGGGACTGCACTTGTTTTATGAGTGAATGTGTCTGTCTGCTAGAGCCATACAGCGCCTCTCTCTCGCTCTCTCCATGGAGCACCCTACAGTAACTGCAGAGCCCTCAGCAACCTCTCCGACCTACACCAACCAAGAGTCTCCCAGCACCACTTGTACATCATGAGTATTCCTGTGGCGTACGCACGGATTGACCACGCCACTGGGATTAGACATCCATTTTTTAGCATCTGCAAAAGTCAGAAGTTAGAGTACGCATGTTTTTATATATGTGTGTGTGTGTGGCTGTGGCTATGTGTGTGTGTGAGTTCACAGACGATGACGCAATAGAGCATCCGTCAGCGAAGCAAAAGGCACACAAATCTTCCAAAAGAATATGTCAGGACCGCGGTTCGCACTCCATGAAAGGAGGAGATGGAAGGAGATGAGAATGAAAAGCAAGATATGTATACACACACACACACACGTGTCTTTATATATAGAAATAATAGAGAGAAGAATGAGGAGACAAGGAAGAGGATGTAGTAATGTGTGGTGATGAGAACAAGGGGAATGGGGAAGAGCAGAGAGATCACAGAGGGAGTCAGTCTTTCAAATCTCTAGCTCATGATCAAAACTCACAGAACAGCGTGGGTTCCTGTGTGACTCGGCATTCAACGCACATTCGCATATTCTCATATCTCACGATTTAAGGGCCCCCGGTGACTTTGACTAAAGTCACAACAACGCATGAACTGTCATTCGGTGCATATCTTTCTCTGTGCTATGACACATCTCCCAGTAAAACAGGTAATTAACACAGGACAGAACGGAGGTGGAATGAGATTTGGTCTGACGGGATTTGATTGGATCATGAGAAGAGTGACAAAACACCTAGCAGGCTGTGTGTTAGCCTAGCCCTGAGTTCAGACTAAAAACTAAAATGAAAACGATGCAAATAAGATTCTAATAAACATTGTCTTTGTTGGAATAAGTGAATGAGATAACTTCTGTAATAAAACATTATATTTTCAGCTAAAAATATATATTTGCCTTTCAATCTTTTGTATTAATCTGAGAGTTGCGTACATTTTCCGAAACATGAGCTATTCAGGCAGGTATCGTCACAGTGAGGAAATCAAACTTCTCCCACACAGTGCATGAACGCCAAATTGAACCCGCCTGGCTGAAAAAGGCTTCTGCCACGGAGTCCACATACTTGATATGGAAAAACGATGCCAAGTCCTCCAGAATGTGTCCAGACCGCCTGTTCTAAGCAACAGGGACAAGTTATTCTGGGCTTGAGTGGGGAGAGAAGGTCTGTCTTCTAAACTACAGGTGTGTGTGTGTGTGTGTGTGTGTGTGTGTGTGTGTGTGTGTGTGTGTGTGTGTGTGTGTGTGTGTGTGCCTTTTTGAATGGCAAAGAGTCCATCTGGAGCAATACATCTTCAAAGCAAAGATGTTGTGTGATGGTCTAGAATATTTTATGGCTTAAGAAATTTAGGAAGCATAGTTTTTCCCATGACACATAAACACACATACAGATAGTTTGGCGTTTTAGCATCGTTTGTGTGGAGTGAATGTTGAAATCTCAAGACGTTGCGCGTGGTTCGATGCTACAACACCACCATTTTTCACAATTAATATGTGAAATGTGAAATACTATGACACATTTATAGAATATATTATATTTTTACACTGATTATACTGCAACAATCGAGAGGACATATTTCATTAGTGATAAGCTAAATGCTAGTGTAATTGCTTTTTTTTATAAAGTGGGGGCCCTGAGAAGAAAAGGAAAGGGAACATATTAATCAATTAAACACATTACAACCATTTCATATGAGACACAAATTGTACGACTGTCTTCAATCGCTGCATGTGCCTTGGAGTCATGTCACATTATGTTGCTAGCATAACGTTGCTAATGGTCCGCCTGTGCCCATAGACATCTGCAACCTGCAAACTACTGGTCCTGAACAGCCACTCATTTTGGCCTCATGCCACTTTGCCCACAATAAGAAACCACGTGGAGTTAGATGAGAGCAAACTGTTCCAGCCGCCAAATATTGTCAGAGAATTGCTAGGTGAGGATACCGCCAGCAAAGTCACCTCTGTAACACTATCTAATACATTTGTTCTGAGACAATATTTCGATATTCCACACTGCCCAGAACGTGTCCAGTCACCATTTGGAGCAAAATAAGAGACAGCGGATATTACAGTTCTTCAGCTGGTTATCTTCAACATGTATGTTGCAATGCTGCACAGCTGCTTGTGTACATCCCATTTCTCTGTTATACTATCTTGGCAAACTCTTGGAGGTAGGCCACCATACACCACTGGGAGTGGCATTTGCATTAGTTAATAGAGTCAAATGGACTTGACTCATTGTGTGGGGGGGATTGTTCGGACGGGGCAGAGGATTACGACCAGCAACACCGTGGAGAACAAGCTTGTGCAGCAGAAATCACCAAATGCAGTATAGCTAGCTAGCTACTGTATATGCTCCGTATGCAGGATAAGTACAAGTCATGAATTGCACCCCACAAACACACACGCATTTCAATAAAATTATATTTAACTTGTTATTCAGAACATGGAAATGAATAATAGAGAAAATTACTCAGAAACAATCATTTGAGAACATAAATTACATTGCATGACAAGATAACTATTAAAAAGTGTTGATTTAGTTAACTAAGAATGAATACAAATAAGGATAAGGAAATAAGGAAATATGAATAATAATGAGAAGTAACTTTTATGTTGTCTTGTGATATTCTCTATCAAAATGTTAATAAGTATGATACATTTAGCAATAGGAGGGCCACAGCTGGAGTCTATCTGAAGAGATAGACTCCAACTGAGGAGCCAGACTCTGAGGTGGACAACTTGAACAGCTATACTGCTATACTGAACAGTTTTGTTCTGACTTACTAGTGGTAATTATGTTTGTACTGTATGCCGCGAACTCTGCATTAGGGTGGCATTTACAACTGGGGCCTAATAACAGCCATTCCGGACTCTGCAGGCAGTTTTACAGTCTTTACTATTTCACAGCCAGAGTCATGAACCTTGTCTGCCTGGGGGGTCACCATGCTACAAATTTGAAGCCATTGGATGAGACATTAGTGAGATTATCCTGAATCACCCTGAATCCTAAATTCTCTATGACAGAAAACATTGTCTGAAACTAGTTTGGGATAATTTTATCTCACAACCTCTAAGATAAGATTGTGTCTCTCACAGTTCCTTCCCATTGTACTGTATGACGTTAAGATGCTCTACATGGTTTTTGGCAGAGAAAGGGCTGTCTCTACATATACACTCACCAGACCCAATTACATACTGGACATCATTAACTGTGCACTAATATGCACTTGCGTGTTGCTCCTGTTTGTGTTTATTGGGTTTAAATTAGGATGATCAAAGTCAATTGAACTTTAGGCAATTTTAACATGATTAACACCAGAAGACAAGAAAGAAAGGTCCTCTGAAGGTTCTCTAAACAGGCCCCGCCCCTCTCATCGTACCTTGCCCAGCTGATTGGCCGGCAGGGGCAGACTGCTGCCGTTG
Source organism: Lota lota (assembly GCA_026745465.1). NCBI lineage: Eukaryota > Metazoa > Chordata > Actinopteri > Gadiformes > Lotidae > Lota > Lota lota. The sequence goes on from JACYXH010000802.1 coordinate 4,904,702, forward strand.
AGCACATGGCATTGGATGCTGAGCAATGAGCCAGCCGCCTCCTCAGGGTCCAGATCTTTGTCACCCACGTCCTGCTGGGTGTGCTGGCGGCGGCGGTTGCCATGGGGGCGGGGGGCATGGGGGGAGGAGGAGGAGGAGGAGACGGCCTGCTGGATCACCACGCAGGACAGACCTGGGGAGGAGGCTGGACGTACGGTGATGGCCTCCAGGGCGATGTTCGCAGACACCTTACAAGAGAGAAAGAAATAAAGGAAGGAATGCTTCATAAATAAAAAAGGAAGCAAAGACAGGGATAGCAGGATGTTGAGCAGGAAGGGGCGGAGCCAGAGACTTGAAACATTTTATGTCAATATAATTTAGTGGATGACATTCCTCCAATAAGAACGTAGACAGGAAAGACAAAGATATAAATCAAACAAACTGAGAAAGCCGAGGTGAAGCTGCAATTGGAAATCTACCAGTGGCAAATTAGCATCCCATTAACCTACCCGACAAGAACAATGGTCCCGGGTATGAGCGGTTGTGGGCGTTCTGTGTTTGTGTGTGTGTGTGTGTGTGTGTTACCTTGGATATGACCTGGTGGTCTGTAGTCAGCGCCATGTCAGCGACGCGCTCTACACACTGGACGATGCGGGTGCACGCGCGCGCCTCATTCTGCGCCATCCACAGCACGTGCTCCTCCACCAGCATCATGTTGCTGGCGATGTCCCACACGTAGCCCCCCAGCTGTGGAGACCCCGCCAACACCTCGTTATGGTCTCATTCATATATATATATATATAGTAGAGTATAATGATTATGGATGCCCTTAGCATTGTTGTTTTTTCCTAAGATTAGGACATGCACACACACACACACACTGGGTTGGCACACAGGCAAATAGCAGCCATACACACTCAGACTCATCATTACATCAATCATGTCCACAACAATAGACACATTTATAATATAATCTCCAGTCCAAAGTACGAGGGCGGAAAAAAAGTGTCTTCATTCATTATGGGCAGATTTAATTTAGATTAGCCCCACCGTTGGGACATAATCACTTCCTTGGGATGACAGCTATTTACACCTCCTTTCTTTCTCCCCCTTTTTAATTTCCAGTTGTTTCATTATACTGGTCCTCTGTGGCTGAGCGAGGGTGGTCATGGTGGGAAGATACAAACTGCTGTGAATATATAAGAAATAGCCTGCTACAGCGTTCGGTGAATGAGCACAGACTCATGCATGAGCTAGCTAGAGCTATAGGCTCAAAGCTTCATCACGGTAAGACGTTGGATTATCTGTGGCTGAGCGCGACCTGACCTTTTAAACATGATGTGAAGCCTGATAACCTGATAACCTCTCTCCCAGCCACAGGAAACAAAAAAGGAAGGGGTTCATTCGGGGGTTTTAAATAGAGTGCCCTCCGAAGAAGCACACACAGACATGTCGTCTTCAGGGCAGTGATTGCCATTCAGCTCGGCAAATGGCACAGCAGCAAAAGGAAAGAGGTAAAACGTTAAGCTGTCAGGAATCGATTGAGGGGCTTTGAGCGAGAACGTGTCGTTCTGCCTGTGTCTTCTTACAAATCCTCTCTCTCTCCCTCTCTATCTCTCTACATGGCTCTCTCTCCCTCTCTGTCTGTATGTCTCTTTCTCTCAACATGTCTTTGTCTCTCTCTCCCTCTCTCTCTATCCTCCCCGTTTTTATTTCTCTCTCCCTCTCTACCTCTGCATGTGTGTCTGTCTCTCTCGCTCTGCATGACCATCTATCTCTCTCTCTCTCTCTCTCTCTCTACTTTCCCTTTCACCACCACTGCATCAAATTGAATTGGTGGAAAAATCACTTGATTCTTCCTTCCCACGCAGCATCTACTCAACGTACAGTAACAGGAGCTGTAGCCGCCCACCTTTGGAAGAAATCTGAATTAAACGTGTACATCAGAAATGTTAGCGCAAATGAAAAAAAATGTGGTTGCCCTTTAAATCCTATTCATAAAAGCACAACTGTAAATTGTTCTAGTGTAGGCTGCCTATCACGATCACTAACACTTTATGAGGTGTGTGCGTCTTTGCACTACTTCTAAATAAACGTGTGCTTTTGTGAAGGACTTGTGCGTGTGTGAGCATTATGTTCCTACATCTCTGCACTTCTCCGCCAGCCTGGTGAGCCTCTCCACCAGGTGCGTGACGAAGATGACGTCCATTACATCGGTGAACAGCGCCGCTCTGCTGGTGAACGCCACCAACTGCTGCCCCAAAGGGTTGGCGTTGCTGGCGTTGATTGCCATCTTGGCAAAACAAGGAGAGAAAAAAAATACATATTATTACACTTATGACTTTGTATTGTATTTTCTTTTGTTATTTTAATCTTTTGAAACTTAATGTATGTATTTTGAAAGTGACTAAGTTTAAAGTGAAAATAGCAGCAAACCTGTTTAAACAGTAATTATTCATGTTGGTGCTTATTGGCAAGGGCTAGGGTTGCAATCCTGATATAATTATTGTCTGTGTTTTATCCTGTGATTAAAACATCTGTTATAAAATAGAGGCACATACTGACTAAGAATGAGTTTCATTTGTATCACAATTAGCAGAAACAACGTGTGTGTTTTCTAACTCGAAAGGCTGTTAAAAGATGAATAAAAAAGTGCGTAAGCTAATACAAGATGGAAACCAAGTACATTAACATATATGAAGTGTAGATTTCCGGACCTAAATAATATCTTTGTTAAGTTGTCAAGAGAGTTAATGGTTTGTTCATTAAATGAATTAATCGGCTACAGATAACATGGAAATACGTTGGTTACATGACATAATAATGGTAATAATAACTAAAAAGGAAATTACATTAAATGACACAAAACACATGACAATTAAAGTATATAGGTTCTTATTTGCGGTGAGTTTTTGTGAGTTAATCAAGATAGCAGTGTCAATAGTGTACTCCTCCTCAAGTCCTTGCCTGAATTCCTCAACCGCACAAATCCACAGTATTGTGTCAAGGGAGGGGGGGGGGGGGGGGGGGTCTAGGGTCCCTCCTACCTGGGTGATCTCGTGCAGCACCCGGGTCAGTTCGCTGGCGTAGGGGCACTGGGTGTAGTCCTCCTCGGCCCACCGGCCGGCCCGATCGCACCGCCGCCACGCCTTCTTCTCTGGCCTTGGGGCCGCCTGCTGATGATGAGGACGATGCTGACGATGAATATTATGTCGGGCGGGGGCACCACCAGATGGGTGTGGTGCCGATCCAAACATAGAAGGGGCGCAGGGTAAGAAGGCCAAAATGCCGGCCAGGGTCTTGGGCCACCTGAAAGAACAACAAGACAGAATGTTTCTGTTTTCATTTCTTGGTTTCAGGGTAACATTGTCTCATCTCAGGACGGAGCGCCTAGAATGGTGGGCTTTGCATGTGCGCATATTGTCAAGGGAGACTTGTCGTTGTCAATGGTGTTCTTTTTCTCATCTTATTATTCTTCTCGCCCCGGGAACTGTTGACTGACGAAAACAGCTCCCATGAAGCAAGAGATCGGAAATTGTGTTTCGGTAGAGCGGATATAGTCGATAACACTCATTACCCTCTCCTAGCAGGTTTCAGGGTGGAGGTTAAACTTTTAGCAAAGTCAAAAATCAATCAATAAGGCTTTTTACTTTATTGTTACTTTCTAAAAGGAAGGTGACTATTTAAATGGGGGGTCAACAGTTCAAAAGCTGTTTTGACAGCTATTCTAACACACACAGAAATCTGTCCCCTCTCTACAAAAAATACCCAAGAATGGTTCTAATTTTCCAGCCCATTACATCCAGAGCAACCACGGTCCCTCCTGTCTCCGGGCTCTGGAAGTGGGCCACACTTAGTGGGCTCCAACATGCACGGGACATGTAGCACGTGCTACAAGGCTCACGCTGTAACCCCAGTATCAAATCTCCTCCAACCACCGCGGCAGCACACCACACCAAAGTAGCGGAGGAGAATAAAGAGAGGTGGGCTGAGGACGGAGGGAAGGAGGGAGAGAGAAGGACACACAGATAGTGAGGGAGGGAGGGAGGGAGGGAGGGAGGGAGGGAGGGAGGGAGGGAGGGAGGGAGGGAGGGAGGGAGGGAGGGAGGGAGGGAGAAAGAGTCAGATAGACAGACTCTCACAAGAAGTAGGGAGTAGGGATAGAACAATAATCAACTGCACGCTTGAATCAACTCTCCTCTGTCACAACGCTGGACGGCTGCTGGTTAAAGATGGGTTGACACGCCATCTTCTGTGATTTACCAACTTGAGCCCTCGTACATTCATCAATAAAAGCTTAAAGCATAACAAATTGTCGTAGCTTGAATAAATGATCTCAATAATCTCCCCCAGCAATATATAATGTGTAAATTGGGGAGGTTTCTATCGTGTCGTTGTAACAGTGTCATCTTGAATAGCACTGTGCAGAGAGATGAGAATCCTTCATTATTTATTGTTCTAGTTGGGGACCGAGTGAATGCTCCCATCTCGAGGAATAGCTACAATGTGCTGCCCGCAAGCAAATTCTATGAAGTATAAGCCTAGCATGAATTAACCAATAAATTAGACCAAGTATCCCAGCAAGAGTGTATCAGTTTGACAGCAGACATGCGTGATCCACCTAAATAGCAACAGCAGTGCAGAGCTGCCCTGTTTAACACCATAAAACTAGCCTTTTTCAACTAGCAAAGCTACCCTGTTTAGCACCATAGAGGTGGCCTGTTTAACACAGCAGAGATGGCCTGGTTAACACCACACAACTAATCTGTTTCACAGTGGATGGCTAGCTAGAGTGCAGGGAAGGTGGGTGGTGGGGGTGGTGGTGTTAATTGGACAGGTCATGCAAATAAGCACATGACAATAGAATGAGTCCTTTTTATTTTTGACTACCAATACTGGGTATTTCAGGCACACTGCAGTGCCCACGACAGTATGCTTTGCCTGTCATCTGTCATCGCCATAGAAACAAAATCACCTGATTAAAGAATGCTGGGATCCACTTGGCTGAGCTGTCGAGCTGTGTGGTAGTTTTTGACACTTTAATTCTTTAATTTAGTGTATGATCCACCATATGTCTGATCATCTCATCATGCAGTAGAAAGTGTTGCTTGTGGACATGGTCGTCGCATGCTTGAATTGCCTTATTGTTTCAATGGTTTATTTTTTTCATTTGGACACCAGGTACGGGCATTGATGTGTGCACAATTACAGAAAACCATAATTGCTTTTTTGTTGTTGTTGTCGTTGTCGTGGTCATCGCCTGTTCTAGTGTTTTAGTAACCAATTTACAATTATTGTTCTGCACCAAATAATGAATATTCTAGACATGACATCCTACAGCAAACATTTAAGTAATTTGACCCCCCTCGCCCCATCATCTGAGTAAACACAGAGGGTCCACTGACCTGAAGTCCCCCTTGTTGTTGCTGACTCTGTCAGCTCCGCAATACGTGGCTGACGTCTCCACGACGACAATTTCCATCTGACGGGACCTGTTGCCACGGGAACTGGTCACCTGGCACTCCCAGACGCCAGCTACGCCCACATCAATGTTAGACAGGAAGATCTCACTGGTCAGAGGGGGAGACAGGGGGGGGGAGACAGAGGGGGAGACAGGGGGGGAGACAGAGTGAGGAGACAAAATGTAAAAACTGAAAAAAGTGTGTGTGTGTGTGTGTGTGTGTGTGTGTGTGTGTGTGTGTGTGTGTGTGTGTGTGTGTGTGTGTGTGTGTGTGTGTGTGTGTGTGTGTGTGTGTGTGTGTGTGTGTGTGTGTGTGTGTGTGTATATACATGCATGTGTGGGTGAAGAACAAATGAGCAATTCATCTTTAGACCCAATTCATCATCTTGGGCGTGTAAGTATGTGTTGGAGCTTAAAATAATACTGTTCACTCAGGATGATCGTTGCACAGGCTTAAGTCTGCTTTGGCAGGCCGCACTTCTGTCTCGATGGAAATGAACTGATGAAACTGATGAACATTCAAGACTGACAAAGACTCACTCATGTTCCTTGCCAAACAGGCTAATATCAAGGATTAGGCATATTATGTAAAAAATAAAATAAAACAGAGTGAACAGTGATTGCTTAGCAACAAGACAATATCACCATGGAGATGCGCCCTCCATGGCAAAAATGCAGTTGGTTAATCTACCAATACATCCCAATTGTAGTCAAAATATATACAATATTGTTGGTAGGACTACTTCAGTGCACCTCAGCAGACATTTAAGATAATATTTTAGAAGGGGAGGCATTAAAAGAATGACAATCTTACATTTGTTTTGTCATTTGCTTTGCTGTACTAGTAGACACATCGACATCAGTGAATCAAATATGGTGGAATTGACCGATTTGATATGAAGGCTGAAACTCGTTCCCATTCAATGGTAGAATAAGCCTCTGTTCTCATTAAATCTCATTCAACATAGCCCATAGCCAATCAGCAGCCAATGTCTACGTAACCTGTTCTCCATGAAAGCCAGTTCAGCTTCATGTCAGTTCAGGAAACATCATTTCTAAATGCTACAAAACCCTCTTTTTAACACTATTTTAATAATGATTTTCTTTACCGTACATTTTCTATTGTTTTTTCTTCCGTCTGTGACATTGAAATTATAAGAAGAGAATAGAATAGTTAAATGTTCCACAGCAAAAATGATTAGTGACTGAGGTCTCTGATGTGCAGGACCTCTCTCTCTCTCTCTCTCTCTCTCTCTCTCTCTCTCTCTCTCTCTCTCTCTCTCTCTCTCTCTCTCTCTCTCTCTCTCTCTCTCTCTCTCTCTCTCTCTCTCTCTCTCTCTCTCTCTCTCTCTCTCTCTCTCTCTCTCTCTCTCTCTCTCTCTCTCTCTCTCTCTCTCTCTCTCTCTCTCTCTCTCTCTCTCTCTCTCTCTCTCTCTCTCTCTCCCCGATCCTCCTACTATTGCAAATAACACTTGCAATAAGTGAGCATCTTATGTAATGTAAATAGAGAACAATGCTTAAAACGACGAACACTTAAAAACATTCACACCCACAAATATTCCCACTCAATTATCACCAAGTTAACATCAAGCCCCGTTTGTGTCGCATTAAAAAAAATAAAAAAATAATATACATGTATATGTGTTATGTAATCTCCTGAGAAAATGGGGCCGCAGCTAAACCACTGTTATCCACCTCTCCACCGCACATCGGAATAAAACTGAACCTCAATTCATTTTTCTTTCTAAGCAGTCGTTTTTTAATCAAAATGAATGCATGTGAACGCACAGATTTAAGTACACTGGGTCTCGGGGCCTCACGTTTTACATAGAGAACATTTGCATTACGGTCTCGGTGTTTGAACATTCGCTTCAAGCCAATCCCTCAGGGCAGTTCACAGCCATGTTGACTAAACTTGGTCATTGTTCTGACAGGAGCCTCTTGGAATTGTGGGATATTAAGCAACAGCAAGAACAACAGAAAAATACCCAATATAGAACACACACACACACACACACACACACACACACACACACACACACACACACACACACACACACACACACACACACACACACACACACACACACACACACACACACACACACACACACACACACACACAAAGAAGAACCCCACTTTGTTGGCCTGCGTTCCTGAATAATGTTTGGGAAATGAGTCATCCTCAGGCGTCATTGTGAGGAGGATCTTTCCTTTTTCTGCCCCTCCCTGTGGTCACTACAGCCCAGTGTCAACAGGGATGATTAAACTCAATGTATTTAATTTATCTCCTTCACTGAGGTATGTCCAGGTAAAAACTGGACGGTTGTCACGGTGACCTGACATGTAGTTGAGAGTGTTAAATGTAGTGGCCTAACTGACACGTTTTAGGGTCGTAGTTTCCTTCAATGACGACTTAAAATTAAAAAGAAAGGTTTCTTGGAAATACACCATCATACATGCCCTTTTCAGTTCTACCTACAGATCCACCTTCTCTCTAGCTCGCATTCTCCACCTCCCTGAGTCTCTCTTTATTTCGCTCTCTCGCCTTTTTCTCCTCCTTCTCTGACAGCAGATCTCCATCCAAGGAACACAAACCACAGAGTAGAGGTTTAATCTTCTGGTTGATCCCTAAATAGAAACTTCCTCCGTGCCGTCCAAGTATCAGCAGGAGCGTGTGGAACATAACCGCAGTCTTCCTAGAATTAAACAGAAATAACTCACAGGTAGCGACAGACGGACAGAGAGACAGGCTTCAAAACGGCCGACAGACAGACAGAAAACTTTCCCTCATGGTGAATCAGGTCACAACAGCGACGGTGACTCTCTCTCCCTCTCTGTGAACAAGGGCCAGCCGTCTAAACGCTGGCCCCCTCCACCTCCTATGCTCTTCATCCTCCCCCCCCCACCCCATCCCAGCCTTACAATGGGGAAAACAAACAACAACAAAGAGGTGACCGAGGGCTGAATGGAGAGAGCAGCAGCAGCAGTAGGTCCCCCCCACCCCACCCTCTCTCTCCCTCCTGGTGGAATCCCACACCCAGACAAAACAAAGAGGAAGAGGTCCAGACCCTTGATCAACAACAAGTATTATTAGTATTATTAGTATTATGGGTATTTTCTTTCTTTGTGCAACAGTTAATGGTCTCGCCCCAAATGAAACAAACATTCAGAGACTGAGACAGAGACAAAGAGAGAGACAGAAAGAGAGACAGAGAGACATACAAAGAGTAAGAGAGACAGACAAGAGAGAGAGAAAGAAAAAGGGAGATAGAGAGAGAAAGAGAGAGATAATTAGTACGAGAGAGAGAGAGGGAATCAGGAAGAGAGAGAGTCAGATAAAGAGAGCGTCAGAGAGAGAGAGCCCAAGTGTTGGAGTCAAAGAGAGAGTGAGAGAATCAAAGAGAGAGAGAAAGTCAGAAAGGAGCGAGAGACATCCGCACCCAGCCGGTGTGGAGGTAGGAGCTGACCTACATCCTCTCCCCCAACACTGAGCCATTGTGGAGAGCTTCCCAGAGGGCCCATTAGGAACATTCATGCTTGCGCGCTATTTAACTATTTGTTTTGCATAATGCTGCTTACGAGACGGTGGACGTCTGATCCGTCCCTCTCTGTGTCCAATGGGCCAAAGATGGGGCCCTATCTTAACAGATATACATATGCAAATACACATGGGAAAAGTGCCTTTCTTAAAGCCAAGTCATATTTGGTTTTAAAAGCTCCCTGAACAACTATTCATAGCTGAATATAACAAATAGGGCTTTAAAGGAAAAGGGTTATGCTGTTCCTCTTTTTTCATTTTCATAGCTGATGTCCCCATGGAAACAACAAAAGGAAGAATGTTTTCCTCCGGCTGTCATGTCATGTCTGGTAGATTCAGTGAGGATCACACACACAAACGCGTGCACAAAACCACACAAAAACAAATACACACACACACACACACATCATTGTATTAAATCATGTACAATGACAAAGCCAGAAAGGTATTATTTTCTGATAGAAGGACACCTCTCCTCCCTAAACACGCACACGAGTCATATCAATAAGCTTCTACCACTCTATGTGATGAATATATCCAGGGAAACACTGCAGGACAACTTGTTCACTCTGCTCGCTCACCAAGACATTTAACACTACTCAATATGACCATCCTTCATTCTATAAATAGCTATGTCTATATATATTGTATGTTCGTAGTCCGTCTCTCTCTCCTTTTCTCCACTTCTCTTTTTTAGTGACTAGGTGAAACTGCTGGGAAATAAGCTGATGAACTTGAAGGCAAAACCTGTGGAACGTTATTGAATTGGGTCGCCATGGCAACAGATGTTGCCGATGATCATGAGGGCCATCACTGACTGAATATTTCAGGCAGAAGTTGTGCATCGTTGGAGAAAAAACGTGATGGAATAAAAACACTTTGATTTTATATTAGAATGATGCTGCCCCTTACGTCGACAATTGTATACAAGAAAAAGGTGCTAGAGACGGTGAGTAATGGCATAACATACTATATTGGATATTGGAAAATATAAATTTCTTCACTTCCAATATAGAATACACTAAGTCTGTTCCTTAAAGCATTACTCTAGCCAGTAGCCTTAGAGCAGAAAGATCTGAGGTGCATGAGAAGTGAAGGGGAAAAACACACTACCCTGTGCTTCACTACCGTGTCCAAAGCGGACTCTTTAGTTTTGCCCAGGATTAGCCTGATTAAAAATGAAACGGATAACCAGAGATACCTCTTAGCACGCTACCGGGCTCTCAAATGTTTGATTAATGAAACATGATCTAGCGATGGTCTGAGCCTTGCCTCTGGCCTTGCTAATGCTGGGAGTTTTGGCTTGTCTCCTGAACTCATTAGAGTGTTTTGTGTGTGTGTGTGTGTATGTGTGTGTGTGTGTGTGTGTGTGTGTGTGTGTGTGTGTGTGTGTGTGTGTGTGTGTGTGTGTGTGTGTGTGTGTGTGTGTGTGTGTGTGTGTGTGTGTGTGTCTATGTGCATGTGTTTCTTCTGGCCCACACGCTGCATTTCAATCGGGGTTCTATCCTCGGTACTGCCTCCTCCCCGAGAGTATCGCCTCTTTCTTGTGCCGACGGGAAACAGAGGCAACAGCGAGACGACGCGGCGGAGCGACTGCAGCACGGAGAATATGAGTCAAGCACGTTGCACGAATACCCACAGTCTCACCCGCACACACATGAGGTGGAATCCCAGGCGCCGCACACACGCGACGTTTCTTGTGTGGAACGGACCCTCGTGCTCACAGGCGAACGCTTGTTAAGAACAACACAAAAAGGACGCCTTTCACGCGTCTCACCTTCAGAAGGGTGGGTTGGGGGGGGGGGGGGGGGGGGGGGGGGAATAAGTGTCATCACTGAGCGCTTAAGACGCCAAGCAAGCGAACCCATTCAAACAAGGGGTCGAGGAGAGGAAGGAGGGGGGAGGAGGCTTCATGCCACCGGGCTAAATCCTGTTTATCTTTCCTCTCCGACAGGCCGTGAAAAAGGGGCGATGCTGATTGGCTGCTGAGGACAAGCCTCGCAAGAACGGGAATCTGCACACACTCGTAACTATATACCGCTCGCCTCCGCCAAAATGCCGACCACTCGCCAAAATATTATTAGCTCATTTCTTTTTTCCCTGCCTGGGAACTAACCAAATAATCAGAATAAACACAGCTTTCTGAGTCAATCCTCACGGCACCAGCCTGCCTCTCCAGGCCACTGTATCAAGTGCTAAAGGGGTACTGGGGGTACTAGTGGTGTTAGGGGTATTAGGGGTACTGGGGTCACTAGTGGTACTGGGGGTACTATTGGGAAGTAGTAGTGGGTACTCTGTGTACTAGGGGTATTAGAGGTACTATGTGTACCAGACAAACTAGGGATATATGGGGTACTGGGTGTACTAGGGGTACTAGAGGTATGAGGGGTACTATGTGTACCAGACACATTATGGCCTCTAGGTGTACTTCGGGCATTAGGATTATTAGGGGTATTAGGGGTACTATGTGTACCAGACACATTATGGCCTCTAGGTGTACTATGGGCATTAGGATTATTAGGGGTATTAGGGATACTATGTGTACCAGACACATTATGGCCTCTAGGTGTACTTCGGGCATTAGGATTATTAGGGGTATTAGGGGTACTATGTGTACCAGACACATTATGGCCTCTAGGTGTACTTCGGGCATTAGTATTATTAGGGGTATTAGGGGTACTATGTGTACCAGACACATTATGGCCTCTAGGTGTACTTCGGGCATTAGGATTATTAGGGGTATTAGGGGTACTATGTGTACCAGACACACTAGGGCCAATAGGTGTACTGCCCTGGCGGTGCAGTTATTCAACGTCCTCCACCCACTCTCACAGGCCAATTAACAAACGGCACACAGTAAATCCCTACGCAGTACACAACAACAAAAATCGACACACTCTGTGTCCACATTGAAACCAATGGTCGGTTTTATCTGTGAAATGTGTGTGTGTGTGTGTGTGTGTGTGTGTGTGTGTGTGTGGCTCGTTGTGTATAGTCTCGATGCTTGCCAAGTCAACTGCGCTTCGAGAGGCGTTGCTGGCCCTGTTGACACTGAGAGACATATTTCTGTCCCCACTCATCATCAATATTTATGTTTGCGAGGAAGACAAGGGAGCAAGCAGCAGCTAAACTAATCAACACCCATGTTCTCCCTCCTCTGGGCCTGGGCTGATGGGAGTCCTGCATCTCACAACGACACCTCATGCACTCGCACACACACACATACACACACCCACACAAATAAAATACACACACAAACACAAATAAAACACACAGGCACATAAAAGCACAAGTAAACCAATGCACATAAAACACAAATAAAACCAACACATAAACACATAAAAGCACAAACGTTCACATGATCACATATAAAACACACATATGGATAAAAATAAAGCACACATATGCACATAAACATAAATAAAACACACACACATATGCACATAAACACAACTAAAACACACACACACATGCACACAAATAAAACACACATGCATGCATGCAAATACACTAGGCTACAGATTCATCTGAAAATAAACGTAGTTACATAAACAAACACTGAGAGACAAACCTGCATTCACACACACACACACACACACACGAGCAAAAAACGAAAGCAGAAAGAGAACGCTGTGCTTTAGGCGTGTGAACGGCTGCAGCGCCGGCACCCACATTAAGGTCGCAATTATGACTCAGCATCTGTTCCGCTTAGCGCAGGCAGACCCCGCACAGCCAGCGGCCCCACACTGCGCGCTAGGGGTCCACAGCCGGACCACCCTAGGTGGGTGGGGGGGGGGGGGGGGGGGGGGGGAGGTGGGGGAGGTGAAGTGACGAGATTACGCCAAGGGTGGTGGCGAGCTGCCAAGCCAATTCTGTCCTGTCCTTTCAGATTGGAATCAAGGGCGCCAATAACGCTAAGCTAAATCACAACAGACTCTTCCTGGAGATGGAGCGACAGCTTGAGGAGGAGGAGGAGGAGGAGGAGGAGGAAGATGACGAAAAGGAATAGGAGGAGGAAAATAAAGAGGAAGAGGATCAGGAAGACCAGACAGCAAAGAGAGATGATAAAAGATAGATGAGCAATGCGAGAAAAACCGGGAGAGACACAGATCAAGACAGAGTTTCTCTCAAAGTGTGTGTGTGTGTGTGTGTGTGTGTGTGTGTGTGTGTGTGTGTGTGTGTGTGTGTGTGTGTGTGTGTGTGTGTGTGTGTGTGTGTGTGTGTGTGTGCGTGTGTACGTGCGTGTGTGTATGTGATGCTGGGTCGCCGTGATCCATGTTAGCATACATGTGCACCTTTTTACGTTCATTCTTTACTTGTCCAAACATGCAATTCGCTGGTTTGGATGCATAAATATATGTGGTGTGTATGTATGCATGTATTTATAGATCCAGACAGAATAATCCACTACCCCGCTCCCCTACCTGGTGAGCAGGCAGCAGTCATGCAGCAGCGTGTCTTCCAGGTAGATGGCACGCTCCTCCTGCGTGGCCACGGCGCGCCCGTTGTGGCTCCAGTGCAGCTGGGCGGAGGGCTCCAGGTAGGAGGCGGTGCACTGCAGGGGCAGCCGGTCCCCCTGGAACACCAGCTGCCTCTGGGAGGGGATCAGCTGGAAGAGGGGCAGCTCCAGGGGACCGTCTGGGGAGATGGAGAGAGAGAGAGAGAGAGAGAGAGAGAGAGAGAGAGAGAGAGAGAGAGAGAGAGAGAGAGAGAGAGAGAGAGAGAGAGAGAGAGAGAGAGAGAGAGAGAGAGAGAGAGAAGAAGGGGTCAATTATTTGAGAAGCGTAAGGAGGAGGGGGATGAGGGGAATCATAAAAATACAGATGGGAATTATTCATGAAGAGGTGTTACAGGTGTATTCAAGAAATGTGAAGTGTATGTGTTAAAGGGACACATAGTGACACATAGTCACTGCATCCAATCTAGTGTGAACACATATGCACATTCTAGGACACATTTCACTCACTATTTAGTCCTTTCTAGGGCCAAAATAAGAAGCTAACGGTTTGACCTAACTCAAGGATCACCTAGCTCAAGGATGCCTACTGGTAGGATGCAGACATCTGGGAACAAACTCAGACCTTTGCTCTGGGGTGTCCAACCTCCTAGCCACTACATTATCCTGCCCTACACTATCCTACTTTAACCCTATGTGGCATCAATATAGAAGTGTTACACACTGCTATTTAGTCGGGAAAGCACAAAAATCTGATCACAAGTATTCACTGGAGGCCAATGTTAATGCTAGGTGTGATCGCAATCCCTTCGCAGATCACAGGCTATTTATCCATTGAGAGAGAGAGCGCGGAAGGGAGAAAGAGAGCGACAGCGAAAGAGAAAGAGAGAGGGAGGTGGATTTGGTCCCCAGGGTGGATTTGGTTGTAGTCACACCGGGGGTGTCTGACTGTGAAGTGCGGCATAATCAGCACTTGGATCATGATAGAGCCGGTGGTGTTAGTATGTTCAAACACAAGGAGGGAGATCACAATCATGCTATTCACATGTCTTTTCTGACACACACACACACACACACAATCAAAAACACAAGGTCTTCCATACACTATATAAGTGTATGGATCCATTTACTTATCCATCTATAAGTGGATAGATGCAAACACACACACAGCACAACAACTTCAACAAACAAACAAGCACACAGACGTTCAAGGTCAACCCCCCCCCACCACCACCACCACCACCATCACCACCACCCCCACCACCACCAAGCAGTAGCCTCCGCAGCTACATGCTGTGGAGGCTGCTGCTTGTGAGATGAACAGTGGCTGATAAAGGAGAGTGCAGCCTTGAGCGCTCCTCCACCCTCTCCTTGACTCCTGGGGAACATGTTCACAATGGGCTAGCACCGCTGCTGCTCTCTACGTGCAGCTAGCTGATAGGATTACCCAGCGCTCGCCCAGGACCCAGACTGCCCCCCTCCCCCTTCGCTGAGGCCTCCTCATTCCCTAGACAACATCACATACAAAGTAGATCCCCTAGCAAGTACAGCATTGAGGTGAATACACTGGTGGTGCGGATGGTGGTGGGGGTAATCTGGGCTAGAGGTGGTCGTGGTGGTGGTGATGTTAGTGGTTAATGGGGGTTGTGTAAGAGGTGGTAATGGTGTTGGTGGTCTTGATAGTGGTGGTGGTGTTAAAGGTGGTAGTGGTGGTTTTAGAGGTGGTAGTAGTGGTAGTGATGGTGGTGTTAGAGGTGGTAGTGGTGGTTTTAGAGGTGGTAGTAGTGGTGGTGATGGTGGTGTTAGAGGTGGTAGTGGAGGTGTTCATGGTATACTTGAGACACAAGTATCCTCGTTTCCAGTATCCTCGTTTCCAGTGTCCTCGTTTCCAGTATCCTCATTTCCAGCTCTCATTCAAAGTGAATTCATGAGCAGCGTTTGCTGCTCATGAATCTTACCGTATGGTTAGCCACAGTGACCATCCAGTACACTTTGGCCCAAGCAGAGACTCCTTTGACAAACTGGGGATTGTATTCACAGAGGAAAAAAATACAATCTAATCCAATGTCACGTAACGTAAATACATAAATGGATGCTTTGTAGACGGCCCCCCCTGGAGCTGTTTCAACGACCACGCGTTCACTGCACAGATTCCACCTCGTGTTGCCGTGGCTGCTGCAGCCATCACACCATTTCCATGGAAACAGCTCCCTATCTACATGATATCTCTGTATTGTCTGATCTGACGCAGACAAGAGTGGGTGATGATGCAGTTGACTTGATGTGGGAGGGGAGGTGAGGAAAGGAGGTCTGCACCAAGAGTAATCTTCACTGAAAAGCGAAAGCCTTAAGCCCAAAGCGCATAGATCGCGACTGACGCCTCGTATTTGTAGTGCTAACCAAAAATGAAATAGAGTCATATTGTTTTTCACCTCGATTTCCAGTCTCTCTTGTACCACTTTGGCTGCACGAGAGAGCCCGAAGGAAGACCCTAACGGTTTGGGCAGGCCAATCGGGTGGCGCTTGAGCTGTGTAAGCGGATTGGTCTGGACACGAGCGGAAGGTTGGAACGGGCCGCTCGATTGCCAATGGCTGACTGCAAACACGAATCCCATTGCAAACGGGAGTGAGGGAGCGCGAATGTAGCAGGGCTGTATTTGTTCACTCGTTTCGTGTTGGACTCAAGTCTGTTTGAGGCGAGACTGTTAAAACATTGACACGGTGCGTCCCGACAGGGCAGGCTGCTTCGGGGCTTTAAAGCTGCCCGTTACATTTGAATCGACACCAATGACCTAGAACCTCTGGACAGCTCTAACCCCATGTTACACGCACACGCACACGCACACACACACTTTCTTCATTGATGCGAGTGTTGGGGGTGTAAGTCCAAGGGTGTCGACCGTGCCTGAGTCTCGGTTGTGTCCGCTGGGGCGCCCAGCACACGTCAGAGAGGCGTTGCTGGCGGCTGACCCAGCAGGAGCTGACACCATTCAAAGCTCCTCTCCCCGGCCAAGGATCTGAGGCTGCTGGTGCCTGTCACACCCTGCTGGGTGCTGAAGGAGCAACAGGGGCTGCAGCGGATTTGAGCTGGTGTGTCTATAGGTGGGAAGTGTGAACAATCGCTGAGTTTTATGTTTGTTTGTGTGTGTGTGTGTGTGTGTGTGTGTGTGTGTGTGTGTGTGTGTGTGTGTGTGTGTGTGTGTGTGTGTGTGTGTGTGTGTGTGTGTGTGTGTGTGTGTGTGTGTGTGTGTGTGTGTGTGTGTGTGTGTGTGTGTGTGTGTGTGTGATGCCAAATGGGTTGCCCTACGTTTCTAGGCTGTGTTGTGCACCAGCCAGCAGGAGTCAGGCTAATGAAACTGACCTCTACCGAAGACGAGACAATACAGTCAGATAACACAACACTGGATAGCGAGACACACACACACCAAAGTAGGCCACTGAACTTCAGGGATGTTCATTACTTTTTAGGCTCCACAGCTGTCAGTATTTTTACACGAGTGCTGATAGCACTGTTTTAAATTAAAACCCTTCACTTGCTTACACAATAATTGAGAGTTCTGCCCTCAAGAAGTCCTAATCCACCTCTTGTGAGTAGATTATTGTTGACATACCACACAAAACTGAGTCAACTAAATTAGTTACAAAAAATACAACTAAATAGTTGTATAGTAAGAAATAAAGATTTTACCGGATATGATTGTTAAAAAGTGTAAGGGACAATATTTGTAATGTTCCTCTACATTCTTCTGTGTAAGACTGATGGAATATGTGTTTAACATAAAACAAACGGGTATAATTGGGCTCCAATCCCGAGTGCAGATATCGTTTTATATCCTTTATTAATATCCTCAGATAAATCGGTGTCTCAGGCGAAACTTCACACAAGCTCTTCTTTAAATAGTTTTAACCCTGTCCCTGACCATATCGCTGTCCCTCAAAACAGCTAGCGCTTGATGAGCAGGACTCAGCCTCGCGGCTCATATCCAGAAAAAACACAAATAAATACAAAGGCAGGTGCCAGAGACCAAGCTTCAAAGTCTCATGGCACGCAGTGAGCGAGCAAGTGAGGGGGAAGGGGGGTTAGGGCTGTACTTTGAGAATCATGAAACCAGCGCACCTATACGGCGGCATCCCAGAAGGCACGCGTCTTATCCTCTTACGTGTGATACTCCCCAGCGAGGAGACCGTTGCACCACCGTGTCATCATGAAGTAAATATAAACTCAGAGACAGAGAGATAGCAGGAGAGGGAGAGGGGGAGAGAAAGGGAGGGGGAGAGGGAGAGAGACAGACAGAGACCTAGACAGAGAGAAGGATAGCAGGAGAGAGGGAGAAATACCGATAGAGAGAGAGACAGACAAAGAGAGAGAGACAAGAGAAGAGAGAGAGAGAGAGAGAGAGAGAGAGAGAGAGAGAGAGAGAGAGAGAGAGAGAGAGAGAGAGAGAGAGAGAGAGAGAGAGAGAGAGATACCAGTTATGTAGTCTGGGTTTTGCTGCAAAGTTCTAATCAAAGCCGCGTAGCAGAACCTAGCTAATGTGGAAAACAGCCAGCGGCCTAAAGTCCTACAACAGGAAGCACCTGATCGCAGGCTAAAGGAAGTAGCAAGCAAGGCCCCCCCTTTCGGCTCCCCGTCATTTACAAGCAGTACCTAACCTGCATCAATGGAACGGTTCGCAATGGTTGAAATTCGAGCCCGCCCGCTAAATCCCTGAACACCCCCCTCCCCCACCCTCACCCAACATCTGCTACCCATCACCTTAAGCTAGAAAACAGACTCCCTCAACCCTGGATGAAACTCAATGGACTGTACAGACTTCTGGCAGAGAAACCTCAGGTGCAGAGTAATACTGTTACTTCCCCAGGAATGCGCATGTAGAAGACAAACGTGGGGTTACATGCCTCCAAAGTTTTCAAGACATGGCTGTCTTGTTGCAGATTTTGTGGCATACGGTTTTTAACCCAGCAGTTGGACACAGTTGTTAAGTGTGTCCCCCCCCCCCATTCCCATCCAGCTGGCATGATCAGCCATTGGCCCTCAGATATCCAATGGGTAGGTCACATGAGTAAATAAGGCAGTTGCACCGTGTGGAGTTTGTGTGTGTGTGTGTGTGTGTGTGTGTGTGTGTGTGTGTGTGTGTGTGTGTGTGTGTGTGTGTGTGTGTGTGTGTGTGTGTAAGAATTGCAATGCTCTAATCCCATAATGGACCCGCTGAGGGCAGAGGGAAGTGTACCTTGTCTGGCCTCCAGACAGGCAGTGGTCTTTCTGTGCGGCGGTCTGCGTAGATAGACCACTGTGATAGCTCTCTGCATTGCTCAGAGTTTCAATGAAATAAGCACACGCAATGTCGGATTACGGGCACAAACATCTGCAGGAAAAGAAGAGTCGATTTTTGTGCGCACAGCAGCTTGAGTGATGATAGATTGTTGAGGATCAGGCCAATTTGGCGTTTCTTTGATAAAAAAACAGTAGTTAGGTTTAGCAAATTAGTACAGTTTTTTTACCTGAAGTACATAGTCATGCAGCTGTTGTACATAGCATCAGTTCAGCAATATCACCCAGTGTGTCTGCAAGCTGCATCAACACAAATAAGCTTCTGGACACCCCTGTCCAGAATCTTCCACTGTAAGCGAAAGCCAACATTTATGGACGATTTCTGTTCGGTTTTGATTTGAGGTCAGCAAGATGCCACAGCTTAAACTGGCCATGTGCTATGGAAAAAATACCAGTTTAAAATGCACGCTTATATCTGGCAGCCTTGATATACAAAGCTTCATTCTAATGAGCCACCTTAAATGTACGACGTTCCCCCGTGCAAAAAAGAACCCCATGCACACAAACCAAACCAGGCCAGGCCATGGTGAAGCAACGCCAGGCTAGGGCCATTCAGAGAGGCATGGAGACAATGAGAGCTGATCTGGCCCAATCTGCGGCGCTTCTGACAGGTTTGGCATCAGGCTTTGATTGAGCACAATAGATTCACAGCGGGTGGAAGGAAAACAGCGGAGCAGGAAACCTGTTTGTGAAATCGACCTACTTCATCACGCCCTCATTCAGCCGAGCGTGAGTTTAAACAACACATCCTTCAGCCATAAACACTTTCGGCAGGGGGTCCGTTTGGAGCAGGAAGAATCTCTTTGAAAGACTCACTACGCTAACGCTAAAATTAGCGCCATAATGATGTTGAATATCAGGGTTTTTTCAGGCGGAAGTGAATAAAATATGCCAGATAGGTTATTTTTCAACTAAATTAAATACAACAATTATATTGCAGATTACACTGCTTAATTTAAATTGCACGCCTTATATTAACGGTAATAAAGGACTGAAATTGTTTATGGAATCTTGTGAATCACATTTCCACCCACTGTTTTCACCAAGATTTAATGCAGACGCTGAAGACATCAACAATGTTTAACTGTGAGCGTAGCGAGGACCACCTATTGAATTTCCAACTGTTGAAAGGAACGAGCAAGCTATAAGAAACGCATTCACTCCAGTGGCGTTGAAAACTTGGTCATTACCAAACCCTCTAATTAATGGAAATGACAAAAAACGTACTGAGAATGAATATGTCACTGCCCTCATCACCTGCTCATTACCGCTGCCTTCAGCAAGTCACAGAGATGGACAAACAGCTGTTGGCTACAACTGCATACAACTAAATAACAAAGTAAAACATGCAAATAGTATCATGAATCTCATGTGCAGAATTGATCGTATACGTCAGAACACAACACATTTGACCCATCCCTGTTGATCAGCCATCTCAAACTTTGCTGTGGCTTTAATCACGTTAAATTGCACTGTGCATATTCTTCGCACTTGACCCTTACCGCATCGGAGCTGGTGCTCTCTCAGATGGCGGAGCTGGAGGCCGTGCAGGTGGGTGGGGTACCTACACACGGTGTCGTTCCCCAGCCTCACCACGTTGGCCCGGACCCACAGGAGCAGCCACTCCAGCTGGCAGTCACAGTACAGCGTCTCAGAGGCCAGGTGGCTGCAGGGAGGAACGCCAGATTAACAATCACAATCCTCAGCGCGTACGTGGCCTGGTAATTAATCTAGACATGTCTCCCCCTTCGGTTTTCTCTGTTTGACTCTTTATTTTCTTTGTTCTTTGTTATTGTGGGGCATCTGAGGCAACTTAGTTAGTTTTTGTGTTGGAAGCATCGTCCTGAATTGGTGTGCATTTGTGTGTGCGTGTGAGCAGTTTAATGTGTTGTCAGCTGTGGTTGGTCGTTGTGTATGAATAGGTTTGTTTGTGTGAAGAGTCGTTTATTTTAGCACCTGTCCGGAGGCCATTAGTCACCTGAATCACACTTGTAGATTATAATGGTATTCATTTCTCAAAATGTAATTATTCTTGTTTAATTAATCTATTTTACGCTCTTCTTATTAACCTCAAGCTGTGATATTGTGCACTGTGTTTTTGTGTGTGTGTGCACTGTATTTCTGTTTGTTCACTGTGTATGATGTGTTCTTTGGGGGTATACCATGTGTACTGTGTGTGTGTGTGTGTGTGTGTGTGTGTGTGTGTGTGTGTGTGTGTGTGTGTGTGTGTGTGTGTGTGTGTGTGTGTGTGTGTGTGTGTGTGTGTGTGTGTGTGTGTGTATACTGCAGGGATGTATACATTATACAATCTGATTTTATTTTATGACCAAATCTAATCTGATCGCCTGTGGCAGCCATGTATTGAGTGTGTTTGTCTTACAGCACTTTAAGAGCAGCCAGGTGAGAGAATAACCCCACGGACAGCGTGGAGAAAATATTTCCAGATAAGTTCCTGTTTGGAGACAACATGAATACATGCATATGAAAGAAAACTCAAATCGAAAATACTGTTGCAAGAAAAATGAAAAGCACGTTTCCTCACAGTGTCTTGTCCCAGCAGTGTTATCTAAAGTAAACATCATATTTTGTTTTGCTAAGCAGAGTGCAAACGGAGCATACAGCATGCTATGTGTTTTCAATTCATGGCTCACTCACAGTTTGGAGAGGGCTCCCAGGTCTAGGAACATTTCAGCAGAGAGGCAGCCGATCCTGTTGTTGGAGAGGTCCCTATAAGGACATGAAGAAAGGGGCAAACTTTAACCGTACTTCCTGGAGACAAATGCCCTTCAGGCCTCACATCACTACTCAAAACGGCTTGTCGAACAGGGCTGTGGAATAACAGAGAGCGTGGTGTGAGTGTGTGTTGTGTAAGTGCATGCACACACAGACATACGCATGCATGCTGGTGTTAATTGTGTTGATCCTGCAGGCATACATGCATTAACATTGAATGTTTTTTATTTATATATAAATTCAAGAGTGGAAGAGGGCTCCTCTGCATGAGAGAGAGAGAGAGCTGGAGGGTGAGAGACATGCCCCTGGAACAACCCATACAGAGTACTTCACCAGCTGTGCTAGTGATGCTGCTAATCATGGGTCACGTTTGTTTGTCCACCCCTAACATCCAGGATAGCAAGTGTGACCTTTCATAACCTTTTAACCTATGCAAATGCACACACACACACACACACACACACACACTCGCACGCACACACACACACAAAGAACCACATGCATGTCCAAATGCAGATGCTGGAGCTGCAGCATGCAGGCGAGAGGCTACAGAGTACTGTGGCATTCTGAGGCTGAGCTGTGTAATCACAGCCACGCCACAGCAGCTGGGGGGAAATAAGCAGAGCACTTGAGTAATCATCAGTTTGGGAGCACTTAAATTAGCACTCTGCTGCTCCCAGAGAGCACTGGCACAGGCGCTCACATGCACACACACACCCACAACACACACACAAACAAACACACATATGCATATACGCATGAGCACACACACACCCAGCCACACGCACACAAGCTTGTGCAAACACACACACATCAAAAAAACTCAAGCACGCACACACACACACACACACACACACCATACACCAAGGCTTACTCACTGACTGCACCCCGGCCAGCCCTAAAACCCACTAACCAAACCTATCAGGGGTGCAATCATGTCCCTTCGTACTGCAGCCTATATCCAGAGAGCCTGAATACGTGTGCTGGTGCGGAAAATTACCAACGTATAAGGTCAACCTTAAAATAACGCTTGCTTTCTACTACAGCCAAAATACATTAAGGGGTCTATGAAGTGATCGATCTTATTTGAGCCCGACCACTCGTAGCATTTTATTCTCCTGACGTTGCAGTGGAGCAAAACTAGTTGGCTCTGAGTTTGAAGTCTCTAACTTGTTCTCCACCATCTGGACAATGTGATTAGAGACCACATTAGGGTCCCTCTGACCCACGTTACAGCGGAAAGGAACACGTGGAACTACTGTAGAGGAGTTCTAGTTCCTTGTCTCCCTCTTAATCCAGTACTAGTGTTGAACATCCTCTGCTAGCGGGCCTCAGCTACTCCCCTTGTCGCCCTGAGTAGGCTGTCACAGTCGTTTCAGAGTACTTACAGTTTCTTCAAAGCCACTAGACCTCGGAAAGCCCCCGGCTCCACTGTGCTTATCAAATTATTCCTCAAGTCCCTGGAGGAGAAGGAGGAGAAGGAGGAGGAGAAGAAGGAGAGAGAGGGAGGAATCGAGAGAGAGCAGCGTTAGTAATTCAACATCACCGACATCCTCCTATCTAACTATCTATCTATCTATCTTTTAAATGATCTCCTCTCTTTGCTCAGAGTGAAGCAGTGGTTCGATGCTCGCCAAGAGAGGAGGATGAGCTGGGAGCTCATGCTCTCTGACCGTGAGGGTGAGATGGGCCGTCGGCACTGAGGCTTTAAGGACAACAACGTGATGCAAACCAAAACATGAGTGGCAATGTGCACACGCAGTGGCACAGTCCACACTCGCTGGGCCTAGAGGAAACATAGCCATTCACAAGAAGTTTCCTCCAGGACAATGCACGTGGACGTCTATATCGCTCGCATGACAAGTCAATCAAAAAGGATGTGCAATAAGAGATTTGTTGTGAAGTGGGTCTGATTAGACAGTTCAGATCGGTCACTGCTAAACCCGACCTGAAATATGAACACGGCCTAAAACTTGCAGCACCTGCTAGATTATTTGGAGCAGATTTGGGCATCCCCTAAGCTTTCATATCAATGCAATCACAATAAGCTGGAGAAGCAATTTACCAATGATAAGATCTGTTATTTCATTCGTGGAGGAGGACCACCTGTCAGCTGGGCCATCAAGTGAGTGGTTTGTAGAGAGTGTTATAAGAATCAGAGGAGGGTTTTCGTTTCCTCTCAGTGGAAACATGAGGAACACAATAATACATCGCTCAACAAGCCCCCCCCCCCCCCCAATAGGTTTCACATTCAAATTCAGGATACATTACAGAAAGAAATGAGGGCCAGTGGGACATTGTAAAACACGGTCTGAACTTGTACGGAGAAAAATACAGTAGCGAACAATTTATTCTTTGGAGAGTAAATAAGCAGCTGCACTCTTGACGCTAATTCATCAGTTTGCCAAAGCAAAACATGCTTAAACAAGACAAACATTAAGCCGGCCTCGGAGAAAACAAAAACGAAGAAATTCCCTGTTCTGGTTTGCTAAACGAGTGTGTCAACATGGCCGTGATTATAGATTGACAGAGGCCATCGTGCTCGACGGCTGACTGTAACTAAGGATCATTCTGGGGGGAAATTAGCATCACTTACACAGGGAGAAGATGAGGCATTATTTTTATAAGGCAGATGAATTACTCCTGTGTGGTGCCTAATGATCTGTGTCTCTATAAATTGTTGGGCCCACGGTTGAAGCACACTTTGTCTGCACCATTAGGCCTCCTTAATGCACGACTCTTCAAACTAGTTCTTCAAAATACTTTTAATATGCAATCTTTAGAGGAACTTCAGTAAATCTGGTGTCACTAGGTTGAGATTTAGTGGAGATACAATAAAAAAATAAGGTTTATATACTCTTTCATATAACGCATGAAAAAGATATAAAAATAAATCACTGCCACACATCTATTTTAGAAATTAGCTGCATAAGGTCGGTAAGATATCTGCGGTGTTTGTTTAGAAAATCTGTCAATCATAAAATAAGGTTACAGCTTTCTAAGAAATTACATTTTATGATTGCATTTGCTTTCTTTCTTACAAAAACCCGAACCATGGCAAACAGTACAAAAACTCAAATGTAACTTCAGGTTCCTACAAAGTTGCTGATAATTGTTTTTTGGAATATTTTTAGTAAATAAGTATGCACACATATATACATTATTTGAAATGAATGGCTTTCGATGAACTTGAACTTAACCTTGAACGAAACACATTCCTCCCAGTCCTATCGCAACTTGGCTCTAAATTGTACTAATGATAATGATCCCTCATCATACATTCTTCAGGCACAATACACTGGAGGCCTGTGCCACGCGTGTAGCGTGTATTATCGGTTCCTCCATAGATTCATTCACACCAACAAAAAATGACCCAATTAATTGAGCCGGAGAAGCGGGCGCGGGCTGGCTTATTCTGTAACGCCTTGACCTCCTTATCGAGACAGGTCTTCTCCACCCACATCCCCCCCCCAGGCATCTCCTATCTCGCCCCCCGGTCCAAATGGAACTTTGGTCATCCACACAATGTGCCCTATGAAACGGAGGGGCAGCGAGGTTGTCTGGTGCCGACGGCTGTTGGGTCCCACCCTTCATCCAAAGCCGCTTCATGCCCCACAGCTTGACTCCACGTACAGCCAGTCCTTCGGCAAGGTTAAGAGTCAGCCTTGCTTCCCCCCCCCCCCCCCCCCCCCCTTCTTACTCTCTCTGCCGTCTTGCGTTGGGAGTGTGTGTGTGGGGATGAGTCTGAGTGAGATTGTGTGTGTGTGTGTGTGTGTGTGTGTGTGTGTGTGTGTGTGTGTGTGTGTGTGTGTGTGTGTGTGTGTGTGTGTGTGTGTGTGTGTGTGTGTGTGTGAGAGAGAGGTGAGCAGCAGGGGTCAACTCCCGGTGATGTCAGAGATAAGGAAACATGCTACTGTTGAAGATTTATGAACGTGCTGCTAACCACGGCCCTTTAAAAAAAAAAATCTAAACAGCTGAGCTAAAACCTCCAGTGGCGTTTTAGGAAACGGAAGAAAAACATAATAGAAATCGCCCCGTCAACACCTTTTTCTCACTTCCAGTGTGGACTTCAATTTATCACTAGCCACTTATAAAATGCAATAAAGTATAACATCAGAAACACTGGAACACCAGTATGTGCCGTCTACATCAGAAAACACATTTGCGTCTTTGTGACATTACAGGAAGTACAGGAGACCCCCTCCCAAAAATCAGCCTGTGTTTCCTTATTTTCTTCTATTGCGCCTTTCACCCAGCTAGTCGCAGGTGCCAGCTACAAGCCTCTCTGTTAACGCCATGCATTTGACTTTGCACTATAGGTGCCATCCATGGTTGAATCAATGATTGACACATCTTCTTTGCCTCTTGCCAATCTCTTTGAAGCAGCTGGAACCTCTTCTTCCACGCTGAACCCCCTCCCCAGCCACTGGAACTGAGTAGTAGAGTCATAAGTTAGGGTACGCACGCACAGAGCCGAGAGTCTAGGGCGACTTAGGAACATCTTCATTGAGAACAAGTGTTTAGTCTAAGGGGGCCCAGATGGGTAGGCGTAAATGCATGTTGGACAAATTGAGCCAGCGTTAGAAATCATTAAATAAGTGTGGCCGTGTTCGGTGCGTCCCTGCTGGCATACGTTATGCATCTGAAACGCTTGGATAGTGGCTAACGCTAATACTTCTGGTGTGTTCTCGGGGCCTGGCTGGCCTTTATTGTTAGATGATTGGCAGGAGAGGAGGAAGGCAGGATGGAAGCTCTCTAGAATAAATAAGTCTTCCTGTTTCCTGAGAGCATGGCTGTTTCTGCCTCTGGTCAAGAGGTCACACACACACACACACACACACACAAAATAATTGATGGTTGCATATACACAGAGAACAAGCAGCTGGAGCAGTTCGTATGAGACAAAATGTTTAAATATCCACCGCTTTATCTTCCACTGGACTGAAGTGTTTGAAGAATGAGAGTGAGGTCGTGGTCTAAACTCCACTGTTTTCCACAATGTTTGAAATGCTACTGAAACACGTCCCTCCCCTCAATTAATTTAAACCACACTGTTGTATATATTAGAGAGAGCTCTACTTCCTGAAGCCACTGGATATCAGCACCGCTCACCACACCACAATAATGGCTAGATTTATCTTCAGGGTCTGTCCTATTATACCACACACACACACACACACACACACAGGGTGCTACTAGTGGACTGGGGATTGGACCACACACACAGACACAGACACACACATGACCCTGGCAGTCAGTGAAAAGAGCTTTGTTTTATTCAACCATACATAGGATTTGATTATATAAAATCCCATTATATTCATGACCCTTAAGATAACTAACAACTGTCAAAATACCCCCTCACACTGATGAGGGCATGCAATGCACGAACCAATGACAATTAAGCATGCATGCACACAACGGCCAATCAAGCAAAGGATAAGGGTTCTGGCCAATCGTGCAACAGACAAGGATTTTCCATCCGAGTGATTGTTTGCCATTTGAGTAGCGTGTGCACAGAAGATAATAATGTGTTGCTGTGTTGGTCAATGCCACATAGCATGTGATTTTGCTGTGTGCAATGCTATAATTGTCCACAAATGGTTGTACAAGTGAATTAGAAAAGTCCTTGCTGTGTGGACCGCTGCCAGCCTGCTCAACACACACACACACACACACACACACACACACACACACACACACACACACACACACACACACACACACACACACACACACACACACACACACACACACACACACAGCAAATATTGAGGTCAAAGCAATGAGGACACATCCACTGTCCCCCCCCCCACCCCCCCCCCCCCCGCCCCTGTCTCTCCAATTATCATGTTGAGCGGAGAAAGAAAGAGGGAGAAAGAATGAGAGAACAAGACAGATTGAGCGATGGAATTTAAAGACATCGAGAGCAGTGAGGAAGAAGAGAAAAGGGAGAGAGAGAGCTAGAGAGCCATAGAGTGAGAAGGAGAGAGAGAGGGAGATGAAGCAGAAAGGGACAGAGAGACTAATGAGTGCCCTCCAGCTGTCTGCGGTGGCAGGTTAGGGACTCCAGTAGTTCCCCTCCTTCCAACCCCACCCACTGAGCTCCCTCACGCTCCCTCCCTCTCGTGCACCGCACTGTCAAGCCCACCACCCCTGCACCACCACCACCACCACAGACTGAAAAAGTACAATAAGTAAATAATTAAAATCACACTCCGCACGGCCAAGACGTCTCCCAGCAGCCCTAATGACGTCATTCGCGCCCCATGAAGAAAGTGCTCCCTATGAAAGCCTTGTGTGTGTGTGTGTGTGTGTGTGTGTGTCTCATTGGGTGGTGGGAGGTGTTCACATGTCTCCTTGTCTACACTGAGATATGGAGAGCAAACAGTCATCACGATGCTGGAGAAGAGGCGCCGGCTGGATTGTAAATAAATCTGCGGAACTTGTTGAAAAGCCCACCAGGGGTGCCAGAAGGAGGGAGAGGGAGAGAGAGAGAGAGAGTGAGGATTGGGGGGGCAGGGGGGGGGGGGGGGTAGGATAGCGAGAGAGCAAGAGGATGCATGGGGATAGAGGGAGAGCGAGAGTGAGAGCAAGAGAGAGAGAATGCGGGGGTGAGAGAGAAAGAGAGAGAATGCAGGTGGGAGGATGGGGTGTGGATGGGGAGTGGATGGGGAGTTAAGAGGAGAGAGGGGGGGGGTGGTTAGACAGCTTATGTCCAATTAAACAGTAGGGAGTGTGTACACGTCCTGACGGGGGGCTTGTGGGGCTGCCTGCCGTTGTGTCAGGAAGCATTCCCCCCTCCCTGTGTGTGTGTGTGTGTGTGTGTGTGTGTGTGTGTGTGTGTGTGTGTGTGTGTGTGTGTGTGTGTGTGTGTGTGTGTGTGTGTGTGTGTGTGTGTGTGTGTGTGTGTGTGTGTGTCTCCATACAGAAGCACTACATGCATACATACTTGGGGATCCATACTTTACGACGTCTATGTATTAATCATTTATCCGGCCGCCACCGCAGCGATCCTACAGCTTATTTGCCAGACACTAAATGGGCGAGTCAGCTATCTTTATAATCCCAGTATCAATATGGGGGGGGGGGGGGGGGGGGGGGGGGTGGTGAAGGTATAGGGGGTGTTATTTTAATCTTGAACCATTTAGATCCAGACGTGTTTTTTGGTAAAGGATGTAGCAGTACAACTTTCACCGCTTCAACCCACAAAACACTGCAGCAGAGATATCTGGCCTTCAGTTTGGGCTACTCACGTTTGCCTTGGAGAGAGCTAAGGGAAAGCAGAGAAGTGCATGTAGTTAACCCCTTACAATTGCTCATGTTGTGCACTAGCATACCTTGGCTGATTCTCATATCAATCATGACACTCCTCAAGCCCATGTTGACTGTATGAATATCATTGTGTGCAGAACATCTCACCACCAGCTACACCAATACACTTTCCCATACCCAGAGATCTACCATTCAAATAACCTCGGTTTGGCCTTAAACCAGTCATAATCCGTTTATTTGTATCCATGCGAGCCCACTCATTGTTCCTCAGCCAGGCCTACTTCAAAAGAGAAGGGGCACCATGGGGGTGTTTCTGATTTGCATATTCATACATCCGTTTATCAGAGAGGGGTAGAGTGCAAAGATGCTGCCAAGAAATGTTCAGTATTTTTTCAAAATATGTCTGGAGTGTGTGGGGTGGTTGAAGAGAGAGGATCTGAACCTTGACGCCACAACATCAACACAACCGCCAAACATTTCACATTTGGGGGATATTTTGAAAAGTCTTAAGTGGCGAGTGGTCTGTTGGATCAGGATTTTGTGAAGAATCATAAGGATGTGAATTGTTGTATGAATTCAGCAACATTGTTAAGCATGCTTTAAAGCAAAGCAAACATGTCACTGCAAAATTACGAATGTAGAAGACTGAAAAGAGATCTTTGGGTGGATATTGCCAAAAAAGTTGACTGACGCTTGATCAAGGTCATTAATAACAACATTGACTTAAAGATGATTGTGTAGAATTTTGTGGCATCTAGTGGAACGGACTTGGCAGAAATGGAATATAATAATCATAAGTATGTTTTAATTAGTGTATAATCCCATGAAAATAAGAATTGTTGTGATTTCATTATCTTAGATGTATCCATTTATATCTACGTAGGGAGTGGATCATTTTCCATGGAGCCAGCCATGTTGCACTGCCATTATTCTACAGTAGCCCTGTCACTTTGTGATACCTTTATAGTACTGTTGTTGTGTATGAATAATGTCGTATAGGAAATGCGTTACATAGTGTGTACGAAAAGTGTCTGAGAGGCTAACTAGGGGTGGGGCTCGATGACGAGGGGGGGTTTCGAAATGTGTTTATTCAGTTAAAATCGATCTTCATTTGAATGATCTGGTATCGGTTCATAAAATACTGTGATCAATCTTGTTTTATTTTAAATTGTATTCTCTTATGGGCTTTTTATTGCCTTTCATGGACAGGACAGTGAAGAGAGACAGCAAAGCAGTTTGGAGAAGAGAGGGAATCTAACCCAGCGTGCAAAGGTACACTGCTTACATGCTAAGCACTAGCGAGATGAGCCACCGAGGCGGCCCAGAGATCAATCTTTTTATATATGCCGTTTCCCGTGAATTCTTGAAGTTTTAATATTGTTAGTCCCAGGTGGCCATCATTTGGGAACAACTTGCACTATACTGTGTTGACTGCTGTAGTGTGTTAGTAACGTTAAGTAAAAAGTACATTCATTTTACTGCTTTGGGGTCAATTCTTAATGTACACATTCATATTTTTTAATAATGCACCAGGTTAGAGGGTTCCTTGTACAATTTACAGCATCTCTGAGTATCTCTTTCATATCCAAGCAATATTCGTAGCTGTAATTGTAATTTGTTGTAACTATCCCTAATTGAATTGATATTGAATCCAATGGAATTGAATCGATTCAGGGAAATCAGTGGCAATACCCAGACGGAAGGATGAAATCATTTTACAAGTAACTACTGGCACCTTACACAATACAGGCCAGTACAGGCCACTTGGCTTCTCCTAGGTAGTTGGAAAGGGAGGGGTGGGGGGGTGTATTTAGTTGGTTGCAATTTGCAACCTCACCGCTAGATGCCGCTCAATTCTACACACTGCACCTTAAATCAGCGAGGACCAAATTAAGATCAAATTCCTTTTGTTTCATGGCATTTTTTTATAACAATTGACTTGAAAGGCATTCTTATGTCTTCTGAAATGTAGCCTGTCATCCCATATAATCAATAGCTCCTCAAATGAGTCCATTATATAGTGGACTGCTTCTCGTCAATATCCCCTGATCCTTCACTGAGCATTCCTGGTGTTAGCTAATGGGTCAAACGTTATAACAATCATGTTGTGAGGACCGGAATTCTCACCTCATATTAAGCATGCTTATCTGTCATCTTGTTTACATCTCAACATTTACAATATACATGGCAAATCCCAGTGGGTTATCTTATCACAGATTGCATAGAGATAGTAAACAAACACAACATTGAGTCTTTTATTACCCTTACCTCGAAGCCAGTTTATCCTTTGGCAAAAGCCTGGGACAAGGGTAAGACAGCTATTTATACAGAGTAGTAGGGGTTACCTTGAAACTTCGACGATTTGAATCTTCGATAGAGTCTAATTTAATGTCTGCTGCGCATCACGACCTTGCGGGAGTTTTGTTCTGATGTAAACAGGCGATAACTGGTGATTAGCTGGTAGACTAAACTGTGACATGATAATGATAAATATTTATCTCCAACTACAGTAGGCCATCTCCCCCGTAGATTATTCATTCTGGGTTTCTATTGTTTATGCAAATTGTATATGTTTTCACTATTGAAGTGCATCCAAATGGCCTGGTCTTTCAGCATTGGTCTGGCAAAGTTCTACATATTTGGCCTCACCGACATCCTTTTATTCAAGTAATCTATTGCTTGATACGACACTATTGAGCTACGTACCGCAAGTCAACAAAGTGTATTTCCGTGCTTGTCAGACGAAAGCGGATCCGGCAAAACTAGACCAGATGCAGAAAAAGAACAGAACGGCAGACATTGCCGTGCAGGTTCCTGAGGGCTTCTGGTAGATATTGGAGCACTGATTGCCATGGCACACGCCATGGCAAAGTTAATTTGTGGCGGTCATTTAGCGGAGGCGCTGCACCTCACCTATAGACAGCTTTGCCAACCCCGATAAGCCAATTTATTATTTTCAAGCATTTCAACCACAAAAACTCAAATAAATTTGGCATAACTGTGCCGCATTTAAAAAATATGTATTATTAGATTTGACGATGAGTCTTGCCTGACAAATCAGATTTCACTATGCAAAATACCCCTATTCAGTACTAATTGGGAGACACCAACTTGCTTATTTGTAGGGGCTCTTCTATAAAACGTTTTGACTCTCGATTGTATTGGTTTATTGTGGTAAGACTCCCTTCCTGTGTAAAAGGGCCAGATTATATGTTTACTCTGGTGGTCATTTTGGCCTTGTCTTAGTTTGAGGCTGGTTCTGTTTCACCCTGGGCTGTTGTTCTTCTTTTTTGCCCTTCTGGAAAACTCTGGAGTTGAATTAATAAACCCCTTCATTTTGGATTCTACCTGTATCTTGTGTCCCATACCAACTCTACCCTTCACATATGTGATCCTTGGGTCGCTGGCCGCTTGCTGTAACCCCTGCTCACATTTGTATGGGTCACCATTGGCCTTCAGCCCTCTCAAAGACCTCCTCAAAGGAAGATGAGAGGTCCAGATCAAGCCTCCTTGCACGTATTGTTGATTTTCAAAAACTATTCTCTTCCTTTTTCCTGGTTTAATATTGGCACTGGGCTCAATGAATGATCGTGAGTTCCCAAGACCGGCATCCTGTGATAGCTGCTGCTGTAATTGAAATATACAACTGAAATAATACAATCATTGAGAAGGGATCAAAGGCTGTTGACCCTACACCAAGGCTTAAAATGGATGCCATCCTGCTTTGTTCAAATGCAGAATGAATATCAATTTATAGTATACCCAAGTATGTAAAGCAAAAAATCATTATAATAATAATCAAATGGGATTCACACATTGTATTTGTGATTACAAATATATGACTCATTATGAATGATCTTCTGGATACCATTTGGGAACAAAAAATATGTAAATTCTAGCCAACAATTGTCCACCGGCATACATAAACAAATGAATGGGCTCTCTTATGGGAAGCCATGATCAATTAGTAAACCAAGATTCAGTGAATGCCCTGGGAAACAGGGGCAGCCTTTGTTACTATGCCCTGCTCCCATATGACCTATTGTGGCTGACAGTAACATGGCTTGGCTCCATCTGGGGGAGGCGGGACCAATGATTGATAGAGCAATCCAACAATAATAGGTGAATTGTTTTTTTTGGTCACTGACAATAAAACATTAGAGCTCATACATAACCTTTCACTGACCCCAGCTGCTGTTTTAAAAACAGTATTTCACCCATAGGGAGATGTTCAGCCGGCAGGTAAACCAAACCACATGACAGCCTGTGTGCCAAGCAGCATCATGCGGCCCCCACTGGCTTCTCGACGCGTCCACAGCTGCGGCACAAGCGGCCGAGAGGCCCAGACGTCGGGCCTGTCAGTCAGCAGCAACCCGGAGAACGCATCCAACCGGGGGGGACGGGGACGGGGACGAGGGGAACAGCTGGCTAAAGAAGACACCTGCGAGCACTGCACTGCCCCCCAACATCACCGTCCCGTCCCCCCCGCCCATCACTCCCTCCCACCCCGACATCCCAGCCCCGCGGCAGTCAGAACACTGCGCCTCTGCCAGAAGCTACAGCTGGCAGTATGGACAGGTTGTGCTAGCATGGGAGCGAGGGAGGGAGGCAGGGACACAGTGTCCAATTGCTTGCAAGAGGTCAAAGATCAGCTTCAAGAATGGAGGACTGACACCGACCTTCACTAGAATCTCTCCAGTGGTGCATCTGTGGGATGAAGGTAAATATAACCGTGACTCTCACTTGACCCGGCTAGAAATATGATGCAAACACACAGACTTTATCCATCCTGCTGGAGCCCTAGAGCCGGCTCTAGGGCTCCAGCAGGATGGATATTGGCGACCACTGACGTGAATAATATTCAAAGAAACCACTGCTGCAGGGGAAGCATGTGTGTGTATTTGTTTTTCTTTGTGTACATCATACTTTGTGCCACCAGTGAGCATGCACAAACATACATGTGTGTGTGCGCATGAAACCTCAGCCACAGATCAAGCACGGGGGAAGGGAAGGAAGGGAGAGAGAGAGAGAATCGAGTCAGTTCCCATCTATGCGCTCAAACGATCCATTTCCCTTGGGACATCGCTCTCCTCAAATTTCTCTGACATCCTCATGATGGTGATTGGCTGTCACCATCACCATCAGGTAGAATGAAGAGGGTCTACTGGATTAGACAGAAGAAAATGCTAATCAATTGTTGACCCAAGGGGTGTGCCTGCCTAGGATTGACCGGCTGAGCCGTCATAATAGACCACATCATCACAATTCCACATGCACTCGCACCACAGGGACATGTCATCTGCCTGCCACGAGCACAAGCCTCGCCTGCCAAAACCGCTCAACCTAAATCCCCCTACACGCTTCATAATGCCTCCATGCCATGCTGTCTGTATAGCTTTTAAGACGTCTGTAAGCGCAAATGGATTCCGTTTCCGCGTTGGTGCCGTAGTAAGGGGGTGAATACGCGAGTAAGCTCGTAGCATTAACTCCATTCATTCGGAGTCTGTTCCGTTTAGAAACTGAGACATGACCGAAAGGGGATGAGGAGGATATCTGTAATTACAATAATCCAATTGTATTGAACTGTATTGAATGGATACAAAGTTTGTGCTTCCCCAAGAACCAACTTTAAGGCTCTAACTTTGCATGCTTGATATTGAGAACTTGGCATTGAATGATTAATTAACCATCAAATGTATGAGATATACCTGCATTCAACCTATTACCAGGCCTTCTTGAAAAAGGGTCTCAACAGGAGGTTTGGATTGGGGGGGGGGGGGGGGGGGGGTGGCACCTTTGTTCATCCATGTTTCTGCTGGTGTTAAACCTCAACCAACATGTACTCCACGCACATGGGCTGAGCCCGTGAGGACAGCTACATTCTAAGAAGAGAAGATGCCATTGGACGCCATTACTCACAGCTTTTCCAGGGCAGCCAGCCCATAGAAGGAGCCGTTCCTCAGGAGGGAGATCTTGTTGTTGCTCAGGATCCTGTCAAAGAGACAAAGAGAGGAAGAAGAGGTAAGAGGTGAACTCTGAGGAAAAGGCCTGTCTATGTGTGTGTGTGTGTGTGTGTGTGTGTGTGTGTGTGTGTGTGTGTGTGTGTGTGTGTGTGTGTGTGTGTGTGTGTGTGTGTGTGTGTGTGTGTGTGTGTGTGTGTGTGTGTGTCTCTCTCTCTCTTGTGCAGCAGTCAGAAATGTGTGTTGTGCAGCTGTGTGTGTGTGGGGGGGGGGGGTATGGATGTCTTACTCAAACGTCCAATAAATAATACATTCTGTCAATACGTCTCTTATGGGACTCCGATTTATCAGGGATTAAATCGTGGCCGTGAATCTCTGGTCCTAGCTATGTTTCAGTCTTATTTATGGCGCTTTGTGCCGTAGATGGGTAACAAACCATTGTTTCTTTAGCCCACCCCCTTTTATCCCTGTAAACCCATCTCGCTGTGTCAGATATTGTCCTAGTTGAAATGCCTAATGGAATGCCTAATTAGCACAACTCGTTCATCTGTCGATGGCTGCATAACAGCAAGCAGCAGATCAATGAGACTCATTCTATCTTTGAGTGCCCCTGCTAGCATTAATGATATGCCATGCAGCAGTCCTCGCCCCAGTGCAATCAGCCTGTTGACATTTGGTACTGTTGCACGATCAAGAGAGGGGAGAACGAAAGAAAGAAAATCAGACTCCCCAGTGAGTGTGATGCCGACAGGCACAACAGAACCACACTGGCTCAATACTCCCACGCTGAGATATGAGCATGCGACACAGTGGGCCTACGTTTTCTTTTAACATAACAGCCAAAAATAGATATACTTCAGGCAACAACACACACGTATTCATAATGCTATCCTTGTAATGACCCTGTGTTGACCTCCATATTAGTAAAAAGAAAAAAGCGGCTAACACTTAGTATACTTACAAACTTCAGCCTGAATTAAATGGTTATCCAATTCAGTAGAATATAATTAGAGATGAGAGAGAGTAAATGCTAGCATATCATGCTAATCCAGCCACTAATAATGTATGCTGCAACATTAAATGACAAGTAGCCTCATAATGGTTTTTCACATGTACATCTTTGCACCAAAAAGCCAACATACTAGGACCAGTGTTGTCATTCCCAATTTTTACATTCGGTCATGGTTAATATTGGTTTGCCTATTGTTGGAAGATACGGTATCTTCAATGACCTCACATTGTTATTCTAGTTCTGATTAAAAAAAGATGATAGGCTGTATGAGTACATCAATAACACAGGCACAATCACATATATAACCGCACAGAGCAAGCGGCTGATTCGTGTACCAGGCTTTTTTCATTAATAAATGAATTAATACATTAATAATATGCACACACTTAGGGACACGCTCAACGGAACTAAGAACAAAGAATGACATGTACATATACACACACACACACACACACACACTAACAAGAATATGCACTCACTAACTGACAAACCCAATGTCGTCGGCCCATGAGACACACACACACGCACACAGAGTGTAGATGACTGCTGTAGGTCAAATCCTTGCGCTTCCCGGCTGCATCCTGTTTTAATAAGGTGGTCCCGGTGCCTCTAGGTAAGGCGCCGCACGTCAAGGTAGAGACAGGTAATTGGGACGTTTCGTCAACGCGAGGCAGAAGCCGCTGGTTATCTCCGGTACAAAACAAAGCCAAAAACACGTGATCCTACATGTTAACCATGGAACAAATGGTGCCACTCTCCTAATGCATTGTGCTCCAGAGGTGTCAGGGTGATGGGGGTGTCTGATTGGATGTCTTTAATATGATTGCCCTACAAACATGCAGGAGTTGGGCACCAAAACCAGACATCTGGGGATGACCGTGGTCATCTCACCTCAATATGTGAACAGATTAAAATAGAAATGGACACGGTTCAACGGGTGACACGACCCGTACATATTTTGTTGTTATTTCTCCAAACAACTTTTGTCACTTGACGTCATAAATCTGTCTGTGTGCACATTCCCCCGACCCAGGAACCTTAACCTTCCTTCTGCAAACTGAAGCAGTGTGCTGGGAAGAGGAGGCGCAGTGCAGACAGGAAGTAGCCACTCAGGACACATCCTGCCAGAGACAAACCTAGTGATTTTGGACACAGACCCCCCCCCCACACTCCGAAGACCACACATTTAGAGCACATATCACTGACATCCTCAATGTAACAACCAATGACAACTTCTACTTTCTCGAATGATTGTCTTTCCCTTGTCTGACATGTATAGCGTTGGTGCCGTAGAGTTTTTGCACAGGGCCATCCTGTAACTTTGCTATGCGGAATCCATCATTATGATTAATTGGTTGTCATAAAATAAAATGTCTTACAACTTTAGGAATGGGTGGAAAAACCGACCAGGCTACAAATCATACAGACTTTTATGACTGTTGATTCAGACATCGACATCCAATCGAGGCTCCGTCACTTTGCATCACCTCCTCATAATGCCTTGTGAGGCAGGGATCATTACGGCAGATTGTCTGCAGATATCTGGACGCTGCATATGGGCATGGTAAAAGCCTATAACCAGATAGCTACCAAATATATTAAGCCAGCAAGGCCGACCACTGGCCTGAATAATGAATATGAATATGAATATGAATATGAAAAATGAATATGAAAAATGAATGTGATCTTTTTCAGTAGGACTGCAACAATGAGATCAAGTGGAGCCGAGCCCCCACTCTTTATTAGGAGGTTGGGAGCAAAAGCAGAGCTTTCAGTGCGCCGGTGTAGCGATCATGAGTTCTGTGCCAGCTGACCGGTGTCCTGCTCACCCCACCCCCTGGGCCACTTCTTCTACCACATGCACACTGCTGAAATGTGTGTACGTGCCACACTTCTGTAGATGTGTAGTTGCGTGTGTGCGTGCGTGCGTGTGTGTGTGTAAATAAAAGGGGCTTTATGCCCCCCCCCCCCCCCCCCCCCCCCCCACACACACACACACACACACACAGCTTTTAGGCCTCTGCCTAATGTCCAGGAACTGTCTAATGTTGCAGGCAAAACAGAATAGTCGATTATGTAAACAGGCCAGCAGCAACTTATGGGAGAATTTTCAAACTTCCCTTTGACATTACCAATTATGGTTTCCAATGAATAACCTGTGACTAAATAGCTTTCAATAGAGGGAGGATGGGTCTGTTTTCACAGCCACAACAAATGATCCATGTCAGAGAAAATACACCATGAGAGGCCAATATTAGCCATTAAAAAGTATATATATATATATATATATATACTTTTAATGGCTAATATTGGCTAATATGGCTAATATATATAGACTGGGATCGGTTCTATTAATGCTTGCAGTGGCATGGATAATTAAAACCCATCAAGCTAATGTGAAGTCTTTTTGGCTAGACAAACCAGGATGAAATATGGCCTGCCGTCTGTCCCGCTGCAACACGATAAAACAAACAGCTGGACACACATAACTGCATGAAGTCTGTGTTAAGTCTTTTTGACCGGTAACCACCCTTCGCCCCCCTCGCCGCCTCCTCTTCCACCGCCCTCCAAAACAGGAGCGCTGGCGCGACTTGCTTCTCTTCACACCACAACCCGGCGTATTTCTGTCCTAACAGAAAGAAAAGTGCCCCCCGCCATAGAGAAGCCCCATAGGGAAAGCCCATTGCTATATTATTATTCTAACAGGATCTGGGCAACAAATAGCTTTCAATGGACGCCACCCAAGACACCAATCACACACACAGAGCTCAGTGAAGAGCACAATGTGAACTATTGCAAACATTTTGGGACCTGGGCTTTCCAGCTACATCTTCTCGCAGACATGTGAGAAGTTTTTTGTCCTCCTGAAAATTGAGTTACTAGGACACGGCTAGGCAAAATAACATATTTCATATCTACTAACATTGACTTAGGACAGAAAACACACCTAAGGGAGGGAGAGAGGGTCCTAAAGAAGATTCCTCCAGTGGAGCGGACGGTTGTCCAGGATAGAACAGAAATTACAACGCGGTGAAGATGTCTGTAGACATCAGAGCATTTCGCATCAATCTGTGAAGAAGGTCATTGATTCCATGTGTTCAGGCCAATGGTCTGTATCGTATTATGATCTTACAAATTAGGGTGAATTCCACTGCAATGCTGTGTATGTATGTATGGGATTTCAAGTCTACAAGTGTCTACACATGCACACAGAGAGACTGAGGAAGAGGGAGACACAAACATGAGACACACATGCGCACGCACACACACACACACACACACACACACACACACACACACACACACACACCCAGTCTCTCTCACACACAGCCAATCAAGCCCTGCCAAGGCCCCAGCAAAATAACGGCAAAGATCTCATCGGCCTCCAACTGTGCTATTCCACAACACCACAATAACAGACACTAGACTGTGCTCATCATCCTGTTTAACAGTGGCAGAGAGATACACAGAGAGATACACAGAGAGAAAGACAGAGAGAGAGAGAGAGAGAGAGAGAGAGAGAGAGAGAGAGACAAAAAGGCCATAAACCTGACATCTGAAGAAGAAGAATTATAAAAAGAAGAAGACATCACATAGACATAATTGATGCCTTGGTCTCCCTACTGTATTTATCTATGCTAAAGAATAAAGCATCATTTGACACATTCTTGGTTTCTAGAGACCATTGTGATGTGGTAGGAAAGGAGGGCGGTGGCTGCCCTTCTCTATTCCCCTCCCGGTCATGAACTCCTGATTTGTGTGTCGTTTACTGGCTGGAGAAGAAAGCACTCAGGTGTTCCTGGTAGGAGATAGCTGGCTTCCTGCAGCCCAGCCTCATCCAGATGATTGAATGATGGGGAGGGAAAAGGGCATTCATTTAACGATGAACACTTTCCCTCTCAAACAAAACAGCTCGCGCATCTCAGAGAGTGAGAGGACCCATCTCAGTGGGAGAGAGATGTTTGGAGAGAGAGTGAGAGAGTGACGGAGACGGAGAGAAGACAAAGAGAGAGGGAGCAGAAAGAGAGAGAGGTGCACATACATTGCTTCAGTAGCTTCAGAGAGAGATATGTTTAGACAGAAGAGAGAAGAGAGACGTAAACAAGAGAGGGAGAGAGAGAGAAAAAGAGATATAGACAGACAGAGAATGAAAGAAAGAGAGAGAGAGGCAGACAGAGACCACTTCAGTAGCTTCATATGCGATGGGGACACACTCTTTACAATGGGAGGGGGGGGGGGGGGGGGGGGGGTGTCACATCCGCTGTGGCATGTGGAGATTTATAGCCATGGCTGTTTATGTGTGTATTGCATTTGGAAATGAGGCCTTTAATGGACTCAATGTCTTTGGCAGTCCCTGCCAAGTCACTGGCAGGGGTTTAGCGAGTGAGGTAATGTGTGTGGAGGGTACGGACGGGCTGAGAGTCTAGGACTGTACGTCCATGAAATATTGATGCAGCAGTACTCCAGAAGAAGGCTACGGACAAAACTGAGACAAGGACGAGCCCACGAGAAGTACAAGAGACCCCCAGGGAGGGAGGGAGAGAGGGAGGGAGAGAGGGAGGGAGGGAGAGAGATAGGGAGGGAGAGAGAGGGAGGGAGGGAAGGAGGGAGGGAGGGAGACAGCGAGTAAAAGAGAAAATAGACTCATGGGCCAAGTTTTTAAGGATGTAGTCTTTACTATGCAGAAGGGTAGAGGTTTTGTGTTGTTTTTTTATTCTTCATATATGTGGTCAATTTAATTAGATGCATGCGGGTCGATAACGACGAACTGACATCATCAACTTCATGAAACTATAGATTAAATTGCACTTTACCATCTTCCATATCACCGTATAGCCCCTCATGGTGCAGCAACACAGTCTAGATACGGCCACTGTATTTGGGGTGGGAGCGTTGAGGGATT
The DNA here is from genome assembly GCA_026745465.1 of Lota lota. Lineage (NCBI taxonomy): Eukaryota > Metazoa > Chordata > Actinopteri > Gadiformes > Lotidae > Lota > Lota lota. Next base: position 4,945,354 of record JACYXH010000802.1, read on the forward strand.
GGGGGTAGGGGACGTGGTTGCTGCTTCCTGATGCATCTGGAGTATTGTTCCTGCCATTATGATGCATTATGATGACTACAGGATGCTCCTGTAGCCTTTATTTAGCCGGCCATTCACTACTGTAAACTCTCTTCCCCTAAAACACCCCAAGCACCCTCTCGTATCTGTCTACAGAATGATGGTGTTGGTAGGGGTGGCTGTGGTGGTGGTGGTGGCAGGGGCACCCACACCCTTGGGCTTAACCAGACAGCAGCAGGTCTGACTGGGTATCCGTGATGAAAGGCTTTACTCCTCCTCTCCTCAGGGTTTTAAGGACTGGAAAAACACAACAGTAATGTCTTGCAGAGGGAGATGCACCAATGCACCGTCATGGGATTCTTTCTAGCCACTGGCCCCTCTTGTGAGGATTAATATTGGCAGAATGTTTGCTATGGCTAATAGGACCTTTGATAGGAAATTAAAAGCTTCAGCGTGATTCAACCTTCCCAGTGTGACGATCCATAACTATCTGGTGCAGTCATCAGGTTAAAAAGATTAGGAAGATCCATGCGTAATAATCTCCTGTTTAAACCATGACAAAGTCCCGTTCCAGGTTTCAGCACAACACCAGGAAATAATATATGCATCACTGCGGGGACACACGGTCCAAACTCCTGCCAGAACACAGGATGTCGCTACATCAGCTCCACCACACTGCTTCTGTACACTCCTGGGTGTGTCAAGAGATCCCTCCCTTGTCACTTCCAACTGCTCTTTCACCGCCTCTCTGTCCCCCCTTTTTTACTCTCATTGTCTTTCACAATCCGGTTCTCTCTCTCTCTCTCTCTCTCTCTCTCTCTCTCTCTCTCTCTCTCTCTCTCTCTCTCTCTCTCTCTCTCTCTCTCTCTCTCTCTCTCTCTCTCTCTCTCTCTCTCTCTCTCTCTCTCTTCTCTCTCTCTCTCTCTCTCTCTCTCTCTCTCTCTCTCTCTCTCTCTCTCTCTCTCAGACAGCTGTCAGCAACAATCACGTAACCATTTTTCCCCACGGAGAACCGGTCGTCTCTACTATACTTCACACACTGATGGTTTATAGATTCCAAGGTCACTATCCCCACCACCTCCACCACTACTACTATTACCACCACCACCACCACCACCACCACCACCACCACCATCTCCACCACCATCACCACCACTACTACCACCACCATGACCACTATCTCCACCACCACCATGACCAATACCACCACCAAGACCACCACCACCATGACCACTATCTCCACCACCATCACCACCACTACCACCACTATCTCCACCACCACCATGACCAATACCACCACCAAGACCACTATCTCCACCCACATCACCACCAACACTACTCCCACCATGACCACTACCTCCACTATGACCACCACCATGACCACTCCCTCCACTATGACCACCACCCCCACTATCTCCACCACCATCACCACCGTGACCACTACCTCCACTATGAACACCACCACCACTAACGGGAAAAGCAGCACTTGGCCATGGCCCTGCTCTGTGAAAGATGTTGAAAGATGAATGGGCAGATGCGAAGTATCTAGCATCAAAGGTATCTAGAGTCAAAGTACCATCAAAGCAACATCAACCACTTGATGTGAATAGGTGTCAGTGGTTGGTGGAGTGACAACGTCATAGTATCTCCACTGTTACACACCCACACGTGATTCACGTTCACCTCTCTCCCCGTCTACATAGCTTTAATCAACGTACTTTAATTCAGTGGTTAAGTTGTTTTGTCCGTGGGTATTCGACGAGGCTTGTTGCGTCACGGCAGTGCCTCCCTTAATGACCATTTAATGGCTACAGCGGAGGCCGTGTAGCGTTAGCACAGAGCACCCCGGCTATACCCTTTAATAGGCGATGGAGATTGGAATCCTACGTTAATATACTTATATGGAGAAGAAGAGAATGGGAAAAAAGCATCCACTGTACTTGAACGGTCATTGAGATAGTGGGGATACAGGATGCTTATTGTGTGTGTGTGTGTGTGTGTGTGTGTGTGTGTGTGTGTGTGTGTGTGTGTGTGTGTGTGTGTGTGTGTGTGTGTGTGTGTGTGTGTGTGTGTGTGTGTGTGTGTGTGTGTGTGTGTGTGTGTGCGTGTCAACTGGGGAGCCAGCGTAGAAGATGGAGCTGGCTTTGGGGAGACATTGAGGAGATTTGTGGGACATCCTCAGGCGGGGAGGTGGGGGACGGGGGGGCATTGGTATGTGCATACTTCCCTCTCTGATATATCTATTTATTTGCACAGCATGCCTAAACAAAAGAGTGAGCTAGGAAGCCACTTCAGCCTGACAAAGGTCACGCTTCCTAGTACAGGAAAACTGCTTCCTGGCCTGCCAAGGTGCTGCTGAAGAACATACGAATATATAGCTCACCGAGGAATTGGACCGACCTCTGAATGGGGTTGGACTTTATTCTTAGGAAGGGCGGGGAAAGGTGTAATTTGCTCAGACGGAGCCATGGAATAACTGAATAGTTGATGACTAGTTTGAGAAGAAGTACAAAAGGAAGCCTTTAAGTCACAGCAACAGAGTAGTCAGAGATATTGCTATTGCCATTTATTTAAAGCATAATTATGTAGGGAAATTAAATATATGGGACATATTGCATGACATATTGTTCATGCAAATAGGGTGGTTGAAATGTATTTGAGGTAATAGTATTTGTATTAACTCTACGGAGCATATTCAATTTTTTTGCACATAGTAAATGAATCACCAAAGGGAGCCAAAAGAGTCCCCGGTACAAATGCTCAAATTACAATATTGTATTTCCAACAACTAAATGTGTTAGCACACCTATGCTGTGATATGATGTTAGCTTGAAGAGTCAAGACACATCAAGGATTTGCTAGGCCCCATTCCAATCAAGATATTTGGAAGGGAATAAATGTGGATACCAATATGTCATCTGTTGGTGTACATGTGTTTATAATATTAATTTAACTAGTCATCAGACATTTTGATGACATTTGATTACTGGCCCATTTTTATATTGTTGTCAGAAATAAGTTCACAGTGCAAACACTGGCATGGCAATAAACTTCCTCTGGCAACAACCACCAACATATCTATGGCTATTAGTATAGAGTAAGCTTGTTACTATTGCTAAGAAAATATGCAACATGTACAATATGTGGAAGGGCAGCATTTGCCTAAATGTTTTCAGGTAATGTGATTATCAGCAGGATATAGAAATGGCACAATTAACAAATCAATGAGCAAATTAATGCATTGTTCTATCTCTTTCAAGGTTCTGAACTTCTCAAAGGACTTCTGAACTTCTCACAGGCCCACGAGGCACGGCTTTTACTTTCTCAACGGCTGACATCACTAATAGAACAGCTTATTTTAAATCCCCATGAATACAACAGACTATTACTGTCGCAGTCAATCACAATAGAGTTCATTCGCTCTTGATTGTTAAAGTGCTAGTTCATATACTGTGTCCGCAGCTAAACTAACAACTACTATAACACTCTGGTCTAGAGAAAGCTCTTAAAGTATAACGAATCGGTAAGAATAACTTTGAATACCATGCAAATATTATGCTCTCACAGCAAAGTGGGAAGTAAAATGCTTGTGCGAATGATGTCTGACAGTGACATATCACCATACAGCTTTGGCATAAATGAGTGTAATTCCATGAATCAAATTGTAAAACGTATTACACAATGTTCTCAGGTTAAAAAAAATCGACATGCTTAACAGAGTAATTGGACTTGTTAAAGTGGGCCTAGGAGGTGATGGGAATGTACATATCCGTCGCATTGGGCACCTAAATCCTAAGTAACGATAGCGCATGACGCAGGATTCGTTTGTACTCACAAGGCGATAGTTTTGTTTGGCAGAAAGCTGGGCTGTAACGTATCCATTAATTCCACATCGACACACACAGCTTTGATGCGAGCCGGATGTCTGCTTAATTGCTTTGACCTCTCGGTAATGCAGTGACAGCCGTCAATGATCAGATCCGGACAGCTTCTGTTGGTCAAGCACGACTTCCAAAACCCAACAATGACGCACAGTAAGCTCAACAGTTTCATGGTGGTTTGTTGTTGAAGAATCAAAGACAGAAAAGGTCGATTTAAGTTATGTCTTTCCAGTTTGTATGACAACTCGAAACCATTTCACTGGTCCTTTTTTCTTTTTTTTTTAACTGCTGGCGATGGTGTAGCCGTAGGCTTCAGTGGGGCTGCTGCTCCGATCCGCGTCACCTGCTGCGCTTCGGATTGTTGCAAAGCGTCCAAACTTCACTTTTCCATTGAACCCAACGAATACTGGCAAGCGTGTGCTTTGAGAACAACTTCACATTTGTCATCTTCTCCATTCGTTATTTTTTTTTTTGATTATTTCCGAGTATGACTCCTTCCAAGTGTGTCCGGTACAGTAGGCTGCAAAACTCGTGGGGAAAAAAACATGTCACACTGGTGTTTCACTTTCGAGGTAATAAGCTTTCAAAGTCCTCAAAAAAAAAAAAAAAACAGTCAGACCATTACGTTCCTCCCAGAGGGCGGCATACAAAGCGCAGTTCTAATAAACGTAAACCCCCCCTCCCAAAAAAGAAAAGGTAATGGGTTTATCTTGGAAGCTGTAAGTCTATGTCATGTTGTCAACAGGTTGTCGAGTCTCTCCATCTGCTCGTCTCGCCCTTGGACTTGTTAGTGGGAATTGTCCGGCTTGGCGTGGGAGCAGCGAAAGTCCCACCCCGCCAAGTCCTGGGTCGGCTACTAACTCTAGCAGCCTATGCACTGTGTTTCCAGCCTCTCAGCCTGGAACATAAACATTTACATTACGCGATAAATAGTTTAGATGTTAGTTTTATCTTGTTCATTTATCAGAAACAAATAGACCTCGATTTTTCCAAATAAATTATCTATAACAATCTGTAAAAAAATAGAATTAATTAAATAACTGTATATCTCTGAAATGTGTCTGTTCTAAATGTTACACTATAATCACTTTTGGAAAATAAATCATACAAACTTAACTCAAAAGGGATTTTAAGAATGATACAATGAACAAGGGAATGGCAATTTCAGGAATTCAATTTCATAGGGTTATACCCATAATGGCCAATCTACAGTCCAAGGAATAAGAGGTCCAATAGAATAGCTATCAGTATAAAAAATGAATTAGTTAGGCTTCCCAACTATGCTAACTGTAGATTACAAAATTTGACTGGAATTCAATGCCTGCTTTCAATTTTCTTTTATAAATTGAAATTGCATATGGCATTAACGCTTCCAGAATGCAGTTCGATTCCCGCTGCTACCGCCTATGCTAAGAATGTATGAATTATTGTACGATTTTTTGGTGAAGGCATACACCAAATGGCAGATATAGCCTAGATATTTCTTATGTATTCATCGATCATTCGATTTATTACTTTCTGAGGCCTCCACGTGCGTCACAGCTTACAGCAGCACACACACACACACACACACACACACACACACACACACACACACACACACACACACACACACACACACACACACACACACACACACACTTTCAGCATTTACTATATTCATGAAGTCCAAAGCTGTCAATCATCTCTCATGAAAGTCAGGGTGATGCATTTATGTGTGTGTGTGTGTGTGTGTGTGTGTGTGTATGTGTGTGTTCGTGCCTTCGACACAAAATGCCCACACAGTTGCAAGGGACTCCCCTTTTCCTTTTATTTGTGTGTGCGTCTGTGTTTGTGTGCCTGTGCATGTGCGTGTGTGTGTGCTTGTGCATGTACATGTGTGTGTGTGTGGGTGCATATGCGTGTGTGTGTGTGTGTGTGTGCATATGCGTGTGTGTATGTGTGTGTGTGCGTGTGTGAGTGCAAATGCGTGTGTGTGCATATGCGTGTGTGTGTGTGTGTGTGTTCATATGCGTGTGTGTATGTGTGTGTGTGCGTGTGTGAGTGCAAATGCGTGTGTGTGCATATGTGTGTGTGTGTGTGTGTGTGTGTGTACACACATTCCTCCCTCATTATACGCATTGTTTCCAACGACGGCTCCAGCGATGACACAGAGGAAGAGGAGTAGGACTGGGATCGCTGAGCAGGGTTTTATCAGGGCCGCTCCCCCTGACCCGGCGAACAGCCCCTGTGTTCCACTATTCATCTCCCCCCACACACCCAGCCTCCCACCCCCACCCTGCCTCCCTGACAGGCAAACACAGCCTCCTCTCTCCCTCCAGGAGTAGGCTATGCGGGGCAAGACTCATCGCTGTCTTGTTTAATAGTCGCGCGGAGCAGAGCGCCAAGCTGTTATTTGTTATTTTCACCCTCCCTCCCTCCCTCCCTCCCTCCCTCCCTCCCTCCCTCCCTCCCTCCCTCCCTCCCTCCCTCCCTCCCACCTCGCACACTCCCCCTCCTCCCATCCCACCTCCCACCTCCCACTTCAGGCTGTCGCTCAGGCTTGTTTTCACAGATGTGTATTCACCTAGCACCGTATCGAGATGAGGTGGGGAGGGGAGGGGGGGGGGAGTGTGGGGGAGAAGAAGGAGGTTTGATGGCAGGATGACATCATAATCTTTTGAGAGCCATCTATCTCTAATGGAGCCTGCAGTAGGGTTTGTTTGGACGAGGGCCACCAGTGCGGACTGCGCTACTTACTGCTTATGTGTGTGTGAGCCTAATGGGAAACAGCTAGCGCTCGTCTCGCGAAAATCACTTTTCAATATGGAAGCCAACACTTAAACGACAAACAACAAAGGTACTAAAACTCTAATTTGTCGGATTTGTGGCGCTCTTCGTGATTTGGGTTGATTTTAAAAGGGTTTGAACTTTTCTTTAGTTTCCCACATTTTAAGCTATGTCAAACAACGGCATCTCTCTTGCTACTGTGGCAAACGGCCCATTACCCGACATGTGTTTGACAAAGTCAATGGTATTGAATCAAAGCAAACAGCCTTTCACAGTAATGGAGAGAGTAAGCTGGTGTTTTCACAGTGGCCTTCTGTCACCGATCCAGCCTATGTTCAAGGCTCTTCATTAGGGAACTGCTGGCACTGATGAATGGACTATGAAACCTCCCTAAATATTTACCCGTTAGTGTCAATGTAGAGGACTGACACTGTCATTCATTACCACTTCATGACTTGGCGATTGAGTCTCATTGGTATAAACATAGGCAATGTGCCTTGTTTCAACCCTCGTTCAATTCCGACCTGCGGTCCAATGTCAGTCCCTCTCTCTTGCAACCCTTTCTTCAGTTCCCTGTCAATAAAGGTAAAAGGCCAAAAAGCCAATGAAACTTAACAAAATAAACGAGTCATTTGTGTATTGTTATTGGTGTTTTGTGTATCATATATATATATATATATATATATATATATAATATATATTATTTTCAGCACACACATGACAGGCATGTTGTACTCCAGAATCACAGTAAATCCCTGGCAGAAAATAAGTTGATAAACTGACTAATTGTGGACTCAAGTGCTATAGGTCTTGAAATCCTCACTTTGGGAAATGTGTTTTGATCCAATGCTTTGATACGTTTTTGTCAATGTCTTTCCCTCTCTTGAGTTAAAACATGTAAACGATTGCTTGAGTTCCTTGTGGGCCTATATGTTTATTGAATATAAATATGCTTTCCTCTCTGGCCTCAATGCATTGTTCAGACTGATTTGTGTAGATAGTTGTTCACATTAAGTTCATATCAAGAACTAGTAGTGTGTGTGTGTGTGTGTGTGTGTGTGTGTGTGTGTGTGTGTGTGTGTGTGTGTGTGTGTGTGTGTGTGTGCCAGACACACTAGCCAGCCATGATAATGTCTGACTTACTTAACGTTATGAGATGACCATGGTGGTCCATGTGCTGTGCTGTATAAGCTGGATGTTGATGACATACAAGGCACCTTACTCATGCAGGGAATGCAATATACACAGAAGAGGAAGAGGAAGAAGAAGAGTTCTCAAGCAAAGTCACACAGTTAGGGGTTGATTGTGTCAGAATTCAAATGATGGTTATTGAAAGTTATAAAATCTATTTTTAGCTCTTGCATTACAGAGAGCAGAAGACATCATTCAGATAGACACTAGAAGCTGTGGACATTGGGGATCAAACCCAGAACTGTCTGGGAGTCAAACACAAATACCCACTACACTATCCTGCCCCCCATGAGCAATCAACTGTGTAGTGCTCATCATATCTCACCTGCTTCCATCACCTGCCAATTGGAAAGCCTGTCCAACGAACTGAAAAAGCATCCATCTTTATTTATAAGGCCTTACCGTGCCAGCATTTAGTCACAACATCACTAAGACCCCATCCCAGGTCCAGCCTCCTCCACATGGCCACGCACGGTAGGTAACTGGGTGCCCTGCAACACCCGGATGGCTGGGCAGTGGATCTCAGAGCTACTGTGGTCTGTAAAAGTGACATCTGCGGGGGCCCCGGGGGTGTAGAAGGCCGCTGGCATCAGCTCACCAGTGTCCCTCTGCATGGTGGATCAGTCCAGGGAGACAGAAGGCTGTAGTGGAGCTCAGCGTAGTCTCTGATTTAATAGACAGCCATGTGCTTGGCAACATGCACATGCACTTGGACCTGGACCGATGGGGGGAACCCTCGGCAGCTGCTGAGGTCTTGGTCATCTTGGGCTTGACACAGGAGGAGGCCGTTCACACACTCGGCTCACATATGCACAGCACTGCACAAAATCTGGAAGGGAACTTGACGATTTACTGAAAAAAATTACTTTGGAATTGGATAGAACCATAGGCCGGCAGGTTCTTTGTCAATGCAAAGTTGTATAATACATTAACGATGCTAACATAGGAAAGACCCAAAGATTGTGATTGCCTATTTGGAATCAAATCATGATCTAAATGAGAGCAGGGGGCACATACAGCTAGTGCAACAACGCATATGTTGCTCTGTCGTAAGAAGTATAATACAGAGAGAAAAAGCGCTACAGAAAAAGAACCCTTAAACCTTTCGATTGGTCGCTTGTGTGGCGTGAGGCAGCCTGTTAAAGTTCCTGAATGGTTCCAGTAGCAGGGTGGATCCACTCACCACCAACCACCAGAGTACATCGGGTTTGGAATGGGCATAATGACCAAAACAGGACCGGTCACACTAATCCACTGAGCGACTTAAATGAGCCTGTGGATCTGTTGTTTGTAGACTTCACAGAGCCGCATTACACTAAACACTTGGTGGGTAAGTAGAAAAAATGTTAAGTAATTAACGATCAAGAAACTTTTTTCATTTCACTTCTAAGCCAGGGCACATCACAGCTTTTCATGCATTTTCCCTTTTTCATATTCAACACACATATTTGACATTCAGATCCTGTCCACACTGCGCACTCTCGCAGTCCTCAGATGCATGTGTCTGCGAAGTGTGTAACGGTGCAGTGTGTGTTTAATTTCAATTTTTTTGCTTAGCAAAGCTCTTGCTGTGCCTGTAGCTGAAGCATACTCTACAAAACGTATTTCAGTGTCCAGTATCCAAAACCCCTTGTAGTGACGTATGAAGCGAAAGCAAACCAATCCAAACAAGAGCCTCCAACAGGATAACACGGGAAATATGTGTTCATAAATAATACATGGGAATCAAATGATTAATGTATTAATTAATTAATGATAATGTATTTACCCTGCCCTTAAGCAGCATTAGACTTGTAAATTATATGAATCAGTAAATCATTAAGTAGCTAGTAGGATTAGTAGGGGAACACACACACACACACACACACACACACACACACACACACACACACACACAACTGGTGCAGTGTGTGTTGCTGGTGTCTATCTTAGTGTGATAAATATGGGATCCCTGGCGGTGATTTGGCCTGCGTGAGAGGGGAGCTGGATGAGGAGATCCCATGGGGATGTTTCTGGCAGCGTGAGGAGCAAAAAGTAAATAAATAAGAATATATTTATATCAATATAAATAAATATCTTTGAAAGCTATTCTCTTGGCCATTTCATCTCTCTGAATGTGGGTGTTTGAAGGTGTATATTTGTGTATGCGTGTGTGTGTAGGGCCTGTGTGTGCAGGTGTGTGTGCATGCATGTGTGTGTGTGTATGTGTGTGTTTGTGCGTGTGTGTGTGTGTGTGTGTGGACGTGTGTCTGTGAGAGACATTTTGAAAGGGTAAGGGAACAAAATGAAAAGTGCATGCTATTTTTGGGGTGTTACTACTCAGAATGTAGTTCATACTGGAATGTTCCTCCGCAGTACTAGTCTAAGAGTGTTCCTTCTTCAGTGCTACTGGCTATTCCAAAGAGCTAGGAAGGGCATCATGGTTCATATGAAACTTTACTTGAACAGAACCTTTACATAAACCAGCGTGTCTTGGATGGTTTTCCACTTGGATTTGACTACTTATTAAGATAAAAATGTACAAACAATCAGCGGTGAAACAGACATGAGCATGTTCGTTATTCCGCCCTCTAACCTTTGGCAGGTTTCGCTGCGTCTTACGACGATGACTCACCTGCAATTCGTCGGACAGAATATGGGTGGAACCCCCTGCCTTCTCTCTCTCTCTCTCGTTTTAATACCCCCTCGCTCTCAACCTGCCCCAGCACCTATCCACCTGCTGATATATATTATATGATCATGTGTGACATGTTACCCCCCTCCCTCACCCCACCAATTCTCAGCTATAAAGGGAGAGGGGGAGGGTAACAGTCAGGGCATGGGAGGCCAGTGGTGTCTCTCTCGCCTGGTATCTGGGGCATAATTGCTTCTTGTTCTCTGTGGTGAGATAGGTCATGACAGAGTTACTGCAGAAAGTCTCCCGCAGCAGAGATTTCACGCCATGTTATGCACTTGTCAAAAGATATCTGTGTGTGTGTGTGTGTGTGTGTGTGTATGTGACTCTCTCTCTCCATCTATCTCTCTCTCTGTTCTCTCCATTATAAAGACACGCTTTGACTCTTCGGAGCGAGAGATGTCTTCCTCATGGCCTTCCCCAGGCCCCCGTTGGGAGGGTGTGTGTGCACATGCCCCCCCCCCCCCCCCCCCCCCCCCAAACCCCCACCCCCAACTACCTCACTGAGCTTACTAACATGCTTGGCTGCAGTCTGTACTCAGTAGTCTGTAAGTGGCTTTAATTAATGGAGAATCCACCACTAGACACATATACTGCTTGGCTTCCACATACAGGAACCACTCTGGCCTTTTCTATTTATTTCTTCTTTCTCCCACCACATCAAAAGGTGGGGTGGGGGGGCGGGAAGGATTGGGAGGAAATCAAAAAGCGCACATGTCCCCCACCGCAGAATCCTTCCTACTAATCTCTGCATCAGCAGTGGACAGCAGGGGGGAGTGAGTGAAGGAATTCAGAGATTTTGTGGTATCTCATGCACCCTTTGTCATGTCTTCATGTTCATGATGATTTATTATTATCTTCACATCGTCACCCTAGTATGGTCAGGAGGATGCGCTGGTGGGACCCACTGCCTTTTTTTTCTCTCTCTCTCTCTCTCTCTCTCTCTCTCTCTCTCTCTCTCTCTCTCTCTCTCTCTCTCTCTCTCTCTCTCTCTCTCTCTCTCTCTCTCTCTTTCTCATGCCCTTCGCCCTGAGGGACCTCCAGTCTCTTCAGTCCAATACCATGGCCCCTGCAGCAGGGCTTTGGAGGCTCTTTCATTTTCACCAAACCACTGATCTGGCGTGCAGCGCTGTGCATCCACACACAGAAGCTTCCACGGCTGTCCACCGGCCACAGCAAAAGGCCCGGGGACCATGCCCTGGGGAGATGAGGAGGAAGGAGGACGAGGGAGAGATGGGGCAATGGTTTAGTATGGGCTAAAGGGAAAAACCCACACTGAAGTTCAAAAAGAAAGACAAAGTTGAGCGGCTGAAACAACTAGGAAGGATTGCCAAGCTGAAAGCAATGCAAGTATAGTTGGCAAGGTAGAGGCGTGAGTTGAGTGTACTTTGTCATACTTGGCAATCTGGTTTGGGCTATAGGCAAATTTAGCTCGATGTAGGCTACACACCTCACTCTGTTGTTCCACATCTGGGAAGTAAATGCCAAAACCTCAGATTCCTGGCTTCCACTGGATCTACCTGGCGGAAGGCCTGTGGCAAGACCCAGTGGTCGAGAGTAACTAAGTACAATTACTCAAGCGCTGTACTTTACCGGAGTGTTTATGTCTTTGGAGACGTGTAATTTTAATAAATATAGAATGTGGTTGGCCACACACAATCACAATTCTGTGATGCGAACAGAAGTAGTTTGACTTCTGTGCATTTATCACGATGATAGAAAAAAAGAAAATTGGCATGAAAAGCAACATTTGGGAACCAGCTGTTAAGCAGCTTTACTGACATAACTAGCAACAGTTACATGTGCAGCTTAACGTTTATGTTGTTGGAGAGAAATGTGTCTGGTGGTCTGGTTGTGCAGATAGCAAGAAAATGTTTTTCCTGGTTTGACCGGTAGAATATTGTTATAGAATATGTCATATATGAAGGCTTTTTTTGTCATTGTGTGACAAAATTGCAGAGGCATGGGTATTTCATTGCTTTTTAATTAGGGGTTTTTCTGGACGAAATTAGACCATAGCTGTTGAATAGCTGCTGTAACATAGATATTTCCCCGCAGTCTCTATGGTTATAAGGTCTTAAGACTTTTTGTCATAGGTGAGGTGAAGATGCAGTCTCATAGATTGCCCCATGATCATATAAAACGAAATAATGACCAAAACGAAATAACGACTACAACGAAAAGGATTGATCAAATCATTGTTCACAACAAAAGGTCTCTTGTTATGTTAAGTGAACTTTATTTTTGAAGCGCTTACTGCAGCTGGTACAACAGTGCATAATAACCAGTTCCAGCTGCCAAACTGGGAGTGGAGCAGCGCCCCCTCGGCGAAAGCTGGGTCAGTTAGCCGCACGCACGTGCTGCAGGCCCCGCAGGAGCCCGGCCCAGCCCATCACCCAGTACGACTAGTAGGACTACTCTCTTAGTATTTGAGTTGGCCTTGGGCAACAGATGTTTAGGGTTGACCAAATCAGTATCATTAAGGACGGTAGCTGGTTCTCATCCAAACCTTAGCTTTTTTTTGTTGTTTTTCACTCATAACGTTGCAAATGCAGAGGAATCGCTTTGACTCCAATCTCGGTAAGGGACTTCACGACAACTTGTATGAAGGAGCTGCTACGGTGTGCCGCGAGAATAAGCAGGGGATCCATTGCCATTATGACACAAGAGGCCATAAAGCCTTTAGTACCCACCTCCTGCCCCACCCCTCCAGTGCCGTAACCCTGTTTCTGTTGGATCGAGGAAGGACCCTAAGGGCAACCCAAGGATTGTTTTTTCTTTTTTTAATGGCTGGTTTTCACTGGAATTATTGAGCGTAGCACCCTGTCCCTGGCCTCATTAAAAAGTCACAACGCCAGCGGTGGAGGTTTGAAACCAACGTGTTTCTCACAGAAGACAAGTGTGTTGTCGAGCAATTTCTTTGTTTTTCTCCCTTTTAATTCCTCTGCTGCTTTTCATTTTTCTTTTAAACTCGGCAAGCCACATTCAGGAAAATGACCTAGTGCTAATTTAGGGGCGCTATGCAGCAAACATGAGAAACTTCCAGCCCTGTGCTGGAGGCGTTGAGAAGAAAGCAGTCCCCAACAGACTGCTAGTCTGGAAGGGCCTGCGGAGAAAACATGCTCCAGCCTAACTTCCCAGTTTGTCATGGGGGAAGACGAGGGTGGTCACCTGACAGCTCTGAGCCTTTTCTTCCCCACCGAGGGTCGAGGGCTGAGTTGGCTGGGAGTACGGCTACCTCTGTTTCAAGCCAACCCGGGACCAAATAATTCCTGATGTTCGCCGGTAGTCTCCCGGGAGGTCGTTTTTTGGGGCAAGAGCTGAACGTCACTTAAACCTCGGCCCCAAGTTCCGTCCGCCTGACCAACACCTCTAACCCCCCCTGGTCCTATTGAGTCATGATTGCACGCAAGCGCCCAGTGACAAGCGCTGTCAGTTAGCGAAGAGGCATTCAGGACTCCCCAGCTGAATCAACAACACCCTGTGTCTATGCACATACACACACACACACACACACACACACACACATGTTCACATGCACAAGCACACACAAACACACACACGTGCACATACACAAACACACGCAAACACACACACATGTGCACATACATAAAAATACATGCACACACACACGTACACAAATACACTGAAATGGTCTGTTGAGATAACACTCTCTCTGTATTGGCCGAGACAACGTGAACTGCAGGTCTTTTTGTTTGCAGGTTCCTCTTGCACATCACGGAAACATGACCTGGAGCTTATAGCTTCTCTGTTTTGATTGACAGGAGGAAGCTGGTGATAGTATGACCACCCTCGAGCGAGCGATAGTGAGAACGAGCGAGCGGGAGTGAGAGCGAGTGAGAGCGACCGAGAGCGAGTGAGAGCGATCGAGAATGAGCGTGAGAGAGAGAAAAGAGAGGGCCCCCAAAGAGAGGCCTCTTGCTCTGTTCCTTCAGCCCCGACAGACGGGTCCATACGTCCAGATGACGCACCGCTCCGGGAGTTAAAAATACGAGCTCACCCTTTTCCTGTTGTAAGTTTTTCCTCCATTCCCCTACCATTCCCTTCCCTCTCGCTCTCTGTAGTTCATGACACTGGAAGTGGGCCAAGCAAAACACTGACCCCGATTCCCAGGCGTCCGCTGCAGTGCCGGCTCCACATTCCACAGACCTCGGATCTGGCCAATGGGGGAACTCGGATCCCCCCCGCTCCTAAACACAAAAGCTGCACTCCAATTGGCTGGCAGAACCCCAACAGGTACAGTATAAGTCAGACTTGAGAATGAGAGAGAAAGAGAGCCAGCGAGTGAGAGAGAGAGAGAGAGAGAGAAAGAGAGAGCGAGAGAGAGAGAGAGAGAGTCTTGGAACTTTTTCAATGGTCATTCTTCAAAAATTTTAATTCGGTGCCATGGTGGCAGAGCACTGTAGCTTTGGCTTTGACTCTCAATCGATGCTTTTAGCCCATTTCTTGATGCATTATTTGGGACTCTGTCTCTGGGATGTCTCCAGAGGGGTGCTGGGCAGCAGGATTCATGGTCAGAGAGCACGGCCCTGTGCTGATTGGCCGAGCCTTCAATGATGATGAGGGTCAGTTTGAGGGCCTCCTTAGAGGACTGCAGCGAACATAAAAACACACAGTTTAGTATTAAAGAGTCCATCAGACCATATCGAGTTCTCCTCTCCCCTCATGGAAGTGATTTATTGCACCACTGCAGTCGACTGCAGACAACTAAAACAAACAGGTTTAGCTGTTTATACTGGCTTTTTTCTTAGGTTCAAACTGTAAATAGTTTTTCTGAAAGTGTCTTGGTACCTTCTGGACATGAATCACAAGACCTTGTCAGGTGCCAGGGTGTATTTAGTTTTCTGCATCTTTATTAAAATGAGTATTGCATTTATTGTACAGTAATACGTTCTGTCATGAATGAAGTGATCAATGAATGTGCGATGCGGCCTCACACTTGATCCAAAGGTCCCACCCAAGCCGGCCATAGAAAAACGTAAGAACAATTAAATAAATACAGAGGAACTAAAAGCGAACAGGCTTGACCCAGGCAGGAACTGGGAAGGCCGTCCTAGTGCCATGCAAACCTATCATTTTCTCCCCATTTGGCCAGAAGCAGCAGCGCTCCACCTACCTTTTTATTTGCCCAAGAGAGAGTTCTGGTGACCGCCGTGACTGGCACCACTGGCGGCTCTTCATCCTCATCATCATCGTCATCATCATCATCATCATCATAGCCCAGAATGCCACGCTGTTGCAAGCTCACAGTCTCACGCCACACAGGACCAGTGGCACTGTGGGACATCACGTCCTGTCATCGCCCCGGGTTATTGAGGCTGTGCAGACAGAGAGGGAGACAGTAGCTGTTGAGTGAGTCTCTCGCATTCTCTCTCTTTTTCTTTCATGCTCTCCCTCTCTCTCTTTTTCTTTAACGCTCTCCCTCTCCTACTCTCTTTCTGGCTTTCTCCCTCTTTCTCTCTCTTTGTCTGTGGTCATAAGGGAAGGAAAACAGATGAAATTATATGAGAATGACAACTGCTTTTATTAATAACGACAACATCACTTCACTTGCCTTGTAAAAAAGAAAAAGGAAATGCAATTGAAGCACGGTTTTCCCAGTTCAACGTGTGAATCGATACACATCTGTCACTTTTCATGTGTATATATATAAATATACATGAGAAGTGGCAGATATGTATTGATTGGAAAGTGTATTTTCTAGTCTAATCCACATTAGGATGGATAAAGTATGGATGTCTTTCTTGTTTACACTGCTGGCTAAATTGTTTATTATTTGTGTCCACCTAAGCCGCCAGCCGGCTTTCTGAAATTGTTTTTATGGAAAAGATTTCAAAAGATTTCAATCAATCTGATCTGACGGCTAAAGCCTCCACATCTCTTGGTATGGATTAACATTAGCATTAGCATCAGCCATCCAAAGTATCCTCAGCAATGGGCCCAGTCGTCGTGGGTCATGTGAAGAGTGATTTTGAACTCACTTTTCATTCTTAAAACAAAGACAAACAAATTAACAACTAGTGGACGACCGGTGAAGCTGGTTCCCCCCCACCCCTCCACCGCAGGCTCAATCAATAACCAGGAGAGTGTGGAGAGTGAACCACCCCGCCCCGGGAGAGGACAAACACCCCCCACCCTCCACCACCGAGACATACACACACACACACTCAACTCTCAACAGGGATGGAATAATTTTCTCAAGGTGTCACTTATTGCATTTATGCATGCCATTGTGCCAGTGTCTGGTTTTGTGGCGCGTGTGTAGAATGAAAATCCTCTTTTTCATTCTGTCCCCTATAGAATATTACAGTGACATCCACTTTACGAATGAAAACTACATCCGCAGGTAATATACAGTCAAGTCTAAAGAGAAACATTCTAAAGCGGAACATTATTCTCTTTGTTGCCTTTGTTAAGAATATATATATATATATGCTATGGATTTCTACATCGCCCTCCTGTTAGTGAATGAAGTCAGATTAAACCAGTCTCATCTGAATACTCAGCCGCCGGTGTTTGCACAGCAGACATCCTACACACACACTGTTTTAAGGCCAGAAGCAATAAAGCTAATATCCTATATTAGTATTTGAGTGTGACTATGTGTGTGATCGCACGCTTCGTGCCTGCCTGCCCATGGCTATGCATGTGCCTATTTTTATGATCCGTCTTGCATGTGGGCATGTTTGTTCCCCAGCAGAACTACCTACACTATATGCCATGAGCGATGTCTTTGACCTTGTATGTGTGTGTATGTGTATGTGTGTGTGTGTGTGTGTGTGTGTGTGTGTGTGTGTGTGTGTGTGTGTGTGTGTGTGTGCGTGTGGTCATTCGAGCATGCAGTGGGGCTCTGGAGGGGAGTTTTATGACTAAGTAAACAACGTTCACAGTGATTCAAAGTGAGGTGAGGCTAGCGTGGCGACTGCCAGGCCTCACTGAGATCGCTGACTAGATCATAACGCTCTAGTAGGGAGAGGTGTGTGTGTGTTCATGTGTGTGTTTGTGTGTGTGTGTGTGTGTGTGTATGTGTGTGTGTGTGTGTGTGTGTGTGTATGTGTGTGTGTGTGTGTGTGTGTGTGTGTGTGTGTGTGTGTGTGTGTGTGTGTGTGTGTGTAGAAGGCTAACTGGTGATAGATTTACGTTTCTGGGTTGGAACATTTCATTTTTTCAACACTCTAGAAAAATCAAATATGTAAGAAAGGAGCACCTGGCCATACTAAAGCACCCTTTTTGTTTATTTTCTCTGCAGTTATGCGTCACAGATCATGAAACGGAAAGGCAAGTACGATTGAAGAGGACTTTGTATTCCTCAATACATTGTATTGAAAAAGATCCAGATTACAAGCCTGCTGTAGTGAAATAAACAAATGAATCGGTAAAGCGAGCTTGATATTTCAATGCCTCTCTCTCTCTTTGACATTCTGTCCCTATAATTCTCTTTTCTCTCCCCTTGATTCAGATCTATTGGGCTGGCCTGTCTTGTTGTACTCGAGGTTCCACTGAGGGATAATAACATACATCAAACAGGAGAACACATCAAGGTCAACTCAATGTCTCTTTCCCCTTGACCTGCTAGAACCAACATCAAAGGTCATATAACAACAACAACAGGTCTGGCTCCCTGATAGCGAAAGTGTCTCTAGTCTGTCCGCGCAGTCTCCTCTCTGGGATTTCACATGTTTTTTTTTAATGGGACCCAAATATTAGCATTTATGGCAGCGATACATTAGCCCCCTTATTATGGCAGTGCATAATCCACGGACACCCAAAGGAAGCCCTCAGACGGCTATTAATGTTTGATTGGTGCAGCCTGGTAATGAGTGAGGTCATGCAGAGGGCCAGAGTGAAATAGGGGTCCTATCATAATTTTTGGTCCTTTTAAGGAGCCATCTGACACCTGGTAATTAACGTACTGGAGGAGGCACACACACACAGGGCTGCGCGCATGCATGATGTACACGTTCACACACCGACACACTGACACTAATGCAAACACACACACACACAAACTAAAACACACACACTAAAACTCTAAAACACACATTTAGATACACACAAACACACACACACAATCTAAAACACACGTTATAATATGTGCAGATACATACACAATCAGACACACACAAACACACACAATAAAACACACAGACACACATGCTCACCCAAACAGTGCAATGCATATACACAGGAACATAAGACACACAATCTCACACAGACAGACACACAAAAAGCAACCCCACGCTCCCTTCCTTTCCTAGAAGAGTGACTGGCTAATCAGACCTCGCTGCAGATGTGTTATCCCTTATAAGTCACGGGAAGAGAGAAGGCATTCTCTGGTCCAACCTGCACCTCTGGGACATCCCTTCTGCCAGCTGGACCGTGCCCACAGGCACCCCCCCACACACAAAACCCCACTTTTACGTCTCCCTTCCTTTTGACCTCTTTTTCCCTACCTACTCATTCCACTTCTCAACCACTCCGATCCTCAATTCTTTGCCTTTCATCCATCCCTCGTTCCAATCGCGATACAGAAGGTGATCTCGCCTTTGCTGTTTTAGCCCCAGCTCTTTGGAAGCCTTTTTCCCAATCTATCAGATTTGCTGAATCTTTGGACTGTTTCCAGCGGCTTCTAAAAACCCATCTTTATAGGCAAGCCTTTCTAAAGAACTCCATCCCGGTCTTATGTTTTGTTAGGTTTTTGTTTGGTCTGTCTGTCATTGCTGTCTTTTCTAATGTAATTTATTTTTACTTTATTTATTTATTCATTTATCGTTTTTGTGTGTGTGCGAATCTCTTTGTGTGTTTTAAAAAGTGCTCTATAAATAAAGCTTAACTAACTTACTAACTTACTTCTTCTCTCGTCACCTAGATTAGGATAGTCCTGTTGATCACTGGAGCTTCTGCCATTCAACATAACACAGAGACAAAAGAGACACACACAGAGAGGAAGAGAGACACAGAGGGAGGGATAGAGGGACACAGAGAGAGGGAGAGAATCACAGTAAGGTTAAGAGATACACACAGAGAGGGGGAGGGAGAGAGGGGGAGAGAGAAAGAGATGGAGAAAGACAGAGCCAGGGTGAGAGCCAGAGAGAAAGATAGATAAACTAACCCATTTTCTTCCCCATGTTCTCTATTTGCCTGTGACAGTACTACAGGCTTTGTTATTTGGCTTTGCATTCTGTATTTCCTATTTACCCATTGCACATGAAATCCAATTTCATGTGTGTAGTTACCATGGGGGAGCTTTGTGCTCTTCTTCTAATCGTGGTAAATGACACAATCTCACAGCTAAATGTGGGTCATTAGTGTTTACACGTTATTTTCCACAGAAACACTCGTTCTCACATTTCCTGCTAATTCACTTTACTCAAATAACACTGGGGTTGAAGATGGAGGCCGTTTTGTCGGATCAATATGGTCGGGAAGATGTATCCATTTTTTATATCAAGGATTGATTTGAGAGGAAGCCCTCCAAAAGGTTCTGCCCCATAGTGCTGATCAAAGACCCTTACGATGGGGCCTTCTGATGCTGGGAGATCAAATACAGGCTTCTGTCAGGTAAACACTTTGAGAAACTAGCCAATACTCAAACACAGACCCATTTGAAAACCCCTTGTTGTTTGTGTGGTTGTGTGGCCGGGCAAGGCTTGAGACCTCTTGTGCCCCATGGACGTGAACCACCAGCGATATGGAGAGAGGAAAACGGTGTGCAGTGGCTAAATGACTACCAGGGAGGGAGTACAGTCAGCTATGGGCAGTGGTGTATAGAGTACCTGTAAATCATACTTGAGTTAAAGTACGGATATCTTAGTTGAAAGTGAATCTGGTAAAAGTTAAAGACATCCGTAAGAAAATGACTAAGTCATAAAATAGCTCAAATAAAATTTACTTACGTGCCAAAAGTATTTATCTGGGTTAAAATGTCAAAAGGATCAAAAGTAAAAACATACATAGGTAAACAGTTGCGGTAACCATGGTCACGGGTGTTCGTCTTCGGTACTCATCCAGTAACAGCACTACTGCTATGGATGAGGAAGATGCGTTCATACTGCTGCCTTTGTTGTAGCTTAAAGACATCCGGTTGTGATTTTCAATTAAATATTATTTTTGATGTGCCTCAACTTGTCAGTGAGATCGGCAGTTTTTCACATGCATACGCAACACGCTAAAAACAACAGAACTCTTTAAGGATAATCCATTAGCACGATAAGACAATTATTTTCATATTGTTTTTTGTAGTGAGTCGACTGCAAATGTATTGGACTAAAAGTAATATGTATCTTTTTTTATGTACTGAAGTAAAAGTGAATGTCCACTCAAAGTAAAGTACAGATACTCCAAAAAGTATTGATACTTTGCTTCGCCACTGGCTATGGGTGCTTGTTTGTGCATGTGTGTATGTTCTATGCGTGTGTTCACTGTGAGTGTGCACCTTTGCATGAAAATGTATTATTCCCAGTAAGTGCTTTAATTTCCTCGTGATACACACAGTTTGTAATATTTGACTTGACAACGAAGTAAAAAAAAAAAAAAAAGCCCTGAGGGGCCTCCATGGGAACCGTAGTAACAGGAAGCGACAGCACTGTAACAGGAAGTGACAGTGGGCTATCTCTTATCTGCAGCATCATTCACGTCACCGATGGGTCGCCTCGTCTCAGAAGGACATACGGCGGGTGTGTTTCCATCAAACTGAACGTGGTTAAAGCTGTGATATCTTCCTCAACAACGGTCCCCTTTCGCCCAGAAGACTCCCCAGCTACCCATAGTTCCTGTCAGCTTCCTTCAGGTTCACAGGCAATAGTTTCATCATGAGCGATGAACGTAAGAGCAGCAGAAGCTTCTTTGAAAGGTTTTATGAATAATAAGAAAAGGAAAAAGAGAAACCATATTCTTTATGATCCATTTTCCTGGGTTCACGTCACAATATGTGCATATGGTGGGTGGAAGTGGGTGTTGGAGATGGGAGCTGAACTGGGAGAGGGAGAGAGTGGGTGGGGGAGTGGTGGTTAAGAGTTTGCAGCAGAGGGAAGTCGCTAAAATGTACATCACAGCACACTGCGATTTGATTGAGGTTCCTGGCTGCAGTGTGGTGTCAGCCGTGGCATGTGGTGGTTTGTGTGTGTTGGAGAACGACAAAAAAAAAAGAAAAAAAAGAAACAATACAGTCGCATGGATAGCGGAGATCGCCGGAGCTGAAACGCTTGTGTGTGGATGAAAGCTGTTGCCTCAGAAATGCCAGAAACCGCACCATCACCACCAGCTCCCCACCCCTCACACCCGCCTAAACACGACGCATCAGGTGCCTGGTGAGGATTTCAATCGCGGCGTTGCAGGGTTGAAATTAATCAAGGACACACGGAGGGCTCGTGGGGACGGTGAGGGAACGTGAACAAGATGACACGGCTTGTCATAGCCCCTGTGATGGAGGAGCCGCCAGGGTCACCCCATACCATGATAATATCCTGCTGAGGATCGGGCCATTGTGCATGTAATGTGTGAACCACTGCATGTTGATGCATGGCTCTGTGTGTGTGTGTGTGTGTGTGTGTGTGTGTGTGTGTGTGTGTGTGTGCGTGTGTGTTCATCATGTCGTTTCTTGGGTTAATGAATTGAATAGTGTGCATCATTAACTATACCTTTTGCCCTCTCTGCTGCATTCTCTCTCTCTCTCTCTCAGGCGCGCGCACACACACACACACACACACACACATGCACACATTTCCTCGAGGAATGATTGCCCCCCCCCCCCCCCCCCCCCACACGCCCTGTGCCATTCATCTTTAAACCAATTGTTTTGTTGTGCCTGGCAGCTTAATTGTCTGTATAATGTACATGCTACATGCATGTGTAATCATTGTTTGGTTTGTTTCTGTGCAGGTGAACATGTAGGTGTCCAGCTACCTGCCATTGTGGGCTGTCTGTATGAATCCACATGTGTGGTAAGGTGGCATTGTGCGTGTGTGCTCCAACGTCGCCATGGTGGCTGAGCTGCTCTGTATTCCTGGCTCCCCTGCTGTGATGCAGGCGGGGCGATGACTCATCACCATGCTCTCGCTCAGAGGTCACATGCAGAAGAACACAGGGGGGGGGGGGGGGGGGGGGGGGGGGGGGGGGGGGGGGGGGGGGGGGGGGGGGGGGGGGGGGGGTGAGAGATCAGAGCGGGCGGAAAGGGGGGCTTAGGGTAGAGAGACTGAGAGAGTCAGGAGAGGGATGGATAAAGAGGGGGAGTAGAGAGAGAGAGATACATAGAGGGAAAGTGAGAGAGAAAGAGTGAGAGGAGAGAATCACGACAGAGGGAGATGGAAGATAGTGAGAGGGATGGCAGAGAAAGAGAAATGGAGAGAGAGATGGCAGAGAAAGAGATGGAGAGAGAGAGCAGCAGAGATAATTAGAGAGCAGAGAGGGAGATAGATATACAGAGTAACGTCTAGACAGGAGAGGGATGAGAGAGAGAGAGAGAGAGAGAGATGGTTAGAGAAAGGGAGAGAGATGAAGAGAGAGGACTAGAGTTAACAACAGCATAAACAGAGGCTTGAAATTGGTTCGTTGTCAAAGCTATTTCAGCAGAAAAAGATGCTAGTAAATGAAGTGAAGGGAAATACAAACATAAAATGAGGGGAATGGGCTTAAAGCAACACAACATAAATACACATGAACATAAACGGCACGTTTGAAGTCCGCCATGACTCCCTATGGGGTTCTTCAAACATAATGGACTCTGGGAATAAGCGGTTTACTATGCATCACCGGCGGGACTCTTATTTCTTAAAGGTCCACCACTGGCTGGTGGATACTATATAAACATCTCAGATCATCTGTACTATCATACACAGAGGTGCTGGTTTCAGACAGACACAGATAGAAAGGTATACTTTACAGACACAACTCAACAGCGACACATACATAACAGAAAGACAGACAGACATACCATCAGGATGGACACAGGACAAGATAGACATGACTAGAGACGGACCAACATAGTCGTTAAACAACAGAGGCACATAGCATTTCTCTCTATTGGGCTCTCTGAGAGTATCGATAACCACCTCAAAACCACATTCTTCCTTGTTTCCTGTTGATTGGGCGAGAGCAGATCGTGTCAGACATAGCTGAGACATTAAGCCAATCAACAAGCCCGAAGGCGGCTAATCAGCATTCAGAGGGCATCTGGGACTGAGCAGGCGCCACAGGTGTGCACAAGAGAACTGGCCAGGCAGTTAGTCTCGCTTGTTTGTAACAGAATATAGCGGATTCAGTTTATTAAGCGCTGCCTGCTTGCTAACATGAATAAAACAAATGGGTATGTGGGGCCTACTGCTGATGTGAGTGGATGTGAAATGTTGTAATTAGGATGTAAGTAACATGAGATATTTTAACATAATTATGAATGATGTTTTGAATGTAGTCTGAGATTGTTTTAGTTTTTTTTTTGTCCCTGGAAGGCAGATGATTGTCTGCTGATATTTCGGGTTGCAGAGTGATCTCTTTGATAGGTACACTATAGGAGATACTAATGCAGAGAACAATTCAACAGAAACAAGCAGGATGTCAGAATGATGGCTTTACACATATTATTTTGGCCAATGGTATTATGGTTACATATAATTTTCTGACCAATGGCATTAGGGTTACATATCATTTAATGACCAATGGCATTAGGGTTTCAAATCATTCTCTGACCAATGGCGTTATAAATGCATAATATTTTGTGATCAATGGCAATAGGGTTACACATTATTTTCACACCAATGGCGTTAGGGCTAACGATGGAGTAAACGACGGACACAGTCTATGGAATTTGCATTCTTGCCGCACTTCCCAGTGAACCAGGTCGTTAAGGCCTGACTAAATGCGGAGCTGATCTAGGAAGGATGAGTATTGATCCCTCCAGGATTTCATTTGCGATAGCTGGAGCTATTTATAGAACGCCTCCCAACAATGGCATCGATAACATTTGTGATTGGAATAATTTGCATTCCAGCCAATGGTTTCTTGATCACACAAATGTGTTTTAGAGACAATGCCCTGACGAAGTGTATTTCTGTTTCATGGCGTTTTTAACGTTAGGACAAGGATAGAGAGAGCTGGCTTCTGCAGTGCGTGAGCCTTGGTTCACTGACCGGCATGGCACATAAGCTTATTTATTTTTTACTACTTGTACATGCAATTTATACTACAAAATAGATGTGATTATATATAATATGTTGTATTGTAACTAAGTTGTAACTGGTAGCATACGATTAGGTACAAATGAGGACCGAAGTTAGGCAGCTTACCTAATTGAAATAAAATCCCAGGGATGTAATTAAAACATTTAACTTTATTTAAGAATCAAATAAGCAAAAACAGTAAAATGATCAAACCCCAGCTGTCATCTGACATCACAGAAGATGGCCTTAGTATCACATTTCTGACTGAACATACAATTATTAAACATTATTCGTTATTCTATTCATATCAGTAACCTGTAGGCCTACCTGTCGACAGCTTATTCCAATCAATTGCGGTGCGGGCGAGTCACTCATGTTTTGAAAAGGGCACCTCCTTGCACTGCAGTGGGTTTTCTGCTTGCATAAATACTAGTGCTTCATCGTCATCTTGTGGTAAAAAGACCAAATAGCAGCCTGAATGACTCGGGCCGACTGAGTCAGAAAAATGTGTTGCGATATTTCAAGTTTAACCAGTCGACTCATAGTGATTGGTGACGCTTGATGTGGAATTTAACAATTGAAGGATGGCGACATCTGGGTCTTGAGATGAAACACTTGATTGGACATTATCATGAATTACCACATGAAAGAGTCACCATAATATATATTATGGTACACACACACGCACGCACACACACACGCACGCACACACACACGCGCACGCACACACACACACACACACACACACACACACACACACACACACACACACACATACTGAGATCAATTCTCCAGGTTGCCTTTGAAATGAATTCACATCCATTCTGTGTCAACGACTTCAGAGACATTTATTGGTAGACTAGATAGTAATTACTCCTGACTGCTATCTCTTTGGCCACTGTCCTTTATAAATGATTCCAATATCAATACACCATGTGGCACAGGAGGGGAAGAGTCCATGTTATAGGCCTATCCTACTCCCATATCCACACCTACTGTGGGTACCTAACTTATATTGCTCTCAGACATGTCAATAAATATAACTCCAGTGTTTCACTGCTGTCAAATTAGGCGCCATGGCGCAATCCATTTTGGAACCGGTTGTCTGTGTGGTCCTCTACAGACAGTTGGCAATAACGTTGTCATCAGCCGAGCAAGGTTTGTGTGTTCAGCCCTTTATCAGAGTTAAAAATCACATTTTACATTCAACACCCCCTAGGATCTCAAAAGAACAACTCTGTGACAGTTGGTAATGTAAATGGAATTGTTTTATATATATTTTACCTTGCTTTGGATTGTTTGCTGATTTTAAACAAATACACCGCTGATATAATATTAATAACTATTTTAGGCTTACACCTCATTCTCTGTCATCGGTGTCTGATCCCCAAGTATATTCTCAGTACTTTTGGGAGGAAGACGTTCTCTCTAAGAAGGTTAGGAAACAAGGTAATGTCAAAATAATAAAGAAAGAAAGTCATTTATTTTCTCAGATGTTGATGGTTAAAGTGGTTAAATGGTTAAATGATTAAATGAATGGTTAAATTGTTAAATTTTATCGATGGTTAAATGGTTAAATGAAATCGAGAGCAGATTAATTCCTGTTCTGAAGCGACCGCAGAGGTCCACAGAAAACATACTTAATAATGAGATTTACTGAGCCAAAACCAGACAACAACTTCTAAAAATATAACTGGTTTCCTCAGGAAACCAGTAAAACCAGGCGTTTTCTAGAACTGCGTCCAACTTCTCTTTGGCTCTTTATTTTCCTGTGAAATGTGAAAATCTTCACAATGAACTGCAGTTCTTATTTAATAAAGGGGATTTGAAACAACCTTCAAATTTCAGATACAGATGCTGATTTGAAGAATGAATGGCCTGAAGCTGAAAGCTCATGATTTCAGTAATGCATTTATGAATGATTAATTGACAATTCAATCATGTTGTTCCAATAAAGAATTGGCTAGTGTGGATGTTTACCCAGAATGCTACAGGGTTTTCTGGCACCAGCCATCAGGCCTTTTATTTGTAATGCTTTCAAAACGTCTCAGCGAATTGGTCTCTGATTGACAAAAGTGGCTGCAAGAGACACTCACTTTGACATTTGTCTCCACCCGTTTAACATTTATCACATTTGATGGCTCTTTCAAGTCGTACTGTTGTAGTTTCTGCTTGGTTTTCAGAGGTAAAATACTAAAAAGGAAATAGTGGGGATATGACTGAAAGTAACAACAATAAACAACATATTGTTTTCGCTTCAGGTGGGTAGAACTTTCTGATGAAACTATTAACTATTAATTGTCATATCCAAATTAAGTGTATTGTCTATAATATTTTTGACCTAACCTTTTAAAGTGTAGAAAATGCAGAAATACTTTTGAAAATACCTTCAGCATCAACCAATACGTAATCTTAATAACTCACAACATTTTCTAGTACATAATAGTCATTGTTAATATTCATGACCAAACTGCTGAACTTCAGACTGAATTTACTTACAACTGTGCCACCAGATGTCACTAATAACACCAACAGTGTGTCCACAAATACGCTTTGAGTAGACCAACTGTAATATCTTTTATCTGTCTGCCTTCCTTACTGTCGTTCTGTTTATTTCTGTCTTCACCTGTCAGAACAGTGTTGAGTAGCAAATTAACTGGTGCGATCTGAACATAAAGATAATAATGTCACATTCATATCACCTGTCAATACTGGTTTATACTGAAAGACTGCATAATAGCTTACAAACATCCACAGTCCCTGACACAACACTATACACACACGGACACACACACACGGACACACACACACACACACACACACACACACACACACACACACACACACACACACACACACACACACACACAGTGCTATCAAACATAGACGCATGAACATAGAAGAAAACCTATACAGATGTAAAATACACAGAGCACCAACCATGGCGACGTCTGGCCTTCTACTGTCTCCTCCCTGGGGAGGAAAGCTATGACCCAGGTAAGCTCTGTGCCAACAGATGTCTGAAGGGTCTTTGTAGAGCTCCTGTAGATGGGATCACACCTCCACCAGACGTATTCCCACTCCCCTGTTGTGTGTTATGTCATCATCATGTGATGGCATTACACACAATCAGTCAACATCCAAGATCCTGGTAGAATTCAGCATCAACCTGTCTTGTAAATTAATGCATCTTGTTGTGTTTTACCTTCCCTATGAATTTTACATTTTACATCGATCATAATCCCAGCTCCAAATGTGGGATGGATTATCAAGCTCCTCATCAGGCACAATAACAGGTTCAACTCTGACCCCATTAAAATTGATTTGGTTAATTGGAATTAGGGGGAATCTCTCATTAAGGGTGTATTTACAACATGAGTCTTATTTGTCTAGATGAAAAGGGGTTTTTGGTTGGAAAAAGATCACAGCAGGCATCTATTCTTGGTGTTCTTAGTCACTTCATTTGAGTGTGCGCGTATGTGTGTGTACGTGTGTGTAAGTGTGTAAGTGTGTGTGTGTGTGTATTTGTGTTATAAAAGTCTTTAACCAAATCCCTTGGGTTGAATCCCATCTGAATGTGTTTGCACTAATAGTTTCTATTAGGAAACCTGAGTTGTGCACTTTAGCACAACTAAAGTGTTTCCGTATAATCTTCTATCTATAATCAGCTGCTACTCACCGCCCATAACCCCTGGATGTTAATTAGCAACATATATTGCTACCTACAACAGCGTTCAAGTAAATCTGACAATATATTGCAAGTTTTACCTATTTTTATTACTATGATTAGTATTCATACATCAAATTGCCATGCATAGTGTTATTACATATGTACATAGTTTAAGCAAACCAAAATTCCTGTATAACATTATATAATATAAATACATGTCACTGAAAGATATGCCAAAACAATTAGATCAACAACCAACAATATCGGAAGATTCTACTTGACGCTGTCCACCTACAGAAAAATAAATGAACTGTACCATTTTTGTCACTCTTTTCTCACTTGTCCACTTTTCCAGAAGAAAAAATACCTATATTTATTTAGTAGCCATTTTACATCTTTCTTCTTCTTCAAAGCCCCACCCTTTCCTTAAATGTCACTCACCATCTCAAAATGGTGTCCATTCAATGTGTGAAGCACTAATGATTTGGCTGTTGAATCATGCTTTCAAGAGCCCTTCCAATGGTCAAGGAAGACCCCATCGTCAGATGAGGAAATATTGAGTTTGTATCCTAGTGGATTGTGATCTGTTGTTCTTTGGATAAATTGTGGCTCTCATTAACTGTTTTATTAAGGAAGAAGTTAACTAGTCCAAGTCCTATCAGACCTCAAAGTCAATATTCACATTATTCCTTTCATTGAGTTGTCATTCACCTCATTCTGAAGAGCGTGATTCCATAGAGCTTCAATGTTCATACGTTTTGATGTAGAAAGAGTCTCTGTATCCTACAAGCACATCATTTCAATGCAAATGTGGTTCCAAAAATCAATTCCATCGAATCAATGATAATGACATCGGTGACTTTACACGCATAACAATCCCAAAATTAATTGCTAATTATCAGAGAGGGAAATACATTAAAAAAAAGAAAAAGAGTATGACACATCATAAGCAGGCAGAAAAAAATTAAATATAAATTAAGTGCTGTTTTCTCATTATCAGGAAGTTATAATCAGGCATATCGAGCAATTAAAGAAGATATTAATTAAAAATGTAGTAAAGCAAGTCTGTGTTTAACTTCAATTTGATTAACCTTTAAAATAATAAATAAAAAAATGTATAAAGACTAATATTAATGCCTTTCAATTAACAATACAAGGTCCCATGTGGGAGAATGATGGTATTAGACTCTGTACATAACAAATGAAAAGCAATTTGTGTTGAAACTATAGAGACTTGTCTTTGTCTTTATGGCCGGTTGCGTCATTAAATATTTTCTTGCATTAATTGAGCATGAGGATGGCACAGAAATGACTGAATTGAAGTAGGAAATAAACATGCATTACTGATTGATCCTGATTTCATCACTTTGAAATTTTTAAATTTGTTCAATCTTTTCACTGCATGCTGACAGAGAACGATGCTTTGAATACATTGAAAGAAATAAACGAAAATAAAATTGTCCAAGGTCAGGGGGATTCATTCAAAAGAGGAAAACTGAAAAGAATGAAAAGTGAACTGTAATCTTTGTCTTCCTAGAATGGAGAGCTCTCTCCTCTCGCCGCGCGCCGCTCCGACGACAGCGGACCAACACCACTACGATCAGAGACAAAACGCCATGAGACGCCCTCAAGCATGAGGCAGATCCTGTCTGAATAATGCACAGATGATGACATCCTGTTGAAATACTGCACTCCACCACACTCCAGTGTCTTACATGAACCTAGGGGTTTGGCTAGCCCAGCTCAGCACACCTTAAGCACTGCATATCACCGCCTACCCATGCAGGTGGTATTTTGGCTGCACCTGCTTATTGCAAATATATTGGCCTGGTGGGGGTGGAATGGGGTTGGTAGGGTTGCGGTGCTGACAACAGCCCAGATATCAAACAAATAGACAGATAAACGAACAAACAGAGCGATTATCAAACCAAAATCCTGCATTGCTGCAGAATTGGCTAAAACGGCACTGGTGTCCATAGCAACCATCCGGATAGCAATTGACATAACAATACTGAATGGATCAAGGCCACAAGAGGTGTCTTGTGAAAAGACACATGCCATTGAAATACCATCTGAACACACAGTCTCAAAGTGTATTGATTCAGGCTACTAATTAACCCTGACACCACTGTTAATATGTAATGATGACGTCACCATTGCCCCATGACTACAAAAGTAAGATTAAGAAAGTTATTCATCCCAACGTTTCTCCCGCGGGAATTGCCCTGATGATCGGAATACATTGTCTTTCCCCACTTCCAGAAATCCAACCCATACAGATACGGCCAACTCATTACAGACAGTGACCACACACAGAACATGGCAAAGAAATACGGAAAATAACAGAATATTGGACAAAACCACCCACCCACCCACACACACACACACACACACACACACACACACACACACACACACACACACACACATACACACACAGTCTATCTCCCTACATATTGCAGCACACTCCCCTTGCCGACCCAAACCCGACCCGCAGCGCGAGCGTCCCACTAGAAGTACAGGTAGTACGTCCAGTAGAGCAGGTTGACCATGACGAAGGACAGGGGGAAGGTGACACGGGAGTAGTTGTCTATGTAGTGGGGGTTCTCCACGTGGCAGCAGTTCACGGCACGTTTGAACACCTTGCGCAGGACGGCCAGGACGGTGAAGCACCAGTGGCGGGCCTCCTCGGGCGGGGCCTCCAGTCTGGGCTCGCTCCCCGAGGGGCTGGATGGGCTCAGGGCGATCTCCACAGGGTTGGAGTTAGCGGCGGCGTTGGTGGCGGCGGCGGCGGCCTCCTTGCGTCTCTTGGCCCGGTTGGAGTTGCTGGCAATGGTATTGATGATGCCGTTCATTTCGTCGTCAAAGTCGTGCATGTGGTGGCCATACTGCGGGAAGGGGAACAGTTCAGACATAGAAACCTAAAGCGATAGAAACCTCTGGAAGAGCACGCTAGCGGGCTAGCCTTGGGACTTGACTTCAACCTGCAGTATCTATGTTTTCCCATTAGCAACCTTCAGTGGCTTGAGTTGTAGCTACAGTTAGAGCTATTTCTTGTTCCCATGGTCGGGGGGGGGGGGGGACAGAAACATTTCCAGGATGGATTGACTCCTGGATGGGTACGTTTTATTCTTGAAAAACTTCAACAAATCAAGAATAAAAGAAAAAAATAATATCTGCAGTAGAAAGGTTACACGGTGCAGGTGTAAAACACTCACTGAAAGTGCATTAAGGCTAATAAGAAATTAGTAAATAAATAAATAACAATTATTAATAAGGCGGTGGTGGTGATGATGATGATGATGATGATGATGATGATGATGACGTTGACAACGAAGAGGAGTCACAAACCATATGACACCATAACCTCAGCCTGACTACCGTGACAGACAGCGACAGTGACTTTTGATGGATGTGAAAGCAGCATCATTATTTAAAAAGAAACAGCCCCCTACCATGGACTCGGTGTAGGTGAGGGTGCAGAAGTGGGCCACTGCGTACTCGATGAGAGCCCCGAAGATGAAGCTGAAGCAGATGCCCAGGTACACATCGATGGCCTTGATGAAGCAGTTAGCGTTGGGCAAGGAAGTGCGCGCTCCCATCATCAAGGTGGTCATGGTCAACACTGTGGTGACTCCTAGTCACCAAGGAGACAAGCGTTGCAAACGTTTGGATGAAACACTAAAACTAGTAGCTAAGTTATCTGATGGATGACAGTTCAGGCCTATTCGTCTAATACATTTGGTATGCATTCGCAATGTGTAAGATTGCGTCCCAGCACAGTGAGTAAACGGGAAACTTTCAGAATACAAAACCCCTCAATAACAGTGTTCAGTCCACACTAACTGGCTGTGCAACCGTGCGATGCCAACTAGTGTAGCTTGGTTTACGGGGTGGTGTGAGGGGGAGGGGTTTTAGGAGTACCAATGGTAAGATTCCTCTGAACAAAGAGAGAGGTACCGGACGGCCAGCATTTTTTATTCTTAGAATAATGTGATTTTATTGATAACATTATTAAAACCACTGTTGATCAGCATTGACTACAGATATGTCCTGATTATTTCAAGCTACGAGCTTGTTGAAATGTTACACATTGCGACTTTAAATGACATTGAGGTTGAGAGCTGTTGCTATTCTGTTCCATGCTATGCTAATGTTCACTAGGATGCTATCCCATGCTAAGCTAATGTACACTGTCATGCTATAAATGGTTTGTTAGGGGGCAGGACAGTCTAGTCTAATGAGGGTGTTTCTCTCCCAGTCGAAAGGTTCTGGGTTGGAACACCTACGTCCACAGTCTTCCCAGTAGACAAGCTGGAGCAAGAAGCATTCTACCTGATCTTTAATTTAAGTCACTTGGGTTAAAAGCATCTGCTAAATTACTAAGCAGTCAACATTATCTTACATGTAATATGTCATTAGGTGAACAGGGAATTCAAATTGATGATCTGTGTGGAGATCTCATGGAGAACAACAATTGGACATGGTGAAGACCATTTCTTCAAGGTTGTGGTTACCTATGCAAATGCGAGCAGGGACAGAGGACTGTGAGATCCAGAAGGAGACCCAGGAGAGGACCACCAGCAGACTGGAGGGCACATAGGTCTCCAGGATGAAGTAGAGGATGCTCCTCTTCAGCTCAAAGTGGAACACCAGCTTAGGGTAGTGACCTAGGAGACAGATGGTTTGGTGTATTGGTTACTAGTTTGCACTGAAGCCTGAAATTAGGATTGAAATGTCATCAGCGTTCTATTAAAGTGAAAATAAAACTGAATGTTGAACTTGATGGGGTATATGATAGACATATTACTGCCATCTTCTCAATGGGTTTGCGCTGTGGCAATTTTAATACTGGGACTTTTGGCAGCACTGTGATTTTATAGCCACTAGTACTCACCAATAAAAAAAATGCATAAAGTAATACAACGATAAACTAGGACACTTTTATTTTATAAAGGTCAGCCTCACCAGTTTCATAGATGGCCTCAGAGACAGAGGTGTAGTGGTCCTCCACAGTGTACTGAGCCAGCTTTAGTGTGTCCAAGCCACTGACAGACTCGTTTCCTCTGGTCCAGTAGAACGTTAAGTCGTTGATGTTGTAGCCCCCTGACCAGACCAAGGAAAACACACAAACAAACCAACAACCGATTATTATAATTTTTCCTTGCCTTTCTTCTGGACATTTATCACCTCATAACATGGTGCAGAAATGTACTTCAGGTCGTTTAAATGTGTAGCTTCATGCCAGTCATCATAAGTCTTGATAAACAGCAGGGGGGCAACAGTGTGTCACACAGACCTCCAAAGACACCTCCCTTTGTATCTCCTGCTCTTCCCTGCATCTCAATTACTCATTACTTTAATTATACATATAGAATGGCTGTGGTTTAATTATTTTGTTTTTGTGTGCATGTTTGTCTTCTATATATGTCTTTTGTTTAGTTCGCTAAAACATATTAAACTTGCACTGACAGCTGCAGATTCCCTCTAGGTCGACTTCGTCTCTCTGTTTGTCTGCCTTCCTCTCTCTCTCTGTATGCATTTCTCTCTGTCTGTCTTGATTTCTCTCTGTATATCTGCATTTATCTGTCTGTCTGCATTTCTCTCTGTCTGTCTGCATTTCTCTCTGGACTGGCTGGGTCACATTTGGCACTGTGACTTTGGACGCAGCCATACATTGGCGGTGCATTTCCCTAAATGATCTAAAGAGGGAGTTAGAGCTGCAGGGATGAGGAGTGGCGGTAGTGGACCTCTGGGTTACCATTGTCCATCATTCATTCATCACTCATCCATCATTCATTCATCACATCATCACTCGTTCATCCAGAATCCTGCAGGCGATGATCAATAGTTACAAGCTACTTGAAGGGGAGTTCTCTGACGAGTGGCAAGGAAGGCTTTGATAAGAAATAAGATACCAGGGTACCTTGTGATTGTACCCTGGTAACCAGAGCAACCATTCCTCTGACTCGCAGTTTTCCAATGCTAGCAGTTTAATTGTGGAGACAAAGTGGAAGAATCCAGTGACTTTAAGAGAAGCAGCGTCCAAACTGTTGAACAACACAACGGAATACCACAGCGATTACAGATCTCCAAAGGGTGCGTTACTCTCTTGTACGCAACATAGTCCAATTTGCTAAAGGTGAGACTGGATCACATCCCAAAGGCACTTCCTTTCCATTTTTCATTGGTGTGACGATTTATCTCATGAGAAAACTGGATTTTCTGACTAAAGATTCACTTTCTCACCAGACGAAAACCACTGAATATTTCAACACAAATCCTGATCTAAATGCCCCGCCAAATTTCTGTCCAAACCAGACTAATGTCTAAAGGAGTCACTTTTGGTATGGAGTTATGAAAAATAATCACTTGAGCTTTGCAGAGAGAGAGAAAGATATATATATATATATATATATATATATATGTATATATATATATAGAGAGAGAGAGAGAGAGAGAGAGAGAAAGAGAGAGCGAAAGAGAGAAAATCTGCTTTATTCACTACAATGGAGAGTTGGCAGCCAATAACTTTACACAGCAGGCCCAGAGACAACAGACGAACATAACAGACTGACAGACATATACAACAGACTGACAGAGAGAGACAGGCAAGTAGCTAGAGAGGAGCATTGAGGGGGATAGAGGGTTTAAATTAAAAGGGATGAAGGCAGAGAGTGGGAGAGACACAGCCAGAGCGTGAAAGAGAAAAGCTGAAAAGGATGATGAGGAGAAGAATGAATCCCACCATGGTTGGGTGGACAGGGGGGTCAGAGGTCAGGTGGTCCGGTGGCGGGGTGCTCTGGCGGCCGGCAAAAAGGAACGAGTGACAGAAATGTTAATCTTCGTCAGCTAGTAACGTTTGTATTACCGCGGGCCTCCACTGAAAATGATGTGGTGTGTCGCCTTTGGCGTCATGTCAACTCACCGTTATATGTGCTCCACAGGGAGAGCAACGAAAACTTTACTTTTACATTGAAAACAATAATTGTACAAAGAATGATGCAATCCTTTATGAGTGGTGAGTTGACGCTAGCGTTCACAATGGCGAATCGACCCTTGCAGATGTTGTCAGTTTGGACAGAGCCGTCAGAGACACCTCGTCCGATGGCCTTAGAACACCTTGCATGGATCATCATGGCAGCGTCTCCGAGCTGGTTTCAAAGTTTTGACGGAAAGCTCATTAGACGCAACGGTGTTGACTCTGGTGGAACTGAGCAGTGAGGCATCCGATTGTTCAAAGGGAGCGGAATGGATTGTATTTTTATTATGTTATTATAACTCGCTTTGAGTGCATTTGAAACAGATCTGTGGAAGTTATATAATATAATATAATTATATAAATGCTTGTCTAGATCTTAAGTTCAAGAATTCTTGAAGAATTCTTCAAACAAGAAACATTTATTCTTAGCACACTACAAATATATCTTGTTTTTGTCTGATTTCGACAATCGAAGATGAAAGGATCTGGCGGTCTCCATGGCTTCTTACAGCAACAGAGAAGAAAGGAGAACACACTCAGACACACTTTTCCGCCCGCAGCTTGTTTCTGAGGCCGCCGTTTTATGAGAACCAAGACAAGCCTTTTCCCAAAACGCAGAGAGAGAGGCGAGGAGATGTTATTGGGGATGACCAAGGATTAGGGGGACAGCTTTTACACTGAGTTGTGTTTACAGTGTTACAGCTCTGGCCTAGTTCTGTTACCGTGGTGGGAATCAAATCAATTGTGACAGACAAACCTGTGGGAGGAAGGGAATGAGTTATGTTGCACTGATTCTGTCGCCACAACGTCTGTTTCTTTCTCTCTTTACTCTCTCTCTCTCTCTGTCTTTCTTGCTGTCTGTATGAATCTCCCTTTCTCCTTTCTCTCGCTTACTCTCTTTTCTCTCTTTCTTTCATATCAAAATGGCTCAATGACTGCAGACACACACATACACACACACATACATACACGCACGTTCACACACACACACACAAACACACACACACACACTCGCGCGCCGATGTTTCTGAAGATCAGAGCCACTGATTCGTCTGATCGCTTTTTTTCACTTTCATTTGATATAAACCCACCCGCCTACACACCGTCTTCCCCAGCGAATCACAGTCTAGCCTCCTTTTCCCCATCTCAAAGCTGGTCATATATATATATATGTGTGTGTGTATGTGTGTGTGTGTGTCTGTGTGTATATAAATTATATTCCTATACTATATCACCATACCTATAATAGTATCTACAGTTACTGGAATGTGCTTATAATGTTTTTTTTACTTTAGACTGAAAATATCTTGTGTACACACACACACACACACACACACACACACACACACACACACACACACAGGGAAGTCAATAAGTGCTGAGCGCTTTGGGAGCAGTAAGGGGGTTAGTGAATTGCTCCAGGCCATGGACACCCAAATCTCCCTCCCTGGTAGGGTCCTTCTCTAGGTAAAGGTAAATATAAGAGTGTCCTCACAGCTCTCCAGCTGAAGGGTGCACGTCTGCTTGTCCATAGGGTATTTGGTGAGGTCCATGTTGCAGGCCACTGTGGTGGTGATCCTGAGAACACAATGAGAGAGAGAAAGAGAGAGAGAGAGACAGAGAGAAAAAGAGAGAGACAGCGAGAGACAGAGAGAGACAGAGAGAGAAGGGGACAGCAGTGAGAAGGTTGCAGATCAGTAGTTGTGACTGTGGCGTGGCATTGACATCTAACAGTGTAACAATATCTGATAAATACAATCCTGACTGTTACCTAAATACAATCCTGACTGTTACCTAAATACAATCCTGACTGTTACCTAAGCTACTCTACCAATAATCCACCGTAATTTGGCATATCTGTTGCCACCTGAATTTCGTCAGGCTCCGCAAAGACCAATATATTATTATTTTATCCATACATTGCCCTGGAGAATCGCCTTACTGCTTTTAAAAAGAAAAGAGTGAATAATAAAATCAACTGCTTCTACTTCAAGTTCTGTCGACTCTTACGCTGGAACCCCGAAGGCGAGTTTCACCCAAGCGTGCAGACACACCGTGGCTGCTGAGCGTGATGAAGAGTAATGAGGTGTTGTACTGATGTCGCTCATTATTTGGCAACATTATAAGCTACAGTGAAGCGCTGCAAAGCCCACCACAAGTTAATAGTGGACTGCATATTTAAAAATAACATATTTCGACTCATTTGTTTTTATGAAAACAAATGTAAGCAAACAGTTGCCATTTATCGAGATTGCAAAGTTGGTTAAACTTTGTGCTGTGTTTTTAATGGAAGAAAACGTTCAGTTTTATGGAAGGAATTATATGATGCTCTCTTCCATATTTCCTATTTTTCTCAAACAGTTAGTCAGTAACTGGTGTGTACCTCAGACCTTCTCCTTTCTAATGATATTCAACATTGTGCTGAAGTTGAGCGGAACTTAAGAGGAACAGAAAGTTCACAATTTAAAACTATTCATGCATTTCTGTATATACAAATACATACAGATATTCACATTGTAGGCCTACGGCTTTCAGTTGTTAAAAGTGATGTGTGGGTCATTGACAAAACATTTAGCACATCATCCCTATTTTCAATCAGTCTCATCTATATTTCTTACCCGTCTACCCAGCCAAAACCGTGTTTATCGAAAACAATTCCCCATTCACTTGCAGCTTGTTGGACTGCAATGTCATTAAACACACATACAACCAACCAGCTATAAGGCAGCAGGCTGTAGGAATCCCTTTGTGTGAGCTGTATAAATCCTCCACAAATCTGATCCTATAAGTCTCAATATCTCCCTATAAACTATTAACCTGTATTTAATCTAAATCCACAATAATCTCTAGTGAGGGATAATCCTTTTGGGGACTAATGTCATACTTTTGGATGAATCAATAAATAACAACTTTAAAACTTTAAACACGCAGGCATCGCTGGTTGAATACTGGAAGTAGAGAGTTGGAGAATCAATAGAATCAATACAGCGTTTAGGTTTTGAAAGGTCATCCCTAAGGTCAAAGTTCCCAAATGTTAAAGTTCAAGCTGAGCACAGCAATGCCTGATTCAAGCACGACGGATGGCGGAGGGCAAGGTTGTGTTAAGATGTGATGTGCCATGACACATCACGCGTAAGCAGCTTACACCACACACACCGGCCTATCCATCAACCCTAACCCTGAACCCTGACCTCAGCGCGTAGAGGACCGTGCCGTTGGGGAAGATGCGGATGAGCCGGTTCTCTACGGTGATGTCGTGGAGGAAGGACTTCTTGGAGTCCACGATGAAGGTGTCGGGCACCCAGAGCAGCTCCACCAGGCGCCCGTCCAGACTCAGGCTCTTGTTTCCCTGGAACACCAGCCTCTCGTCGGTCCAGCGCTGACGCAGGAAGATGGTGGCCGTGTAGTCCTGGAGGATTTGAGAATAATAGGTTTAATAAACAACTGTGTTGTGAGGTGTTTTGAATGACAAGCATGACCATTAGTTACTCAAAAGGGCATATTTCGTTGTTGTATTTTGCAAATCTAGGTACCCTCTGAGAAATGAACCGAGTCAGCTCTTTTTATGTATGACATTTTCATGCTTGGCTGAATATGAAATGGATGTCGTGTCCCAAAGCCCTTTTGTGTGCCTGAAGCGAGGATATCTCTGCGGCGTTGCTTTGGACTCAGCAGACGGCTCAGCCTTCTAGCTACTCTAGGAAAAAAAGGCCCTCTTGCATAGCCCATCTCAGTTGTGAGGTAACACCATGCAAGGGTGGAAGAAAGCAGACTTCTAATATCCTTCCTGACTAGCAGGAGCGGAACAAATCCTGATTCAATGAAAAAAGTGGGTTCATCCTCAGTGTTGGGAAGATGGGTTAGCAGCACAATAAAAAGAATCAACGAACCGTGTGATTTGGGGCTTGATTGAAATGGTTACAGTAGGGTTATGGTTAGTACAATATATACAGTCACGGGTTATACTTTACGTGTTTATTACATATTACGCATAAATTATTGAGTGATGTATATTACTATGTCTGACTATATGATAGGGTGGGTGGTAATCTCGGGCCCAGCATTCCTACTATTTTATAGCAGAACTTCTGGGGGAAGACGGCACAGAACCCGGGCCGGAAACCAAAATCTGCAAGGGGTGGAGTTGCGCCTTATTTCCTGTATCATTACCGAGATATTGTACTGAAGAGAAACTAATATGCGTGAGTGTTATGAAGCTTTCAGAAGGGGATTTTAAGAAGTGTATTTCTACAGTGGCCACACTGTGTTGATTTAAAACCTCTACAGACACTTTTTGACAGTTTACTACTGCTGGCCGAGTTTGTGTTGGCTGTAATAGCCAATTACAAGTTACAGTACTCTGCTTCCGGCGACATGATTGGTTGAAACAAATATGAGGCCAGAAAGTGAAACACGCCGTCCACCCAGATTGTTGCTCGTCTGCTATTACACTTTAGAATATCAATCTAAAGTCTGATTAGTGAGACTAGGTAGGTGGTGATGAGCCTCACCATGTTGATCTCTGAGATGGTGTCAATGCTGGCGATGTCCAAACTCATGCCCACAGATACGGGATCATCTAGAGAGGACAACAGAGACAGTAAATAGTCAACTGCAAACAACCAAAGTCAATTCTTCCCCAGCATAATCCGCTTGTGGAGTTGTAAATGGCTTGTGCAGTTGTGTGTGTGTGTGTGTGTGTGTGTGTGTGTGTGTGTGTGTGTGTGTGTGTGTTTGTGTACTTTAGCTTGTGTAATTATTTGTCTATGTGCTTGTTGTACACTGTCTTATGTAATTATGTCGTGATCTGTGGTGCTTTGTGGTGGGTGTATGTGTATGTTTGTAAGAACTGTACACACTTATCTGTGTGTGTGTGTGTGTGTGTGTGTGTGTGTGTGTGTGTGTGTGTTTGTTCAGGGTGGATGAGCAGGACGGGTAACATGCTATGAGAGGTAAGAGTAGCTTACAAACCTTTGACTCTGTTTCTCTGTTGTGTATGTCTGTGTTGCTGTTGTGTCTGTCTGTCTTTCTGATGTGTATGTCTGTGTGTCTGTTATGTTTTTCTACTGTGTGTGAGCCTGTGTAAAGGAATTTGCTCCTGCCAACTATCCATTGCAATGAATAAAGCCGATTTCTCTCTCTGTCTCTGTCTTCTTTCATTCTCACTTAACAAGCTCTCTTTTTGGTTCTTTGAAAACCAAATTACTCTGCCAGACACAGAATCTGCTTTCAGATTTATGTATGTGTGTGTGTGTGTGTGGAAGATACAGCACCTGTGTCTTCCAGTGAGTTTCCTATTTTTTTTTTCCACATGCATACATAGTGTTTCTGTAAGGCCATGCGCTGACACATGCCAGATTCTGTAGCAGTCTGGCATCTCATTACGTTACTGGGGTAACGCTGCCTCCCGTTGACATGATGTGCAATCCATCAGCAGAACACCAAAGAGATTCCTGAAGCCCATAACAATGGTGAAGGGACAACCAGACACTACGTCTTTAATTGTGATATGGGTGGAGGCTGTGTTTGCTGGGTTGTATTTTTGTTTTGCTGCGTTGCAAGTATTTGGCCTATTTTGTTGTTGTATTGAGATCTATATTGTCTCCTTGCTATCTGAAGAGCAAAATGTAATAATCCATAATATAAGCATGTTTTCCCGTGTGTACACAGTGTAAACACTCTTCTATACAAAACGTAACAAGTGTTGCTCGCTTCTTTGCCCAACGTGGGAGTATTATGAGCTGACCATGTGTGAGCAAAGCATCAACAGATAAATAGAGAAGTCTTTCTGTTGGTCTTGCACAGGCTGTCATTTATCCTTCTGTTGGCTGTTCTCACTCTTCCAGCATCTATCCCCTCTCTGCCTCTCTCTACCTCACTCTCTGCCTCAATCTCTTAATTTCCCTTTCCATCTCGGGGCCTCAAAGAAATACAGAGAGAGAGATAGAGAGATAGTGAGAGAGAGCAATAGAAAGAGAGGGAGAGCGAGAAACAGAGGGATAGAGAGAGAGGGAGAGAGAGCAAGAGAGAATGAGAGAGACAGAGAGAGAGAGCAAGAGAGATAGAGAGAGCGCTAGAGAGAGAGACAGAGAGAGAGAGAAAGAGATAGAGAGTGATAGAGTGCGATGGAGAGACAAAGAGAGAGAGAGAGACAGAGAGAGAGATGGATAGAGAGGTGGTCCATGG
Organism: Lota lota; assembly: GCA_026745465.1. NCBI lineage: Eukaryota > Metazoa > Chordata > Actinopteri > Gadiformes > Lotidae > Lota > Lota lota. Next base: position 4,986,899 of record JACYXH010000802.1, read on the forward strand.
CGTGTGAGACCATCCTCCGGTGGCGCCTGCCATCTGCTCTGTTCCCTTACTGTCAAAGAAAGGCCGGAGGTACTTGTTGTAGCCTTTCATCAGCTTCTGAATGGTGGGCGGGAGGATCTCTCCCTCCTTCACCTCAGCGTTGAGCAACGCATTCTCCAACAACCTGGGGAGAACAGAGAGAGAGGGAGAGAGAAAAAGTTTCAGAGCCAAAAGAGAATGCAGGATTGGAGTAAATAAATATGTCAGCTGTCTCTTCCTCTTCCCTCCCCTAACTGCATATTGTTGTCTCTTAGTAACCTCAGTTCTCAGGTCTCTTATTACTCAACAATTATTTTCATTTTATCATTTTAATGCTATATCCACTGGTTCGCCAAGTCGTAAAAAGCTGGCTCCCCATGTGGTAAGAAAAGTGTTGAGATCAAAACAGCTGAAATAATTTAATAATGGAGAAGAACCCACAACTTGAATTAGGGACTACAGCTGAGTGAAAACAAAGTTGACGAGTAGTCAGTTTTGCATCATAACTACATTTATTTCCCACAGCTGGAGCTGCGGTGCATGGGGTTTGTGTGTGAACGTCTGTGTGTACGTCCGGCTGTAAACACGGATAGCCCTGCTCAGCGCAGAGAGAGCCCATGGGGGTACAGGGTGATGTAAGAGGGGCTGAAGCAAAACAGATTCGACCACACACACAAACACAAACATACGTATTGTGCATGAACACACACACACACACGCACACACACGGTATCTCGATGCTGTCAGGCATGTTAATGTCCCAGTAGTGACTTCATATGTGCGCTGCTCTCGCCAAAAGCACACTTCACCAAGTTACGAAACACCCCATTAACGCCGCCCGCATATCTCAGCCTCTCATCTCTGATTCCTCCCTATGTAGATGGCAGGTTTATTCTCTGCATTAATTAACGAGGGCAGCGAAGCCTTACAGCTCACATCTGAATATTTGCAACAAATGCAAAATATGATGTACTTTCATCCTGCGGAACAAGGATGGAAAGAAACAGGACAAAACAGCAGATTTTCTCATTCGATTATCCGGACAGGGATACTGGCTACTGGCTCACACAGAGAATGATTTGACCATCGGCCAGCAACACGGCACGCATTAACGCGATCCCCCCCCCCCCCCCCCCCCCCCGCCAAGTGGTGACACTGGACACTGGATGTGCGCAGGCAGTGCAGGGGGCAAACCTGGCCAAGACCCCTGTAGGCGAGCCAGGGTTCACCAGAGCGTGTCGGATCAGCTGAGACATGGAGGTAACGAGCTTGCAGGGCACGGTCGCTCGCTGTCCAAAGGCAGCGTTTCACCTCCAGAGTTCTCAAGCCCGGCCCGAGCATGTCAGCACCCGACGAGTTCGTTGGCTTGTGCTGTTGGATTTGGTCAAGGCTGGGTATTGGTCTACCCAAATAATGGGTTTTTATAAACAAAAGAAAATATATACATTTGTGATCTAATTCAAGCGCGGCCCGATCGAATGAGCTGGTGATGAGTATCGCTGGTGTCTCTCTCGTCTCTCCCCGCTTCTCATTCAACCCGGCTGGCTGGTGTAGCTGATGCTACTTGCAAGTCCAGTGTCCACTACTTCGGTCTTAGGAGGTCATCTTTTTATTTGGATCAGGCTTGAAATGTGTGTGTGTGTGTGTGTGTGTGTGTGTGGTGCAGATTCTGAGAGAATAATATATCTCTGCAGTGACATAAACAAGATGGGGGAGGCAAGAGCACCAGGAGCACAGTATCAACTGCAAGAACACTGAAAGGGTGTCTAATACCGAGACGCGGTGTGTGTGTGTGTGTGTGTGTGTGTGTGTGTGTGTGTGTCTGTGTGTCTGTGTGGTGCATGGTGAGATGACAAGAAAACACCCGACTCAGAAAACAATATTACAATTGATGTTTTCAGTGGGTGAGATAGACTAACATATGTTTCATGCATTCAGACAAAGAGCATTATCGTGCTGCACACGCAGACCATAATGAGGAATCCTGTATTTCCTCTTCTCATCATCCTCAACGGTTTCTCCTGAATATCTGAGACGGTTGGTTACGCGGGAGGTTAAGTCACAATTAAAAAACATATTTATATTGATTGTGTGGAATGATTGTGTGGACATGTTGTGCATGTGCACACACACACACAGATACACACAGACAGACACAGACACACACATAGACACACACACACACACACACACACACACCTCATCTGTCTCATATGTATGCACCGCGGGGGTCCTTGCACCCCTGGTGATAGCATGGTTTGTGGAGTGTGCCCTGCACCAGGATGTGGGCTGACAGACCGCCCCCCCCCCCATGTCTGGCGGGGCGGGGGGGGGGGGGGGGGGAGATAACAAGCCGACAGCTGCTCCCCTGGGCCCAGTCACAGCTTCTCCCTGCCCTGCTCTGTCAGCTGGGCCACTGGAGTTCACCGCACCACAACGTGAGCTCTCTGAGCTCCGGTAACCACCTCACACATGGCGCTCCGGCTGTTGGTGAGCATGGATATTTAAATGTTACGTCTATCAATATTGAGATGTAAACAGTGCCAACGAAGAAACCCAACCAAAAGCAAGCAAAACACTTCGGAAGTGGAATGAAGTCTGTGGACTGAAGGTAAGGCATGCAGCTACCAATGGGGCGGCGTGATGGGGGCACTGCATGCTAAGCATAAAGTAAGCATACAGTAGCTGGAGTACACAGCTACAGCAAATAGGGCAAGACAGGCTAACACGGGCTGGTTAAAGCACTGCGAGGGGGCTTAAAGTTCACCCAGTGGTGGGGGAGATAACGTGACTCTTCTGATCCTGTTGGAAGACAACCGTATGGGCTGCTACCGTCACACATCCCCAAACACCACACGCAATCTCAGGCCACAGCCACCTCCCACCCCAAGCTGCCACCTCTGTCCATTCTCTCCTCAGCCCCCCCCCCCCTCCCCCCCCTCCATCACCAGAGGGGTCCAGGCAACACTTGAGCACTTCACAACAGATTAGCTAAAGAAGCCCCCCTGAAGAAGCCCCCACCCCCCACTTTCCCAGAAAACCCCTGTCATCTGTCTTTTTCCCTTCGCTCCTCTTCTTCTTCTGTTGGCTGGAGAGCTCCCAGCCATCAGCTCGGCGTGGTGCCACAGAGCTCCAGCTCCACAGAGCTCCAGCTCCACAGAGCTCCAGCTCCACAGAGCTCCAGCTCCACCCAGCAGAGAGGAGCAGGAGAGAGGAATATGTGTGTGAGTGTGTGTGTGTGTGAGTGAATGTGTGTGTGTGTGTGTGTGTGTGTGTGTTGCGCATGCGCACGGGATCGCAGTGTGATTTGATTGATCACCTTCCTCTCATCTTTCCCCAGCATGGACCAGATTGGTGCTCAGTGCGCGGCGGTTGATGAATGGGATGAGTGCAGAGGCTGTGGGTTGAATCACACGTGTGACAGGCGTGTGTGCATACAGAGTGGATCGCCTGGATCTGAGTCCATGAAGTGCAGTGGGACGTGTAGTTGAACAATGGAAAAAGGTCCACCTCCATTTGTATGGGGGGGAAGGGGGGTTTAGCTTGACGAATCCTGGTAATTTAATTATAATATAGCTCACATCAGCATGCATGTTATGCAGGATGATGATATATGAGTCTTGCACGATATGAACACTTGGAATGAACACCTACGGACTTACATAATGTTATGTAAGAGCTTTGGCACCTTTAACTGCAGACGGAATTGAGATAAGGTCATTGCTATGCAAATGTCTCCATCAAAGTGAGGAATTAAGTAGGTCAGAGACGGACATGCACGCCATGTCAAACTAAAAAATCGCTTTGATGCCATTTATACTGCTTGGATGGCTTCCTTCGCCGGAGAGATGGCTCACAACCTGGAGACAAACGCCCAGACCTTTCCGGCTGAGGGCGGAATAAGCTGTTCCAGTGAACGGAGGCTCCAGCATGCCCTCATGAGCAGCAGAGGCCTCCATAGAGGCCCAGCACATCCGCCCACGCGCACTTATGAATACCTGCCCGGGGCTAAGATGAGAGGATGTGTCCATCCCTTGGTGACAGGTGGCTGGGGGAGGCAGGTCGAAGATACTCCCTCACGCCCACACTCCCACCTACCTCGGCCTGGTCCTGACGGAAGAGGCTGGGGTAATGCTGCTGGTAATGTTTGCTGCACACCGGATGCTTGCTGCACCTGTCAGCTCGCATTTAATGTTTCCTATTCTGCCTTTTGCCGATAATACTCTTTTTTTCTACCCGTGAAATGGGATTGGAGGGAAGTCGCTGCTGATCTCGCACACATACTCTCTCATGCTCTCTCTCTCTGTCTCTCTCCCTGTCTCTCCCCCTTCCCCCCCTCTCTTTCCCTCTCGTCCACAACCCTCCCTCCTAGCCCATCTCTCCTCTCTCTCAGGACCATGGAGGTATTCAGGCTACAGGCTGTGAGTGACAGGTTGCCTGAAGGGAGGCAAACAGGCAAACACTATGAGGCCAAACATGTACTGCAGTCCTTCCCACGGTTGTTCCTTCACGTGACAACTTTCACACACTTCTTTACGAGCCTCTGGTAAATACCTGTGCATTGTGTTCATATTCCGTTCCATAGTATTTCTCAAGTTAGATTATATTCTAGATATTTGTGTTTGTGTGTGATGACTATTTGATTTATTTAGATTAATAAGGAATGCCAGACTTTTCCTGCTGAGTCCAAAACACAGATGAAAACTGCAATGCCTCCACATCTTAAAATATTTACAAGACCACTGTAGCTCCTAGAGCCACCAACATAAACACCTAAATTACCATATTCGTTTTTATCTTTGCCGGTGAGTACATAACACAAGAGGGCCTCAAGTGGAACATTAGAATTAGATGAAGCGTACGCTTCAATAATAAATAAGCTATCTATCTATCTATTGAATCATCATTGGCTTGGTTAATAACTATATATCTTCAGGATTGTGCATGCTGTATAACTTGTTGCTAGTTCAGATAATATCCTTCCCTTAAGCAAAGCAGCCACAGAATGTGAAGTTGGCATGGTGACAGAATCCATATACAACCACCAGATTCTGTGGCCAAGTTTAAAAAATTGCAGAGAAAAAACTATCTATACACTGTAATGCATAACGATCCCCATTGTGGATCAATATCAGTGTGTTTGCAAGGAAAGATTATATATCATTCTACTAGCAACTGCAGCAAACCTGAAGAAATAATAACAAGCAGCACGGACTCATTTGGACAAACAAACAGAGCAAAGTATTGATGCCTTGCGCTGTTATTGGTCTAGGAAATGTCAGAGTGACAGAGCGACCAGTACCGCTCACCAGAGAATTGTACCTCTGATGGGTATGGATCTTGTGTGTGCCTCTGTCTCCTCGCTCACAGCAGTCTGCGCTGAGATTTGCAACAGAGATTGATTTGATTCAAGCCTCCCTAATGGGCTTATTTTAAGGGAAACCGCTTCACATAACAACAATTCCGTCATTTTATTGGCACTGACCAGAAAGATGTACAGCATATTTTGATTGCAACAGTATTGCAATCACAATTAGTGCAAAATACGAATACTCATTTATATGCCTGGGTTTGGTTTAAGAAAGAAGAAGCAACTCCTAACATGACAGATTTCCAGGAGTCATTTGGGTTAGCTTTGAAGCTGGCAATCAAGATGGTCTCATCTGAGCGCCTCCATTAGAAAACAACAAACAACATCTTCTTAATGGGGGTAATTGGTATTTGGTTGGATGATTCGAAGAGAACAATCAGGGGGTCCTGATTGCCTTTGGATGCAGGACCCGATGACTGGTTACTACTGTCTTGGTCGTTGGTTGTGTTGGATTCTCGTCAGAGATACAATACTCTATTTTCAACGCTTTACATTGTTGTGAAATCAACTGTGAAATCGCTTGGAGAAACCTGAAGCTTTACCAATCCAGTGAAGCCAACAAGACGATTACCAAGTAAATCACTAGGCTATTAAGTGAGCACTGCAAATCAGGTTCATCCAGGTGTGAAATATAAACCACTGTAACCATTATATAGTATACAATAAGCACTAGAGCAGACAGGCATGCGACATGTTGAAGATTGTACTTAGTCGCGACAAATCAATACACCTTTTTTGTTATTGCACTATTTGCTACAATGAGAGTGGACAACTCTAGAATTGCACTAGCATTAAGCGGTTATCATCAAACTGATAATTAGCTCAGGTACATAATTACCAGTACTTCTTTTTGGATATTGGAACAAAGTTGAATCCGGTGGAAATGACCAAAGATACACAGCTTTAGGCCACACAATCAGACATTTATTTGGCCTTTGGATATCCAGCCAGTTACTGCCTACGCTTGCAGACGTTATCATGACATGAATCGTCAGTAACTAGAGGCATGGCAGTAGCAGTGACCTATCAGAGACACACATCTCAACACTCAGGCAATTTCGATTTCAATGAGCATCTCAAACCATAGCTTTCTAACACAGGAGAGAAAAAAAAAATAACAATGCCGCTAGGGTTTCAAAGTTCCAATTCCTGTCTTTTATAAAACATGCCATCGTCTACTGGAGCCTCAAAGCAAATGTGCCTTTAAGGGCACAAGAACTCATGAAACTGTCTATCATGGTTTATGTTAGTAGATGAGTTCTATGTGCATTCCTGCCTCACAGAGGGATCTGAAACTTGGCTTGGAAGAGCCAATGCTCAATACAGACCCCCTCTAGACCACAAAGTATTTTAGTGTAATGCCTCAGCAGTGGAGCTGTGAATCATTTGGCTAAACAGAGATTCACTCAGGAGACTGTCTCCCAGAAGGGATGGAATGGCAGCTGGGTTGTGAGTGACAGCTTTGCTATGTGATTTAATGGTGAGAGGAGGGACTGGGGCCCCCATACTAAACTATGTACTGCTCCTTTTGTCGATGGGATTCCATCCATGGTAGAAAATAGATTTTGACATTTTTGAAAACACGCAGGTACCCAAATACCCAAATACCACGGGGGCTGGGAACAGCTGATGAGCTGAAGTCGAAGGATATAGATTTGTAGAATAACTTCCCTATATTATGTACTTTTTAAAAAACCTAACATTTTGTGTGATTGAAACTTTGACAATGACTTTGGTCTGGTGCCTCTGTCATTTTAGACTCCCCATAATATAAAGTTGAAGAGTTAAAATCAACTCTTCAACTTTAAATCAAATCAAATCAAAAATGTATTTAAAGGTAAAGAGGACTACTCACTCACATTTTAGTTGGTTCACATAGAATAGAACAGGAATGAACAAAACAGGTTGGTGGCTTGTTTTACGGGACTTTTGAAGAAGTTAAATGTGGGTTTTGCTCATTCCACTTGTGATATAGGCAAGGTACAAAATAATTGGTTCCGCTGTGTCATTTAAATGTAGGCAAATCAATAGTCTTCAAAAGTCTTATGCCAAACAAACTTGAAAGGTTTTCCAATTAAGGTCTAAGTATATATTTTTTCCTTTCATTCGCATAATATTTTCAACACAGCTGCTGCTTTGAGTGGTATTCATTATTTCCAGTTCTGTCAACGTTTCAGAGATGTCTATACTTCTTCACCAATTAACTTAAGATCAGAACAAATGATACAGAACTGCTAGGAAAATATAGATTCAGTACAGATAGAAGTAGTGATGATAGCACACATTGAGTGACAACAATAACAGCTCATTATATTAGAATAGTAGAATAAATCGAATCAAGTTGGTACGAGTTATCCTTGTGTGCATTAAGCATCCAAAAATGATTTTCCATGACATCCATTGCAATCTCATGTCATTTCAGTGTAATGCTTTCCTTCTATTCCTTCAAGCCGATTTAATGGGTGGAGTCTATTTATCCTCCCTTCAATGTAGCCAATCAGGTCATGAATTACCGTACACTCGCGTGACCAATTACCTTACACTCACATTACGGTGACCATGAAGCTGAATTAAGCTACTGCGTTTTGGACTTTGAGGAAGTACATACTACACAAAACAGTGTGGGGGTGGGGATCCAGAACACACCCTATAATCCTGAGACGGACTTCCAAGACAGAGTTTATTAGTTGACTTTTTGAAAATTTCCAGACCAGATATTCGGTATGTGTGTGGTTGATAAATCCCTCTATGAAATGCTATGGTTAATTTGCGTTTGGAGATCCTGTTGTCCATCCCTTTAATTATGTTATAAAAATATAACAACAAGCACTGCACATAAAATAACACTTTATTGTTAAATGGGAGCATTTGTCCGATTCGTCCACTGGAACTGAGGGTGAAATCTGCCCACAGTAAATATAAATCTATAGTTTGTGAAAAACGAACCTGTGGTAGTGTTGCAGTATTTTGCACAGCTCAATAAATGATAAAAAATTGATATTTACATTAAAGAAATGGATGTTCTGTTTCCTAAATGGCAACTGCAGCATATCTGCTAACATTGTGCATCAGTTCTTCAAAATAAATATAAGAAATTGGGTTGAGGCTATAGTTGGCCTTCAATAGACATGCAATGGGATTGCACTGCAGTGCTATGCAAAGAAAGGCAAAAATAAAATCACAACCATGAAAACAGAGACTCTGGGCCTTGGTTCTTTTGATCGGACCATGACTAGCAACCATGAACACTCTGAACGTAGCGTATGGAGGTTTCACGGTTTAAAATGGAAAACCGATGGTTAATGCTAATGCAATATTTAATTATAATGCTCTGTGCTGGAAACGTGGAATTCATGACTTGAGGAAAAGATGGAACTATAGGAGACACACAAATGAATCTAAGCCAGTCTGTCGTGTGGAACGCCCATGCCATCTGTGAAAAACAACCAGTGTCTTCACCAAAATACTTCACCATATCATGATGGACGATTGGAGGATTTCATATATTTTCTGCTCTCTTAGCATGCATTTGAATCGGATCAGTACTGGTTCTGTTCAGTGAACTTGGAAGGCATTCTATTTTTAGCCCATTCCAATGGGTTTCAAATGGCCCATTATTTTTATCTCAACACATTTACCCAAGGCCCTGAAATCGTTGATGGAATCAAACAGCACAGCTAAGTAGAGTGTGCATATTTAGACTTGACCTCCTTTAAATCAAGTCAAACAATGAGCTTGGGGTACCCTGTATTATGCACAGTTGCGTTGCAGAAAAGCACACGTTTTTTTAATTTCACTCCGAAATAATGCATTTTTGACCACTTGATCTCAATCTTTTATGTCTTTCAATTATTCATTAAAGGCGGCAATAACATCATTTGTGTAACTGCGCATGTATTTGATCAAGTTCTGTCAGAGAGGAATGAAACTTCATAATTAAGCCTCAAGCATGATCTTGTCAGTGTTTTATCAGCCTCCTCTCTAACAACCAATGTGTGGGGGAACAGACATGTTATGCTTTGAGTTTAAGCTCAGTGATGATCTAACGTCACACTCTTCACACTGTACATGTGAATATCTTCACCTTCAAGTTGTATCATTAGCATTATAATCATCATCACTATCATAAATACCATCCGTAGTTGTAGTAGTTGTTGTATTAGAAGTAGAAGTAGTAGTAGTAGTAGTAGTAGTAGTAGTGGTAGTAGTAGCAGCAGCAGTAGTAGTATTTAGACATCCGGTATTAAGGACAGGACCTTGAGGTTAGGAGTTAACCTCGTTAACTACGTGAACTGTATTCGGATCAGATAAAAAATGATCCAAGCAGTATATATCTTAGAGGATATTAAGCTACTTCCCAATAAACTGTTCACTGAATGAATGTGTGTCTGTTGATGTTTTACTGCAGAGCAAATAGCAAATAGGCCAATTACTTTAGGTTATTTACTCAAACACTAAATCGAAAGTCATTCAGATGAGAAATATTTTTTTTTAGAATTTTGTTACTGTTGGACATAATTTATCTCGGTTGAGAGCACACACATTTTGTTTTCTTTATTTTTAATTAGTGGAATTTTACTTTCTGGTACTTTCTGCAATTTCCCTTAAGTATTGTCTTTTGAAATGCCTTGGTTGCTTGTTTCACTTCCATAATGGCTTTTTTTTTCTTTAATTATGAAGTTCTTTATCCAGTTTTATGAAAAGTTTGGTAAATAAATTAAATGCGATTCAAACAAATAAATGAAAAGACACATTGTCTTTTAAACCTGCCATCAGACCATACACCAGACAGCACCATGGTTGACTGCAGCAGAGGAGACAACTATAAACACTGTTCTTTTTGCCACTATAATTTTGACATACCCAGCTGTGATCATTGGCCCTTAGCACTTGAATAAGCCCCTTGCTTTGTTCTGTTGACTGTGAAGAAGCAAAGAGGTCGAATGTATCGCGGTGTTGGGAGTCTCTTGTGTAAGCGACAGAGAAACATGAGAGCTGAATGAACTCGGGTTGTTCTCTCACGGTAGACTGTCCGCCTTGGCTTTCAACAGCAGAATGACTCATGAACAAAAGCCGCCTCTATATGGACCCCGAACTGGCTCTCGTGCAGATTAATGCACAACTATTGTCCATTATTAGGTTGGGCGCGACCATATGACCCCCTGAGACCTAAGCTCACTTTCTCTTGTAACTTACATCCGTGTCAAGGTATTCGACATGTCTTAGGGGTTGATCACAACAAAGGCTTTTTAGATGCTGGGGGGCCGGAATTGTATAATTATTTGCGATGGGAACAAAGACTTTTGCTTGCTGCTTTTGCATTGCTGATGGCCTTCCGTTGTTCTGCCGTGAGCACCTTGCTTTTTTGGTGGCGCGCCTACAAATAAGCCGCCCAACATCATTGTAGGTTTAGATGTAGATGTTCCATGGTTGCTCTACAACAGTAACAAGGCACAGCACTCTGCTCTCCTTTTTCCTAGGCAGTGCACCTTGCATTTTACAGCCTACAAAGGCCTTCGGTGTGATCGGCTCATTAGAACGGATCCAGTGCATTTATGCTTCAGTTTACACCTTTCTAATGTCATAAACCAGCCTCACAGCCAATGCAGGCTAACTGAGAGTACTCAAGACCTCAATGATGCCGAGTCTCTACCAGGACCGATATGACTCATCTCAGATAATGCCATGCAATGCCGTCAAGGTCACATGAAAGTATGTATTCTCTTTTGTCCATTGCATAATGGGTAGTTCAGCGCCATCATTTATTGCCTGTCTGTGCACGTGGCATGCTATGTGCATGATGGATGACCTAAATGTCGCACACTCCTGTATGAGGGGAGGTGAAATGGTTACATCATGCATTATCAGGTAGTGACGGTCCATTAAACTGGTTCAAACCAGTTACGAGTCAAAAGGAGCCACCAAGGAATCAGGATCACAGAGTGATGGATGGGAATTTAATCGACAATGCTAATTTGGCATCCGGTTGGTCACTTCCTCATGCTCACACATGACTGAGCTGTCATTTCTTCAGCTGAATGCCTGTGTGGATTTTACCATTCATCATTCAAATCAAATCAAAGCAGCAATAGAAATTGCTTGACATGAAATTAGTTTAAAATAACAGTAAAGATCAGACTCACAGAGGGCAAGCATTGATACTATATGGCAGACCGATTTAGCAGGACTGCACAACATATCAGGTATACCTCCATAACAATCCTGAGAGTTTCAATTATATGATCTTCCCTTTTGGGCGATGAGCATCACCCATAGGTTTTTGGCATTTCAAAAATCCATCCCACTCCATGAAAGCGGCCCCAAGTGCAGAGGTTCATTTTCTTACTTGGCACACAAATGTGAAATGAAAACAGCCTTATTTTTCTCTCCACACAACCCCTAATGAGTTTATTATGCCGGTTTGGTTGCGGTGGCTGGCACATGCAGCCCTGTGAGACTACCAGTGTGAATTGAATCAAATTGGAGCGTATCTGGGGGGTGCGCAGTGTGTGGGTGGAAGAGGGCCTGTTATGAAGCATGGATGGCTCGCGTATCGTTATAACCCAAACCCGTGTGAGCATTTTTCGATCTATTTTCTACACTTTCTTTTTTCACTGTCTTCTTCAAAACCCACACGCTGTTGCTGATGAACTGCCAAGTTCAACAAGACCATGTTCTGTCTCTCTATCCCCCACCGGTTGAGAATGTTTTCCTAGAACGTGAATCCCAATGGTTTTTGTGCGTGTCTTGTGTTTTTGTATACAATACCGGTCCCAGTCACTGTAAGCCACGCGTCTTACCTGCTAATGAGGAGGGCAGTGAACAACAGGGTCCCTCCGGATACGGACAGAGTCATGATGCGTGGAGGAGCAGTGGTGTTGCTGGTGGTGCTGGGTGAAGTCTATCTGTAATAGGAACATAGAGAGAACAATACCATAAGTTACACTTTATTTGTCTAGTCATAGGTGCTGTTTCCAGAGAATCTTATGGTACTGTACACGGAGAACCGCAGGCTGTAGTACATATTAATCTGTATGTTGCTGTACACAGAGAACCATAGGCTGTGGTACACACAATACCGTAGGGTGCTGTGCACATATAACCGTAGGGGGCTGTGCACATATAACCGTAGGGGGCTGTTAGCATGGAGGATTTGGGTGCTGTTCTTACAGAACCTGAAGGCTGCTGTTCACAGGGAGCTTCAGAGGCAAACCAGGTAGGATGGATTTGCTTTCATCTATGACTGGAATAGAAAGTGGCTGGACAGCATCTCAGACCCCCAGGGAAAAGAAAGAAAGAAAGACATCTAAAGCCTTCGTTATGTAGGTGCTTCATTCAAACTGAAATTCAGCTGATGAGTCGCACAGATGGCCAATGGGTTTGTCCTGAAAAAATTAATGATTCCACGAATATTTGATAATTCTGGTGCTCATATCTACTATCCAGGTTAGCTCAGCTACCACCTGGCTAAGTTGGCATACACACACACACACACACACACACACACACACACACACACACACACACACACCTCAATGCGGGATAGCTTTGGACTTGCTCTCAACAACCAGAAAGGAGAGCAAGTTGACAGGAGCCCCTGGGCCTTCTCTCCACAGCATAATGGTCTCCTCATAATGACTGACTCTCTTAACTCCAACTTCACTGCTAGACTTGAGTCTTAGCAAGAAAGAAAAAAAGCAATAAAATATATTGCAGTTTCAGGCTTCTTCAAGGAGCGAGGGTGCTTGCGAAAGAAAGAGCGAGAGAGAGAGAGAGAGAGAGAAAGGCTTTGTTGTATCTCCCTATACGCCCTCCTCATGTTTTTTCCCCTCCACCTCTTTTAAGATTAATGTAGCCATAGAAGCCTCAGAGATTGGAATGGCTTAACACAGGCAGAGCATGTTGGGGACCAGGCCAAATTCTATGCATTATATGTTTAATGTTGACTGCTGGTGTTTACAACCAAAATAGTAATATATTAATGCTGGAACTTTATTAATAGTATAGTTGTGTTGTTGCTTTTTTGGAGATACATGTACTGCAAAAGCAGCATCTTTAGTGTCTGGAGAAAATCGTGGGTGGGTCCTCAGGTCAGAGCTGTGACAGTTCAAGGACCGTTATTATTGGATTTTATTGGATTAGCCTGGGGTTGAATTCCAATTCCCCATGCATAAATGATGTACCTCTCTCGATTGGCTCCCTCATCAATCGGTTACATCAGAATCCCCTCCTTAAACTCCTCCTCCTCCGCCTGTTTCACCTCAAGTGCTCACACAGTTTCAGTCAAACACAAAATACACGCATCTGTTTTAATGATGCAATTCCAGAAAACCGCTTGAGCAGTGTACAGCTCTGAAATGTGAAGAAAAAAAAACGAAACTGGAGAAATACTCGTAGGAATACTCAACGGAACCATTAGCTGCGGATGGTTGCAGGAAACAGCCCAATTTGGTGAAGCTTCCCCCATATTATGAGTCACAGTTGGTGGGTTGAGCTGGGAGGCGACTCCCCTGGATCCTCAATGCTTCGATGTGTGGAGAGCCAGTCCACTTTTCTTACCTTTTCCTGCGCTGGAAGAACCAGGACTAGTTATATGAAAGCAGGGAGGTGTATTTTGTGTGTCCTTTTGCTTTGGAGCTTTTTGCATAGCTTATTAAAATATGGTTTTATAAAGAATCAAGTGGAACTGGATGTGATAGTGTTAAACCCAACACACAGCATGCACTTGCTCCTTCTTCTCTTTCACTCTGACTCTGACTCTGACTCTGTCTCTCTGTCTCTCTCTGTCTCTCTCACACACACACACACACACACACACATGCACACGCACGCACACACACACACACACACACACACACACACACACACACACACACACACACACACACACACACACACACACACACACACACACACACACACACACACACATACACATACACACACACCCTTCGAGCTATGGGCCTTTCCTGCAAAAATCCCTCTCAGTTCTATTATTCACTTGGGAAACAAACCAGAAAACAGGTCTGTTTTTCTCTCTGATTTCGACAAAGTTTTTCCACATTTCCCAAGATACATACACAAGTACAGTTGTATACAAGTACAACTACAGGTGCATGTACACATACAACTTCAAGCATGCATACAAGAAAACGTACGTGTACATTTTACACACACATATGTAGGCCTAGTTGTACTAGAAGGAGAAACGGTCTGTCATTACACTGTACATGCTACCACAGCCTTTGTCCATGGCTAATCTTCCAGGCAGCCAAGTGCAGCATTAACTCACTCGGACACTTCCTTTCTCCTGGCTGTGGTCGGAGCTTTGTTCAAGAAGCCTGCCGGGTACCAACCAGTTATCTCCCTTCCCCGGCTGTGTTCCCCTACCACCGTCAGTGTCTGCCAAACACAACACACACATACATGCTTCAAGGGTGGATGGGGTGGGGGGTGGGGGGGGGGGGGGGGCACCGCTGACTGACCACCCTTGGACATAAGAGGTAAGAGGGGTGTGGAGGAGGGGGGGGGGGGATTTGTAGCTGCGGGCGGTGGACTTTCAAAAGGGAAGCGTGTAAATCTTCTTTTTTGCAGCTGCAGCGGTGGCTCTTCTGCTGCAGATTTATATATTAAGCCGACTTGAAAAGGGCAGCATCCATACATATGAAACGAGACGTGGCAGAGTCACATCTTTCACAAAATCAATTCTTTCCTATATTGCTTTCCTCCCCCCTTCTCAATTTTGACTGTACTGTGCAGCAGACGTGCAGCATAAGCTAAGGCTCTACAGTGGCACAACCTCTCTCACACACAGACACACACGCACACACACACACACACACACACACACCTAGTCCTGCCCCAAATATATTTTTAAACTAGTAATCTGTGGTCCATGTCTAGCAGCCCTACTGAGAGTTTTATGTATGGAACCTTTGTTGCAATATTCCAAATGGATGCAGGAAATCGTAACAAATGAAAAACACGGGCATTGCATTTGGTGTCTATTAATTACCATGGCAATGAGAGTAATTATTGTGCATTGTAAAATTCATAAACTAATCTAAAAGCATGCCTAAAGCTTTTCGGCAAGTTGCCAGAATCCTTGGTGTTTGTTTACTTCTAGAAGACAGCAAGTAGTTGTTGATACATTTACTTGATCAATGCTGAGGACCTTTACGAAAATAAAACTCCTGTGTTGTGTTGGTCTTTTGAACTACTTAAGTACTTTTCTTCTGTGTGTGTGTCTCTCTCTATGTACATCAAGAGTGAGTTAGAGACCCTGATAGAGGTTAGCGTGACTCCCAGACATAAGGATCTGCAAGCAAGGACCACAGCCCAATGAAGATAACCCTTATGAATAGTATGGTGATGCAACAGTGTTTATGAAACTGGGAGATGAAAGAGGAGGAGCAATGCTATTCAAACCCAAGGTCATTCATTCTTTTTAATAAGGATTGAGATGGCGGTTGTGATGACGCAATTCACCAATTACTTCATGTTAAGGAAAACGAGATGATAAAAAGAACAGAGAAAAAATTAAGGAGACCGCAAAACAAATAGATGGCTGACTTTTCAAAAGCCTCTCTTCGTAACACTGATATATGAGAGTCTGGTACTGCGGCGTCAGTATAAATCTGGTGAGCGCACAGCAACCTCCACCCCGACTCCTCCACCACCCCTTCCCAGGGGCTTCAGCTCCACACCACTCACATAGAATCCTGGTGATCAGGCCTGAGGGAAACCAGCTGATCTGAAGACTGAAGAGGCATCTGGACACTGACATCCAGAGAATGGACAGCGTCACAAAGCTTCACGCTAACAGATGATATTACCCAATGCCAGACACAAGTGCCACTTAGACGCATGGGGCAGCATTCTGTAGCATGGGAAGTAGGAGACGTAAAGACACACACATGCACAGATGCAAACGCACACACACGCACACACACACCCACAAACACACAGATGCACACACTCACATACATAATTGGTCAAAATAGTACAAACCGTAAGATGAGCAATGCATGAAATGATTAGGAAGCAAGCTTAAATTGCAATGACACAAATAAGAAGTAGCATATGTGAAATGCATCGCACATTTGGAAGAAAGTGATTCTATATGCCCAACCCTAAATCCATGTTGGGGGGGGGGGGTTAACCTGACTGTTAGCACACACTGCACCCTCCATTAGCCTCAACAACACAAGACTCTACTCTAGTGAGAGCCCCCCATCCAGCTCTCACTTCCAACCACCACCAGTCCCCATCAGCAAAGAGCCGTGCGCTGTCACATGGTCTCATGTTCTCACATACGCATAGTCATAGAAAGCAGAATTACAGGATAACAATTATTTTAAATGAGTGTAGGACATATGCGCCTTTCTGAATGTATAAAATTCATATATATATATATATATATATTATACCAATGTATGGGATATAAATACAACCATTGCAATCTGCAGGCTTTTTGGAAAGGGTGCACAAAATGCTCATTTGGAATATGGAATATGTCCTTTATTAATTATCCAATAAATACAGTCAATTTCAACTGGCACATGAATTATGTATGGTGGTCACAGTTAATGTTTGTCAATGGGGAATATTTTTTTTGTTATACGTAAGAAGATGCAATTTTGTCACGTATGAATATAATTTTTGATTTCAAGAATCGGTTTGTCACTTTTCCTTTTGCATTTAATTAAAGTTTGGGTGTAACATTATATAACAATTAACTCAACAACAACAGACACGCTGGAATCGGGATTGTAGCCAGTCTTCTACACGTTGCCAGTGATCCATCTACCCCTTGTGCCTTAATGAAGGGTTGCTTTGGCAACAATAAAATGATCTGTTTTCACTTCGCTCATAACTGCGCAGGGACGAAATGCATCCGATAATTGCTCAAAGGAGGATTACCAATCTAAAGCTAAAAACACTTTATTAGGTTTCCCTGTGACAGCGAAACCACAACAATTCCAAATCGATTCGTTCAATTGGGAGCCTAAAGTAAAATTTAAATCATTGCCTAAAAATTATTGTACCTATTTTAAAACGCCACACTGGCATATTGCGCGCCCCAAACTAATAAGCCTTAAAGGAAACACACTTATCTTATAAACACACAAGGCGGAGCCAGAGAGACACACAGAGAGGATAATAATATTTACATTTTTTCAAAAATAAAGTCGAAATAAAAGTTTAAACATTTGATATAAAGCTTAATAAACTCGGATGTGCGCATGAGAACGGACGTGCCAACGCGTCTTGTTCAGATACTCGTGGACATACAGGCTTTGACAATAACATCCAAGTTGACATAATTTAAATGGAGAATGTGCAACAACGAAAATAACATATTTAATTAAGTTTAATAATACCTGTAACAGCAGATGACCGAGAGCACCTCATATATCCAATCGTGTCCAGGAAATAAGGATCCGAAACATATTTTCGCACTAAACATTACAGTCTTTTAAGGCAGACTTATATCAGCTTTTGACGGCGACGGCACCTGCTGATTCGCGCGCGTACTTCTGCCTGCAAATAAACAACTGGTTGTGCTCCGTCAGCAATCTCTGATGAACTACTATTGGAGAGCGCGCGGTAGCGGAGTGCGCAATGACGCATGGATAAGGTTGATTTTCACAAAAGCTGGATGCCTCCTATCCTATCCTTTGAACATATTTGAAAGAGAAAATGTGAAAACAGAACAACTCTTGAACGACTATGTGTTAAAACGGATGACACTATATTTGTAATCCATTCTTATTGGCTTACATTATAGCTCTATTTGATACTTTTTTCATCACAAGAGATAGATAGAGAAAAAAAGACGATGGATGTCCCCATCAACAAAACATTCTCTCCATTGCTTCCTTCTGAAGTGCTCCTGTCTGCTCTCATTTTACGCTTCACCACAGCGCACTCTATTCTAGACCCATTGTCATCTCCAACGGGGTCAATGAAAATTAAAATGTTCAGAGCTGAGGGGTCCCAGGGCAATGTCTGACATCCAGAGGCACCATCTGCCAAGGTGTTTCTGATGGATGGAGCATGACAAGCCTCTGTCTCGGGGCTTCACCTCTGAGCTTCCTGTGTGGGTGTAGTATAGCGCACAGGGGATGAGTTCCAGAGAGCTAACTTACTGTGTGTGAGAGGAGCTGATGCGGGCCCTGGGATAACAAAAGGGCCAACAACAGAGTTCCCTATGTAGATACTTATAACACATGAACTGCAAGTGACCCTATACTCATATTATAGCAATACATTTCATCTCAACATAATATGGTACATGATTAAAGCAGTCACATGCTTTCCTTTTCAAATATTTCCCTACAGTACAGCAGGATCCACTGTCCATTGACCGAGGCAGATTATTTCTTCAATTGATTTATACAGCCCATTACACCATCAAGGTCTTCATGGGATATAAAGGAAGACATCTGCTTGCATGGATAACATTAACAATTTCTGCATGGAACCCTATAAGAAGAGGCCTTCCACACGTATGTGCTTTTGTGAATAATCAACTTGAATGTATAGCTGCTAAATGTTTCCCTTGGGTCTGTTTTGTCCTCATCAATCTCCTTAAAGATGTTGAAGCTCAGTACCCCCCTCCCCTCCCCTCCCCCAGGCCCTTAGTATTTATGCCTATGGTAGTAAAGGGGCAGGATTGCAACAGAGCTGGCATCACCTACAAGGCCGCCCATCCATCCATCTCGCCTTCCCCCCCCCCCCCCCCCCCCCCCCCCCCCCGCCCTCACCCCTCTACACTAATTCTTTATGGTGACAAGATCACGTGATTAATCTCCCTCACACACATCCCTTCACATCGGATTCTAATCCCATTTCCAGCAGGACCACCTGAACCCCCCCCCCCCCCTCCCCCTCCCCCAGCTGTCTGCTGTACAGTGTTTAAATACAACAGTACTCAACATATCCATGCCTGCCTGACTGGTATAGGTGCGTGTCCTGATCTCCCATCAGGTAAACCCCTGGTCATCCCTGGAGTGGAGACCAAGCTAATGCTTTTATGGATGGCTGCTGTGATCTGGGATTTACTGTGCATTCTGAAGGGGGTCAACGATGTCGGGTCGTTTTTTAAATGAAGGATGGGCTGATGCTAATCCACATAGGCTATTTAATTAAGACTACGGTGTATTGATTGAATGGGAAAAGGTTTCAGTTGTTATTGCTGTAATTATGTAATATCAACCATGTCCATAGCACAGCATTTTTATTCAAACGAGAACAAGAAACTATTACAATTAGGACAAGCTTGCCGCATCACAGCACTGTCCCTTGGTTAAATCACAGAGGTGATTCACAGTTATGTTAGAGGATTTCTGAACATTTCCCTAAAACACCCATGTTAGGGCGGAGAAAGTGAGCAAATCCTAAATGCATAGCACCTTCCTTAAATCTGTTTTGCAAAAGCTTTACACGTCACATGTTTTATGATTCACGATCACTATTATTCATTGCATTTATATAGTGCTTTTACATAGTGAGTGCGAGGCATATCACAGACCATCCACTACAAGATGAACATATACTGTAGATGGATCTTTCTGATAAAAGCAAGCGGGTGGCATGGTGAAATGATTTATTTTTGGACAACAGAGAAAGTCTATGGCACTGAAGGCAGGCGTCTGTTTGTCAGCGTATGTCTGGCAGAAATCAAAATACTAGTGGGCAGTGATATTCAGTGGGGACAGAAGCAATCGTAAAAAACAACAGAGAGCTATGCCTTTTTCATCCTTCAAGCCTGCTGATTTTACTAACTTTATGGATTCCAACATGTCCGTGTACAGAAGATTTGCCTCGAAGCCATCTGGTAGTTTAGCCACTCACAACAAGAAATTGCTCTAAAAGGGACTCAAAGGAATTTAATTCAGGTAGAATACAGAGTTCTCATTTCATATTTAAATCTAAAGGCATTTGATGTTTACCGTTAAAGACAGTGACTGCCAAAGTCTCAGCATATCAGGGAAGTTGGAAGATGTATTTTACAATATGAGTCACAGGGATAAATGCTGAATGGTGAGATAATGAAGAACTCTCTGTGGTGCATTCACAGCACACCCATCACCTCTATGGAGCAAATAGGTTGCCTTTTTTACACCATGTTCATTATACAGCAACAGATGCTGCGATCCCATTTAATGGACAGCATAATAGAAAATGTACTATCCATAGACAGTGTATAAAACATACACATAATTGGACAATATGAGATAATAAAAACCAAACAAAGCACTGGCTGTCTTTGGTATATAAATCATGTTGGGCGTGAACAGGGCTGTCAAATGAACCATAGTTCCATTAATTGCTTACGACAAAGCCACTATTGTAGTGTATTAACCAGTGGTTGGTATCCCATTGTCTCTCTAAGGGGATTGACTTGTGGGGGAATGGGGGGGGGGGGGGGGGCTCCCTCAAGGCAGCAAGGTGACCTTGGACCACCGGGAGATGGATCTCCTCACAAAACCCTTGAGGATTCACCCATTTTTCAACCATTTTAATGGATGAGCATTAGCTGGGAGCTGGGATTCTGCAAAGCCCATCGTCTAGCTGTCCAGCGTATAGCTTACATCCAGTGCCCTTGAGATGGAAAGGTGAAGGGCCTGGGGCCCCATCTGACTCCGGCTTCTCATTGCATTGACACACTGACATTTTAAAGTTATACCAGAAGCTCTGTGTGTGTGTGTGTGTGTGTGGAGGGGGGGGGGGGGGGGGGGGGGGGTACAGTAAATCCTGACATGTATTGAGAAGTTTCATCAGGCATCGCTCAGCACCACGGACAGCTCCCGCTCCAGTGTCAGCCCCCTCAGACAAGGCTACAATAACCACAGAGGCTCAAGGGAAAACAATGGAAAGTGTGGCAATCCCTCCCACCGCTTCTTAGCTTGTGCTGAGGACATTGTGCTGCAGCACTGATACCGGTTCAGGCTGGAGCAAGGCTTGGAAAGTCCTTCAACTAAGCTGTCCGTTACACCTTCCAGACATAGTGTGAGATCGTGACAGGACAACACAGCAGTGCTATTCCTTTTCATTAATCCATTGCTCGCCTGTCTCACCCTTCCAACCTGAGCATGAGAAGATAAAGGTGCATTTGCAATTCGGCTTCCTTAGAGGTTGCTGGAGATTGCACCCCCTTCATAATATCTCAATAATATCAACGTTCCGGCGTGTCTGGCTTCACAGGAGCCGTCATGCAGACAGATGTTTCGGATGACGGGACTGCTGCCGTAGAATCAGGGGCAACCATTTGTGGCGTACTTGCCTTTTATTTGTTGGTCCATAGGAGCAGATTTCAGAGCAGAACTAGTGTGTCTCATCATCACATCTCAGTCCTGCATACCCACACAACACTCTTTGCTATTTCTTTCCCCGCGTGGCACAGTAATGATCAGATGATGTGTGACTATACGGCGGCACTCTGTGACAGAGGGGTGCGCGTAGGGTTCTCCGAATAAAACCAGCGGGAAGGGACAGTGTCTCATTATCTGGTCTCGTCAGCTCATTAAGGTTACCAAACAAGAGCCGACAAACTATTCATAATCTGCCGAGGTTAGGACTACCAGGTTTGTTTGTTTTTTCAAAGAACTTGTGGTTAATTGATTCATTGATCATAAAATGCAAGTGAGTGCCTATTTGGTTTGGTTGTTCTATCATTCGAATGGGAATAATTTAAATACAATTATTAAGAAACGAGAAAGAGACTGGAACACTGGTAAAATGGCTTGTACCTTTTTTAAATACCCTTTGTACACATTTCCCATCGAACATTTGATCTCTCCCTTACACACCCTCCCTATCTTTTGATCATCTTGCTCTACAGCTGTAGCTCTCTTTCCCTCCCTTTCCCTCCTACTCTGTCTCTTTCTCTGGGAAAAGCAATTTCTTTCCACCAAAAACATTGGGTTCATAAAAATGTAAGACAATAAATAGATACAAATATTGATGCATTCACATAGATTGATGAATTCATGAATCAATCAATCAATCAATCAAACAATTAATCACCCAATCTAACATTCAATGATAAATAAGCTATAATTGCATGTATTGACGTTCCCACACACAACAGTAGTTCTAAATCAGTTTATTTTTCCAAAAACAAAAACATTGAATGGTTGATTCGATCGCTGACTTATTTCGGCAAGTAACAAACTCATAAACTGACAAATTACCAATCATTTGGTATAGTGCCATTTTGAATCTTGTGATTTACACTGTAAATATTCAAAAACTAACTCCACAACTATCTGGGGAAATCCATTTGTTTAATAGACAGCGTGTCCACCTTGTACATTTGTTTTACTCATATCATTGTTGTATTATATCAGACACAGCAGTTCCAGAAAGGTCATGTTCTGTTACCAATTTCTACACGCCATTTTTACAAGCTCTGCCATCCAGGTTGGCCTACATAATTAATCACACATGCGTTGATACATTGGTACAGTTATATTGGTACCGAAACAATGCAGAGAGTATCCAATGCATATCCACTAAACCCTATACATTTCCCCTCTACAATATGTGAGAGATCTGTTTCCATGGTAACATTCTGAATTTATGTTTGCTGATGTCTATGGGGGATAGCTGTAAAATGGAATACATGGAAACAAATTAAATACCAATCCCGAATGTCTCTTGTCCCAGTCTAGCAACTGCTACCAACCCTTCTACAATACATATCTTTCTCATTATCACATTTTCCTATTTCCATGTTCAAGCATACATTAAATTACATATCTATTTCTGTTTGCTTTCCTTCTATCTGTTGTTCTGTCTGTCTTTCTGTCTGTATTTCTGCCTTTCTCTCTCTCTCCCTCCCTCTCATCTTTCTCACACACACACACACACACAAACACACACACACACACAGACAGACATGCACACACGAGCACACACGTGCACGCACACACACATGCGTGGACACACAAACACACACATACACACACACGCACACGCACACACACACTCCCTTTCCTTCCAATAGGGGGACAAAAGTGGTGCTGACACAGTCAAGAAAGTAACTCGTCATCACAATCACCTTGTTACACTTGTTTAAACCCTCTTGTGACATGAAGGAGCTCCAGCAACCACAACAGGGGAGAAGTACTAAAGTCGTCAAAACTTCCAAAAATGGCTAATGTACACTATTGAGTGTCACAATACAACATGGTCATGGCTGCAACTGAAATCAAAGGCGGCAATATCAAAGCAGTGCTAGTCAGCACAAAGAGTCAGAATGTAAAAGGTATGGCAAACAGGGCTGTTAGTTGACTGACAGATGGAGGATTGATGTTATCACTATGACTGGGGTGACACCTAGTATTTCCTGGGTTTTCATTGGCTCCCCACACAGTTGTTGTTTTTTGCATAAAGGGGCACTTTGTAGGAGAATGCATCATATCGGCTCCGTCAGCAGCACACCGATGTGACACGTGCACAGTAGTAGCTCTGGGGAACAGCACAAGATGCGTTCGTGGATCACCCACAAAGTGAATTGAATTGCGTCAATGAGTAATGGAAAACAAATGAGCTCTCATTACGGTGAGCTGTGAATGGCTCATCTCCTAAACAAACGCTATTCATCAAAGTGCCGTAGAGTTGATACTGCCCGAGAGATGTTAATCAAAGCAACTGTAGCTGGTGTTATTAAAAGTCAGTAGTGTGTGCTTGTGTGTGTGGCATGTGTATATGTGTGTTTGTGTGTGTGTGTGTGTGTGTGTGTGTGTGTGTGTGTGTGTGCGTTTGCTTGTATGTGCATCAATGTGTATGTGTTAATGTGGATTGGTGTGTTTGTGTCAACTCGCAAGGACAAAGCATCTGGTATGCAATTGGGCTCTTGTCTGTGTGTAGTGATTAATCACCCATGTGTGAACACAGGGATGGGAGGAGAGACTTTGTTGGGGTTATCACCGTGGCTACATGGTCTATGTCTGTGTGCACGTGATAACACGATGTGCAGAAAAAAGCACCATATCTACATTCAACTACAACGACTCATTTGCCTTCATTAGGGTCAAACAGGGGTTCTTTGCAAAGAGATATTATTAATGAATACTAAGTTCTGAAGGTTTGGGTCAATACAGATTCTGATAGCACTTCAACGATTACTGCGTCCTCTTAAATTGTCCAAAGTTTTCTCACTCTTTGTAAACAAAAGACAATTGTACGTTAATCTGACTCACAAACATTTGGTGCTCACCACAAAAGCTCCCACACATTGCTTTTGAGACAATCAAGAAGTTAAAACAATGAAAGGAGAGGAGTGAGGAGGAGAGGAGAGGAGAGTGAACGAAAGGAGAGGTAAAGAAAATAATGGAGAGGAGAGGAGTGTTTGAGAAGCAGGTATTCTGAGTGAGCTGTAGATATCTCACATTGGGAAAATCTGGAAGGCAGCCAGGCCAGCTCTGTCAAAAGAAAGATGAATTAAAAATGTCCAAATTGCATTTACATTTCCCGTCTTTATCCTTATTTCCCAAGGTTAAAACTCACAATGAGGACATCTATTGGCTATGCCATGTAAATCTTTTTTATTGCACTTCCAAATATTAATCTACAGAGAGCAGCTCTTTGCACATAAAAATAAAACACACACACACACACAACATATTTTATTTATTTTGTTATGGTATTAGTTAGCGCTTCTTAAGTTTTGTGCACTGTCCAGTGGTGGTCATTATTTATGTTATAGTAGATGTTCTATGTGTGTGTGTGTGTGTGTGTGTGTGTGTGTGTGTGTGTGTGTGTGTGTGTGTGTGTGTGTGTGTGTGTGTGTGTGTGACTGTCTATCCGTGTGTGCGTGTCATTTTGTCATTTTGGACCTTCGGCATATTGCCTGCGACATTGCAAGGTGACATTGTACAAGAATCTGTAACACGCCAAGTATCTCTTCACACATTACAGTTGACTGTTCCTACACCCTTTACACAATGGAGCATCAGAGAGAGAGAGAGAGAGAGAGAGAGAAAGAGAGAGAGAGAGAGAGAGAGAGAGAGAGAGTGAGGGGGGGAGAGTGAGCGAGAGATAGAGAGAGGGGGGGGAGAGTGAGCAAGAGTGAGCAAGAGTGAGCGAGAGAGTGAGAGAGAGAAGCGCTGTGCGTTCTCCCAGCACATACTCTGCCGCGGGACATGCCAGCTGTTTCTCCACTGTGCCTCCACCTAAACAGAGTAGGAGGAGTAGGGGACAGCAGGATGCATGTGTGTATGTGTGTGTGTGTGTGTGTGTGTGTCTGTGTGTCGGAGTTGGTGTGTGTGTGTGGGGGGGGGGGATTGTGGAGGACGTATCTTTCATATGCCTAGCCACCGCCACGTGACACATTGTGTGAAGCCAGGTTTGTGTCAACTCCGCCTGACCTTAAGAGAGGGAGTGACTCATGCAGAGCACACACAGTGGGGAGGCAGCGTGGGGTTCCAGTCCAATGTGGAGATGTGATTTAGAGAAAATACTTATTGGAGTGGTGGCAGGGGTAGAGAGAAATAGACTGGCTGACCAGTATTCCTAACCTTCTTATTGATTACAGTTGCTGCCATTGCTAAACAAGAGTCTGTCTCTGCTAATGGGAAAGCAAGGAAGGAGATCAGCTGCAGGAACTCTGATTGTCTTTGTGGGGAATCTATTCCTGCCTGCCTCACTACCCAGATCGTGTCTAGGCAGAAAGTAGGGGTAGGGGCGTGTTGATCTGCCATGAGAGACACATCTTCCCATCTTCTTTGAGCTGTCTCCCAAGCAGCGCACCTTGTTTCTGCACACTTTTTTAGGCTTGATGTTCATTGTTTTGGGTGGGATTGCAGCACCGCCACAGAATCCTTTTCCACGGTTTCAAAAATTGCTGCCTAATCAAAGCCACATAGAGAGCACATTCTTGGAGGAACATCTAGGATCCTCAGAACAAAGGGAGATGGTTGGGGTGTTTTAGGTTTCTTTTTGTTACACAGCAAACATCTCCAAAACATCCTAAGTTGCCTCATCCAAGCTCAACGCAATGCCCTACTTATTATCTTCATGTGTGTGTCCAATTATACCATATATTATATCTTCCATGTATTTAAAGGGCCACAAGTCAGACTATCAGTCTGAAAATAACCGTGGTTTTAACCCTAGTGTTTCTTTTACTCTGTGACGGAGGATTAATGGATGTGCTTCGAGCTGTCCGGGAGGATTATACGTTCTCAGCTGAGGAAGAAGACAGTTGAAAACTTCTCTACCTCGTTCCTCCACCCCCACAGTGCTCTTAAAAACAAAGTATAACATCTGTCGTCAATAAAGATCTTCCTTGAACATAGAAGTCAGAGAAAATAAGTGCTTCACTCTCGCAAATTACGCCGATGATAACGCGAGGAGATTGACTTATGGAACAAACAACTTTCAGTGTGAACCCCATTTCATGTGGTTGTAATGGCATTAAGGGCATGATCTTTGCACTTGTGACATTGGTGTGTCAATATTTTAAGTACATAGTGCTTTGCCATACTTGTTTGTTTCAAAAGAGGGCTAATATTGACTTGTATTTCTCCACAACCAACACCTAACACAGCATCATTAGCTTGTTTATCAATGTGTGTAGGCAGGATTTTCACACAATTTATAATTGAAACACGTACGTGACCCTTATTGTATTTCATTCTCCACTCCTTCGATTTGCTTTGCACCGCAATCCCACACTACCGTGTGCACAACAATCACACAATCATACAAACGTACCGTCTCACACAAACACACAAGAACAAGCGCACACCATCACATGTGATACAACAGCCCAATGATATACATTTGGTCGTAAGTGCATCAGTGAAGTACATTTTTAACATGGATGTCCACAGAGGTATCGACCGCCTGCAGCGGGACTTATTCAGCAGCAAGGAGAGAGTGAGTGAGGGGGGATGGGGACTACTACCTGTGGCCACTGTATAAATGATCATGCTGTCCCCAGTTACCATGAGGTATTTCAGTAACTACAGCCTCCCACTCTCAAATATACACACACAAACACACACACAGACACACACGCACGCACACACACAGACAAACACACAGCTGCCATGAAGACTGCAAAAGTCCCTGTCGGAAGGTTCTGGAAACAAACTATAAAAATAACCATATTTGCAAGGCGCCAGTGGCCAGTGATGCAGTCGTGATCCATTCAGCTTCTCCCCGGAACATAATGAGGAAACCACAGCTTAGAGCGTAGACTGGGAATTTCATTTATGGAAAAACATGTAACAGCTTGTTACAAAATTGAGGCGTCTGACACTCAATTAAAACGAACTGGAGTTTCAGCGAGGGACTGCGCGTGAGGCTATCACAATATCCAAGAGAGAAAGGTTTCCCCAACAGTAGAAAATAAAAAGAGCTTATAACAATCTGGCCAGTTGCTGGACTTGTACCCCTTAAAATACATCTAGATTGGAAGTGGCTGTGCCAATTGGAAATACTTATTTACTAGGTTGCGCCAGTGTTTGTGTGTGTGTGTTTGTGTGTGTGTGTTGACGAATCGGCAGAATAGGTTGCAGTATCACCAACAATCGTCAGCGTTCACTCCATCCTCAGCATCCTTCTTGTAGGTGAGGTAGGTGATGGTCCATTGGTTCAAGGAATACTGCTGTTACACAGCATTTATCACTGTTTTTATAAATATGGAAGGATGCTGCACAAAACAAGAGGTGCACATCACACACACACATTTTGTAACACACGTTGATGCAGTAGGATGTCCCAGAAATGTTTGACCCAGGAAGTGATTACTTCCTACTGGGCGCTGCGAATAAACAAGACGATACCTCTTTTTTATTCTGATGAGGACGATTCAGCTACTGTTGTCAAAAGAACATCACATCTTTACTGCTAATATTTTCAATACATCTGTTGCCGGCCCATTATGGGAGTACATGGTTGCCTCCTGCTACCTACTTCAGCACTGATAATCCCAGATGGCTGAGACATTATCTGTCTAGATCTTCATAATATTATATTTCTCCATTCGAACCATATAAAACATAAACAGAGATTGTAATGCCACATTGCTCTCACTATAACTAAGCGATGATGTGCTACCACATCATGGTGACAGCATACAGTACAAAACTATATTCATGTTTTTGAGTTAGGCAGTTGATATGTAGATGTATGATTGCAAGCAACTGAAAATATTATATACTTTTCTAATGAGAGCTAAACTAAAAATTATATATTGCCATACCAATACGTAGAGTACAGTGCATGACTCCAACGGCCATGTTAATGATGTCCAATGATGTACACTATTATATAATTTACTTTGGTCAGGCATGTGTATATTTGGCAGTGCAACGGTGCCAGGGTACTGTCAGGATTACCCAACGGGCATGGCCATGGACGAACCATGTATTTCCCCAAGAATGAGCCTTGATCAGAGACGACAGCCCACCCAAGCGCATGTGGAGTGATGTCATATGTTTCAGTTGCTTTCATTCAACATCAAAACTAGAACAATGGCTGCCCACTGTCACAGACCAAAGGGGTAGTGAAGGCATATAGCTGACCACATCAGAGCGCTGGGAGGTGAAATCAGAGGGGGGAGGGGGAAGATGAAGAGATGCTGAAAAAATAGATGCATATGAAAAGATGCAGAAAAAAGAGATGCGGGAATAAGGAGGAGGTCATGCTATTTGTCATAAAAACACTTGCACCCCATCTCTTAAGGCTAGCTCTAAACTAAATCTCCACTGGGACGCATTTGAGCATGCAGGGATTTAGAAGGTTATGTGGCCATGAAATGTTATTACGTTATGAAAAGTGCATGTGAAAAAGGCGAAAAAGAGAGAGATAAATGGGGGAGGGTTCTCTTTATGACAGAGAGTGTGAAGAAAGATGTCCCTTGTGGAAAGAGCTTTTTTTTAACATGACCGCAACACAACCTTTGAGTTGCTACCATCAACAATACACACGTTTTTTAACACATGCCCTAACAGCTACAGTGTGGCCACATACTGTACATATTCCCCTTATATTCTTTCACCATATACTGTACCTCTGACTGTACCTTCATACAGCAAGGTTAGTTCTAAATTAAAAGAGTGAGATGACAGGAAAGAAATAAATCCCACATGTACAGATACAGAGGCATCCAAAGATGACGACGGCAAGAAGAAAGAAAATACAGATGTGGTGTGACAGAATTGTTACGCGAGTCCCCCCCGTAATGGAGCAACGTGAACACACTTGTTCCATATATTAAGCTCATGGGGCTGGTTATTCAGAATAACGTCCCATCTGTGCCACCCTTATGTAAAAGTGTGATTATGCATGGAGAGGGAGAGGCCCTGCTTCACGCCACTCAGTCTAGTGAAAAGCAAAAGCAGGTGAACCGTGAAACAGCCTCAACCACCCTGTAGGGCATGTGATGACAGGCAGCGTTCCTTCTCCATCTCTCTCGGTCTCTTCACATGTAATTCCTTGCCTATCTTCCTGATGTGTTCTATGTCAAAATGAAAGACCACTGGAACAATTGTACAATGTTTTACCTCTCAATTCTCAATATATACATTTTCAAACATCATTGACTGTGCACACACGCGCACACACACGCTCACTATTAACAACTTTGTGGCCCAAAATGTTATTGGTCACAAAGAAATGAATGACAAAGATGACCTTCAAAACATGTTGAGGAACATGTTGATATATTTACTTTCATGCTCTCAATTCCTCTTGCAGAGCTGTTGTGAGAGCTGTAACAGCCGTGAACAAACACTGAACGTTTTCAAGACATGCCACAAATATGTTACATACCGTCCCCTATATACAGTTCTAAAGAGATCAAAAGTAGTTTGGGACTAATTGACCCCTTTCCATATGGTTAGAAAAAAACATGTATTCTATATGTTGAGTGAACACAGCTATAATTCTCTCCCTAGAGCATGCTGTTTTTCATATCAAAGGGTGTAGCTCAACAGGAATAAAATCAAAGCATGCATGCATTAGCGAGACATAAGGAGAGAGAAAGAGAGCGAGAGAAGTGCCCTCTCATTTTTTTTAAGTGACCGTAATATGAACTTTGAGTTGCTGTACTCCACGGTTGACAACATTTCATCGTTGTATCTCCTTTCCCTTGTTATAATGCTCACTGCAACATGTTGATTTTGTTGAAGTCAGTCAGTCTGACAATTTATTCATTAATAGGTTGTATTCCTGTAAACCTGTAGATGATTGTTAAAATCAAAGGTAAAGAAGCAGCAAGGAAGAGGAGGAGAGAGGAGGAAGGTTCAGCGATGCCGCCAGAGGGGGGCTGGTCATGCTTTTGATCCAGGGCTACTAGACATAGCTCCGCCTCCACAACCTGCTGTCTCACACACACATAGGCACGCGCACACACATGCACACACACACACACACACACACACACACACACAAACATATCGCAGTTAACACACACATTGCGTGTGTTATATGTTATATGTAGTGATAATTGTGTATATATAAGTATATTCAATTCAATTTATGAGGAGTGGGCTCACCAGCTTCGATAATCATACCTAAGTTCAGTGCCTGCATCAGGAATATCATCTCCCTGTGTTGAAATCAATTGGGCCAAAAACAAGAGTACAGTCGAGAGACTTGAAATTGGCTGACAATGATCGTTTGCACCACGGGGAATCAGAAGAAACATTGATGAAACGAAAATCTGGAGGGTACTGCCTAAATTGTACCCCCCGCTACACGCTTGATGTGGATTATGTGCATGAAAAAACACTGCACTCGATAACTTCATGAACATAAGGTTCAACGTGAGGCAAGCGCTCAACGAGCTCAATAGCTAGGAATCTCTGCAGCGAAGTGGTTTTTGATGCTCGTCAATGGGGGAAGTGAGCGTAGCTAATTATGCGTGCTCGAATGGAGGAGGGACACGCCGTGGCGTCGGAGGTAGACCAATCAATCTGTATCCCCTTGGGCCATCTCAAAATGTTAAAGTAGAACACAGCCTGCAAAGGAACACAGACATTTATCATCCACGCACATGGCCACACCATTGAGTAATACGTGTTGAAGAGCTGCTCAACCCCTGATCAGATACATTCAAGTGTTTTAATTAAAAGCTATAGAGTAATTACAGTAAAACTAATCAAAGCCTTTAAACGCCTCCGAGCTAACTCAAGTGTATCAGAACAGGCATTGTTCTTCACAGTTTTTGTTATTTGCTCTAGAGGTCATTTGAGATTACAAGGAACATCACGTTAACCAATATGGGGCCGGCTGTAATCAGTCACACACACACACACACACACACACACACACACACACACACACACACACACACACACACACACACACACACACACACACACACACACACACACACACATGCAAATGCACACACACACACACACACTAAACCACAAAGTAGTTTATCACAGTATTGTGTGTATGAGACACGTTAATCTTGTTAGCATATGCAAACATCTCCCACTTTATTTTCTAATCTCTGTACAAGAATACATACACTTTACACAAATTAAATTTAGCCCCTAATTAGCATGCCACAGTGCAAACCTTACTCCCGGATGCAATAATTGCCAAACAGACTCACTGCTAAACATGCTAACTAGGCGCAGGTTTGAACCCCTGGCATGTGTGCGAGTGAGTGTTAGGACTAGACCTACACATTGGGGCAGTGACCCGAATTTGTAGTAAGCTTTACAAGAGGTGAGTGTAGCCGAGGTAGTGAGTGGTCTGCAATGCAAACCTTATGAATGCCTGAATTTCAAACCCGAATGGCTGCAGTCATTTGGCTAAGCGTTTGAAAGCTTTTCACTTCCAATCCAATCAAGGAGTTGGAAGGACTGGAGCTTTACTGTGTGGGCCATGTGCTCTGTGGACCCGGCTGTTACAACCGTCATGAAATAGTATGAAAGTATAAAAGCCATGACATCACAGAAATATATACCGATGTCTTCAGTGACTGAGGACATGCATGATTTAAAGCATTGAGTTCGGTTTCAGTTTCAGTGCTGAGCACACGGCCAGGCTGCGATGATGTTCAAGCTCGGTTCGCTATGCCGTTTAAAAAGGATCACTGTCATCATCCATCACCTACAATAAGGTCTTGGGAGAGTCTTCAAAGGCTGTCAGTTTTCAGAACACATGCTTATGTAGATAAGAGATAACGTGGGTCCCACACCATCCAGCTCTCCTGGCAGTCCAGATCAATTTCAGAGACGGCACCATAAGCCTGTGGATTGGCAAACCAAACTATCTGGAAAGTCAGTGCTGTCACCTTCTCAATTTGTGAGTCTTCTTGTCACATGGCTATACCATACCACACAATCTTTATACACATCTTGACAGATTTGGATTAGAGAAATCTCTAGGGAGTAATTGCAAAAAAAAACTGAAAACAGCACCGCAAATCATTAGTAAGCATTAGACATGACAAGACATGTATGTCTGTGTGGGCACGCACATGTGCGTGTGTGTGTGTGTACATGCATGCACATGTGTGTATGCCACTGGCTACCAAGGCGGACGGATGAGTCATGAGAAAAGCTGACAAATGAACCAAGTTTGTATTCATGCCACTCACTTACACTAATGAAAATGCTTGTTCAAGGAATGACTCTTTAAGACAGAGATTCTGATTAACAAACAATGTAGTCATCTGTGGAGTGTGTGTGGATGATGGCTTGTTTAAGCAGCCTCACCTGGCCCGAGTCAGACTGATTAGACTCTGGGGCTGGGTGAGGCTGCACACCTGTTGCACATTGATTGCTCAATGTGTAACAGGTTAAACCAGCCATCAGCACACACACTCAGGAAGAGATCTCCTGCATAGCAACATGGAGCACTAGCGTTATGTATCATTATCTGCAAACCGTACAAAACAATCTGCTTTAAACTACCACCACCCTGCTTCCTTGTGTTTGGAGGAGCCCAGTAAAAGTATCCTAGGTGGAGTGTGGCAGACACAGAGGTGGAGTGTAACATGGTCCATTCCTACACACATTGATTGCTCAATGTACAACAGGTGTGCAGCCTCACCCAGCCCTAGAGTACAATCAGTCTAACTTGGGCCAGGTGAGGCTGCTTAAACCTACCGTCATCCAGACACACTCAACACCATCGTATGAACCTTATAGCTTCATATGTTAAGTGACCAAATTAAGTACAGATATCTTAGTGACTCTGGTAAAAGTCATCCATGAGAAAATCACTTGAGTATAAGCATAAAGTAGCTCAAATTAATTTATTTAAAGGAATGGTAGGCAATTTGGAAAAACCAGCCAGAGTAAGCTAGATTTGAAAGTATCCAACTGAGAAAATTAGACTGCCCCTATAAGAATGGTGTTATACACAGACAGTATGTTGGGGGCAGGACATCTGCAATAATAATTTGGTTAACTATCAGTGTGTATGTGGGCCTCTACACTAAAACTTATGCTGCAAGTATTCCCAATCGTTTGTGAATATTGATCAATACTAAATTAATTTAACATTTCATGGTTTAACTTAAATTGTGTTTTTTTTGTCTTCCAGATATAGGCTAATGCAACAGTATGCTATCCTATTCCAGTTTGCTATCATATTGTATTGTTTGCACCTAGTCTGAGTGAATTTCACTTCCTGCTCTTTAGATTTGATCTGTTATGGCGGACAGGCATTGTGCATGTGACAGGTAAGACAGGTAAAAATTCAAGAGCCAGATCTCCAATGGGTTGACTACTTGAGTTGAGGTGTGTTGTCGATACTCACAGAATAATAAATGAATATATTGTAACAAAGACTGCTCAAATTATAAGCTTAATCTGGATTAGAACGGATATTAGATGTGTTATTAATAGGAACAGTATTAAAAAATATATATTGGAATTTATTTTAATTTTTCAAGATAAAAATAATCTAAATTATTTTGTGGCTACATATATGCATTTTCCATATGGAAAATACAAAAATAGATACATATGTATACTAATTCAGTCCACCAAATTGAGTTTTAGTTTTAAAGGCTATGTTATTCATTATTTGAACTAAAATTATATTTAGCTACTGATATGATTTTAACACTGTGAAAACCTCTAGGGGCATGGGTTATCAAGTTGGTGTCGTCCTATATTTTCAGTGGTTGCTGTTAAACAATTTGGGTGTTCGCTGTGACTTTGCTTGTTTGGGATTTGTGTGTGTGTGTGTGTGTGTGTGTGTGTGTGTGTGTGTGTGTGTGTGTGTGTGTGTGTGTGTGTGTGTGTGTGTGTGTGTGTGTGTGTGTGTGTGTGTGTGTGTGTGTGTGTGTGTGTGTGTGTGTGTGTGTGTGTGTGTGTGTGTGTGTGTGTGTGTGTGTGTGTGTGTGTGTGTGTGTGTGTGTGTGTGTGTGTGTGTGTGTGTGGTTCAGATCAGGTTTTACCTACTGGTGTGTACCGTTCTAACATTTACTGCACATTAATACTGTACAACACATTTAATCGTGTTTCTTCGGCACCCATAGATATAATACGTACAAGCGTACAAAAAAGGCGTCAAAAGTGTACAAAAGTGTACGTCAGGCGTACAAAAGTGGTACCAAAGTTGAACCTTTCTGCTTACCGTCGTTTGCTTCCCGTTGCTAAGTAACGCTAACTATGACAAACCAGAGGGCTATTAGCTATTTTAATGTGCCGGATGTCTAAACGTGTTTGATGTAATATCCCCAGACCGTTCAACATTGTGAAGGTAGTCAAAAGCTCGTTACGTCAAGAAAGGTAGCTGAAAAACGTACCTAAATATGAGTCGTTAAAATACAAGTAGGCCCACGTTTAAATAGCGAGAACAATCAAATATCAAACTGTCAAAGGCACAGGACATGGATCTTGATATTCGAAAATATCTGAACAGGGCTAAGGAACACAAAGGTATTTCAATATGTCAATTTCACGTTTCTGTTGTTAATGTAGGGTAGTTTAAAACACGCTAGTACCTTTTCTATAGCTGTTTTTGAATTCATTACATGACGTAGACAGCACTATTATTTGTGTGTAGATGTAATGGCTGTGCGGCAAGCATACCAGCTGATCAAAGATGCGAGCAACGATGGAAGAAGCGCACACCAGCCCTGCTGCGCCCCAGAGCTGCACGTTCTGTGTGCAGAGGAAGCTCTACAGGTGAGTTGGTGCACTCATGGAGATAACCATGTAAACCATATCATCACCTTGGGCTTTATCACGATGTTGAATTAGCCAAACAAAGTTAACTTTGGTGAACTGAACTTCAGGCTAGACCATGAAAGTGAACGGTATACCAATGGTTAGAGAAAGAGTGATGGCATTCAAGAGATAACCTAAATAGCACTAGTAACACATTCACGGAATCATATGGAGAACCACAATTAGACTGGATAATTTATAAATTGACCCCACCAACAGTTATATCATAGATGAGTTAGTGAAAAGCTGCCAGTGAAGGGATTTGAGGAATGCTGGGGATTTGTGTGTCTGTGGTCTGGTATGATATTTTAAGCAGCCTTGGAGAGATTAGCATCACACTACACATCATGCAAACTGAGCCTCTTAGTGAATGCGGGATACAGTCAAAGCTTACCATCATTGTGTTCAAACCAGGCTGCAGCAATACACACACACTCACTCAAAGAGCTCCCACATACACATTGAAAACACAGCCATCATGCAGATAGTGTTATGAATCTGTGTTACACTTTCATAGGATTTATATTAACATATGGAAATGTGACAGTTTAGTTGTAAAATAGAGAGTAAGCTGTGCCCTTTGTTGCTCTTGGGATTGTACCTAAAACACCCCTTGTTTTCTTGAAATAGCTACAGCAAAGTCTGATTGAAGATTGTAGCTTGTATAGTTTGATTTAACACTTCACATTGGGACAGTCATGCATATTCTTCCACACAGAGTGAACTCATAAGGAAAGGGAAAGAAGGAGAAAACAAAGGCCTATTTTTAATTCTATCTTGAATACATCATTTTAAAGGAGATGTGGTTTACTTTTTCATATTTTCTCACCGTGCATGAATGTAAGCTATTTTTAACACTATATTATCTTCCTGTTTAGAAAAAAAAGGATGTTGACTGTACAGTATATTAACTCGGCTTTGCTGTGAAACAGAATAGTGAAATGCTAAACCAAAAACAATTAGCATAGGGTTAGCAATGCATAGTATTTTATCCTTAAAATCCCATGTTTGTTCAGTCACCGCATATCTTATGTAGCTTACTTTCCTGCTTTGTTTTAGCCATCGTTTCCTTGACCCATTTGAGAAGCTGGGCTTAAAGAGGGATACACGCTTGAGTCATGGATGAATGGATTTTATTCATACACTATTTAGACACTCATTGCTTTCATCCAGCCTGTATCATCAAAAAACAAACATACAATGGGATTCATCTCTTTATTAAAAAGTTATGTAAGTCAAATGTAATGTTATTTTAACACCACAGTCCTATGCTACTCCTAAATCTTGTGTGTGATACAATTTAATATAATACATTTATACAATTTAAGAGCTATCATTTTAGTCGTATTTGTTTGAACTGTGATAACCATCTGTAAGCTATTAGTGAGTTTGCGCTGTGAGAATATCTATTCTGGTTGACTGTGCACTGGCCTCTGTATGAGACTGTTTAGATTTAGACCGCTCCTGGCTCAATTCAGACCAATTAGGGCATATTTTCCCTGATTGGTTTGGGGAATCCCTTTGACTTGTCAATCACAGGTGTGTGAATGCAACACTTCTCAATTGCAGAGAAACATATGGAGGGTGCTGGTTGATTATTTTTCCAAATCTTGGTCTCTTCTGATCTTTTCTGCTCTCTCTTTACAACACTCAAATCGTACTTACATCACCTTTTAGCAGTATAATTATGATCATTATAATCATTCACAGACACAATTTCTTCAACGTGATATAGTTTTGAGACACAATTGAAAAATATATTTCCTTGTTGATTAAAAGCATAGAGAATGAAACAATGCCAAATAACCAGGTACACAAAGAAAGATGCAAACAGACACACATGTCTTTCCCAAACATTTGTATAATGTGTTTTGCCTCATGGCAAACTGGAACTACAAAGAATTTAAGGTGGAGAGGTGAAAATGTTATTTTGTCACATGTGCTTCGGCTTTTCAGTTGGGTTGCTTGGAGATAAGCATGGCGTGTCTAAAGTTGTACTTTGAAGGGAACCCAGCGACTAATCAGTTCCTGTGTCGAGCCTACCTCTGCCAGGGCCAGCTGAGGTCTCCAGCAACCACCGGGAATGCGGTAAAGACAGCAAATTGGTCTCAAGAGCTCGCAACACTTGTGTTGTGTTGTGTGTGTGTGTGTGAGAGAAAGTGTGTGTGTCTGTCCTCAGTCCATCACAACACACATACACAAAAAAAGAACTATTGTATAAATATATCGATCACACTTGTTATGGAGAATCTCAGCCTGCTTCATAGACAACCACTAGCTATTTGACATTTGCTGGTATCTTCGGCCAATTATGAACGGCACCCTCGTCCACAATCATTAGCTGTAGGCATAATACACTTGATAACTTACTAAAAAATAGCCTGGATTGAGTTATATGTTGTATTTTCAAGTGACATCATCATCTTCCCCACTGTCCCCATTACCATTCTTGTACTTTCAGGACGACTTTGAAAGTGCGCTGCTGTATTTTCAGAAGGCCATTGAGATATCAAAGAGCAATCCGAGGTATGAAATCAGTCTGAAGTTTGCCCCCGCCCTCTCACCTGCGTTCAGTTTCCTTTTCCTTAAGTGGCGTGGAATGGGAATAATTTATGATTTATATATATCGTCATTAATATTGTCTGGCACAAAAGTACCAATGCCAGCCTGCACACAACCAATGTGAAAGGGAAATATTAAGGCTGAGGAGGCGGGTGCATGGCACTCTGTAGGAGCTTATGCTTGCTTTCATCCTGGCACCCAAAAATATTCATGATCTTCTTTAAAAATCGGAAAATGGCAATGACACTGGTTGAAGCGTAATTCATATTGGATCATTCCCAACCGGCCCACTCACCTAGCCCACCCCACCCATCCCTCGCAATGCCCCCATTTGGACAGAGGGCCCTTATTGGGATGAAAAGGGTATGGAATGTAGATGATAAACAAAGGATCAGAGGGGTTGTCTCTTTCTCTTCGGTGGCTTACTATCTTAAGAAGACGTGTCTTGAGACATAGAGCTCCCTGTGTTGCTTATGATCTCATAAGCGCTCGATCGTAGAGCACAAATCAATGGTCCCAGTAAACACCAAAGACGTAGCCGATCCAATAGCGCCCAGCTCAGACAAGTACACGGTCTCTGGATAATAAATTAGCAGGACTGCGTTGTACTCCCCCACCCAGTTCCTAAACACTTTCTCGTATAGAAATGCATCCTATTCCCCTGTGATGCACTATTAATATGTTCTCATTAAATGCACACTCATTAGCAATTCATAGGTTTTCATGGATCCATATTTCTGTGTGAATCCCCTCCCTACTCGACAGAAGGCCTTAATTGAGATGTAGTATGAGATGGAAGATATACGCACAAGCCGTGTGAATTATTCATGGCTCTTTTTGCTCCTGCTTTCGCTGTTGGGGCCCCCTGGCGGCCCCTCATTGTGGTTAATTAATCCTTTGACTGATTGATTTTGTGAACAGATACCACTTCCTGGTGTTCAACACTTCGCTGCGCTACCTCCAGGCCATGCGTCCACTGCTGCGGCCGCGCCTGCGGGGACGCCTGGCACCCTCGTTGGCGCTGGTGGTCTCGGCGTTGGAGGAGGTGGCGGAGCCCGACCACGGCTGGAGGGCTGAGCTCATGATGCAAGTGCACCCCCGTACACACACATACACATACACACATACACACACACACCCCCGACACTATCTCTATCCAGCTGTCATCGCCATCTACGCCTAAAGCCAAAAGATTTAAGGGGATGACTGCAATTGCAACTGTCCCCCTCCACACCACCGAAATACTGCGCCTCATAAACCAACACCGTACCCATCCCAACCCAGCCGCCTCAATGCTCTGTGACCCTCCCCTTTCATCTCCCTCTAACCCCCCATATTGTCATTCTTCCTCTAGCATTGACATTTACATGTGACCTCGTGCCGCTGGGTATCTGTCTACAGACATCTGGTGGAATGCCTTGTGGATGCTGGGAGAAAGGAGGATGCTTGCAGATATTCCAATGTTACGTCAGAATTTGTCACGTCACACGCCCCTCATCTGTATCCAAAAGTCATCACCCTCATGGTAACATAATCTTTAACCATTTAACTGTAGTGACTGACATTGTCGGTCTATTAATGCTTATCTGGTCTCCATAGGTTCGGTACAAGCTGCTGGGGGACAGTAGCCCAAATATGACCACACATTGTCCCAGTTGGGCAGTTCTTCATAAAGTACTGAATCTTAAAAAGTAAGTTATTTTCAATGTGACATTTATAAATAAAATAATATCTATTTATACTCATTTCAGATGCATTTGTATTGCTTTAAAATGGATGAAAGATGCTTTAAAATGGTTGAAGGATTCAGTTCTGTAAGAACATTCGTTTTCTTTTTTATCCTCCTGGGACGAAGGCCTCTTCCACCCAGCACTCAAAAACAAGCCGTACTTCAATCAGTATCTTGTTTCCTAAAGCAGTCTTCGGGTAGGGGGAGAAGGGCTTGATCATCTTCGGTAAATGTTTGCTCTTTAAGCAAGCGCTTCAACTGTTTTGAGGCACAAGGGTTTTAAAATACAGTTTTGAAAAGTTAGACAAATAAAGTTGTCTTTCATGTCAAAAGCAACACAGTTATGGTTGACGATTGGTGGCGATTGTTTTATCTTTTTCAAGTGCATTATTCTCCAATGCCATCACAGTTTATTTTTACAAGTGCATTTGTATTTTCATGCTGATACTGAAGCTGTTTGATCCGGCTTAGTCCCAGACTCTTCACTACACCCAGAGTCAGGGTAGGTCCTCTATTACAGAGACTAGTACCCACACACAGCTATAACCAGCTCACTGTACCACACTGCCCGTGTTTTAGGCTCGTTTCATCACTCCCTGCTTTTCTTATTGTAATTCTTAAAGCTTTTCTTCTATTTCTATTGTATTCCCACTGTACTTGGGGGACACCATTCTGCGACCCACTAGCTAGACCAAGATCACTGGGTCAACGACCTCCTGGCGCCTTGCCCAGCAACAAGCTTGGGGGTTAGGAAGTCAGTCCATCCCAAGCAGGTTTGCTGGTCGGGGGCATAGCTTGCAGTGTCAGCAGATGGTCGGATGACCCACAATGCGATCATGTACCCGACATGTCACAGCTAATTATAGCGCAGTAGCTCCGCTATAAGCCGCAGCAGCAAAGGCAGGGTGTTGTCCATATCGTCATAAGTTGTACCACCCCGGGTCCATCCAATGTTTGGTGTGTGTGTGTGTGTGTGTGCGTGCAGAGCAAGGGCGGGCAATAGGGTTGTTTGGATGGATGGGTGGAGGGAGGGAGTGTGGATCTATGCATGTTTCTTGATGTATCTTCTTTAACTAGCTTTCCTTCTCTCTCACTCTCACTCACACTCACACACACACACACACGTCATCGTCGTCAGTAGGGTGGAGGGAAGAGATAGAGAGCCGTGTCTTCTCAGCGAGGAGGATGTCGTGGAACTCAAAGAGGTTTTCAGTCTGCTGGTTGATCACGCTGTGGGACCCCATGCTGTGATGCTGGGGGAGACTCCTACTAGCCCTAGCCAGACCTCTGCCCCCATCCCCCCTGCTGAGAGGTGAGTGCCCCCCCACTGCCCAGCAATCATCCCTGATCCCTAAAAAGCAAAGGCACCATTCTATGTTGCTTCTCAAACCTCTCAATAAACAATACCCCGTTGAGATCACAAAAATGTTATGCATATTCTGTGCCAGGGCACATACCTAATAGCCTGGAGACCATCCTGACCATCCAGTTTCAGTACACGGCTCAGTCTGTACCTCTAGCTGCCCACATCGATTTCGATGTGGGCGGGAGTAGTTGCCTTGACAGACAAACTCCTTCAGCCAATCAGCGTAACAAAACAAGTGACGCCATCAATGCACGCTGTTCAGAATGGCGAAAACCTGTTTTCCGCCGAGAAACTCCGCTAGTGCATACTCTTGTTCTTTTTAAGTTATTTTGTCTATTTCTGCAATAACTGCACTTAGGGCTGTGTTTACCCTACTTATGTTAGCGTTACCACACGTTGCTTTGGGTGACATCATTACTATTTTGCCTGCGGCGGCCTGTATTTTACAACAACTACGACACAGTCCCTGATTGGCACGGTTACGTCATCAACTACAACACAGTCCCTGATTGGCACGGTTACGTCATCAACTACAACACAGTCCCTGATTGGCTCCGATTACATTGTAATTTCAAGAAATCTATGTGGGTGGCTAGAGGTCCAGACTGATCCATGTAGCGAAACAGAATGTGATGTCACGTGATCAGGATGGTCTCCAGGCTAATGCCAGCATCAAAATTATATTCCAGATATAAATAATTTTGTCTGTATGCACTGCAGGCTTTTTCTAAAGGTCTGAGTGACTGGAGGATTCTTTAGTCTATGTTGCATTTTAATAATGTTGTTACCATCAAACCGGAGATACAGGGGTCCACAATGTAATAAGGTTAGACTGAAACACTCTTCTGTGCACCAATCAATCCAAAAAAATTATATGGAGCGTAATCCCAGATCAAATGTAGGTTGAAAGGCCTTGAATAGTGTCTTCTGTGTTTGTAATGATTAAAAGTATGCATCTGTATTTTTATGTTTTAATTTGTATTTTTTGTGATGCTGCAAATGCTGCTGGGATGCAAGAAAAATGTCAGACTTGTCGAACAACAAAGTATTATCGTATGATTATCGTGAATATTATAAATACTTCCCCGGAATCTTAGACAGTTTAAATCTGTGCTCTGCAGAGTTCTGTTGCTGCTTGAGCTGGCTATGCTTGGCCTGCATTGGAAGCAACAGGAGGTGGTCGCCAGCTGCTTAAAGGAGCTGAACTCAGCAAAAGAAACAGTGAGATATCCAGGAATGAAATATGCACACCAGCACTGCACGTCTCTGCACGCCGATGGCATGGCTCCACGCAGTAAAGAATTACACGCATGCGATTTGAAGAGCTCGTGCTCAGCGGTGCACATGCTGGGAAACCGTCATATATTCGTTGAAAATGATGCATTAGCTGAATGTTCATGAATTACGGGATTTGTGTAAAGTATGCCTGCAGTGATGTGCTCTTCTAGAATGCCACAGCTATCCTTAAGATAAAAAGCATCCACGATTTACCTGAAATTCATTCAAAACTATTTTGGTAATGTATGATCAGCGCACATGTGTATCGCTGATACGTGTGTTACCTTGATGAATGTACAATGACCCACGGCTGAGATCATGTCTGGGGTTCTCTACGCTAGACGGCCAGCCAACACATCATGCTGGAGTGCATCCAGTGTGAACTCAACATTCTGAGGAAACAAGGGAAGATGAACGTCTATTCCAAAGCCAGCATCGAGGTGCTTTATCACACACCACCAGAATCTTATCCATGACCCTCCCCTCTCCCCATCACCCACCCCCAATGGATCCATTATGTTATACAGTCCATATCTCTAACAACACCCCACCCCATATTCAGCTTCCGATTGCTTTTTAGTTTTACCCTGTCTTAATCCTGACAGGCGCGACTGAAGGAAATAGGGAAGCTGGATCGGTTGCTGAGGCGGGCGGTGGCGGCGAGCGAGGGGGACCCCGGAGCGGTGCAGGCGGTGTGTGCCTCCCAGTGGAGCGTCTGCCTGCCCTTGCTGCAGCGCAACCTCAGGAAACGCATCCGCGCGGAGCTGCAGCAGGTGGCCCAAGCCCTGGAGGACATCCAGAGGTGCCTTGAATACCCCGTAGGGCGTTTAGTTTGTGGCGTGAAAAAGCAGGACCAGGAAGTTTGTATAGAAAGAGAAAGTATTTGGAATTTAATGCACATCAGTATGCATCATTTTAGGTCAGGAAAGTGAATGGGCAAACACATGACCAGCCACTAAATAACAGCTAGCAGGTACATGCGATCACTGCCTCGTCATGACCGCAAATAACAGCTCTCTTCCGGTGTCTCCACGCCTGTCCTTTTAACTGCTCTGCTAATGAGGAGATTGTTATCAGCTGGCCCAAGAGAGGCTCTGCCTGTGTAATTAGACCAGCTGTGCATGATTAGGGATTGGCACTACTGGCACTCCTGTGTAGACCCTATTAAGAACATTTCACAGATCCAATTCAACTTTTCTCAACGGGATTTCCAAATGTGAGGGTTCACTGCTTTTTGT
The DNA here is from genome assembly GCA_026745465.1 of Lota lota. Taxonomy (NCBI): domain Eukaryota; kingdom Metazoa; phylum Chordata; class Actinopteri; order Gadiformes; family Lotidae; genus Lota; species Lota lota. The sequence goes on from JACYXH010000802.1 coordinate 5,030,631, forward strand.
TGCTGTCCCATCAAAAGCTTGAAGCCCTCTTAAGATTCGCTGTGTGTGTGTGTGTGTGTGTGTGTGTGTGTGTGTGTGTGTGTGTGTGTGTGTGTGTGTGTGTGTGTGTGTGTGTGTGTGTGTGTGTGTGTGTGTGTGTGTGTGTGTGTGTGTGTGTGTGTGTGTGTGTGTGTGTGTGTGTGTGTGTTCATCAACAAGAACAGAAACCTGTTCCCCACAGAGTAGGCTTTCGTACGAATCTTTCTTAAAATTGCTGTTTAAAAATGTATATCACAAGTACGTCATCGTCATTTCAACAGCAGGCAATCTGCAGCCAGATGGTAATCTCTGACTTGATAGTCAATCATTTTAGAGTACATAAATTAAGCTCATCAAAACAAAGATCCCTAGAGTTGTTCTAAATTATTGCTTCTAAAACTCATTACAGCTTTTCTGATGAAATAATTCCACACTGTATTTATTATCCATCTTCCAACGATGGCCTAATTTAAGTGCATCCACTGTTGATGTGCGTGAGGGTATTTTCAAGCCTGCACTCACTTGGTTACTTCTTCTAACAAGCTCCTGTAGCAATTACCTGTGCTTTCAGTGACTCATTACACACATTACTCTGAACCGACAAGAGAAAAGGAAATTAGCTACATTCCCTCAATTCTTCAACCCACTTTCCTGCTTTTCTTCACTTTCCTGACCTTAAAGACCCCAAAAGCCCATAAAATAAACTAAAACATAAAAGGAAATTTAAGTGAAGTTTTAAACTCTCTAACACTACAGAGTGGTTTGTTACATGTATCTCATGCAGTTTAATTTCAGTTAGAATATTTTGCCACACGGGCAAAGTTTGTATGATCACCATACAAATTCTATCTATATGTTGAATCTCAGCTACTAACAACAAGGAATACAATTCAATCATTTTTGTGATAAGTGATAACTTATAACTCGGGCTATTACTCAACGTAGTCGCTCTTTCATCATAGCTGAGCGCTTTCAGGCACCCAGACAAAACAGACCTAGGTTTGCTTCTCAACTTGGCTCAGGCCAGACCAAAGCCTCCTTGGGGGACACCCCCCAGGAGGTAGGCACCCCCTTGACACCTGATTAAACAATATGCCTAACTTGCCTCCCTCTCCCAGCATGCTGCTGGAGACCCGCTGTGAGGTCCACCAGGAGCTAGCCTCCCTGGAGGAGGAGGAGGGCCGTCTGGAGGCCTCCCTGGGTCACCTGGAGAGAGCCATGCTGCTGGCCGACGGGTCGCAGAGGGAGCGCCTGTCCGCCGCAGTCCACCGGCTGCGCCTCAGAGCCACCCTGTACACCACCCCCAGCAGGCCAGAGGACAGGGCCGCCATGCTGCTCCAACAGGTTCCTTTGTGCCAGTTTTTCTCTTTCTCTGAATTCTCCAAGATGGGTTTCTTGCTTAAGTACTTTTCTCGTGTCTGGTAACTTGATGGTGGAACCATGGCACTAGAAGACACCGGGTTAGGGCTTCTCCGGCTGGTATGGTGCAGGGGCGCCATACCAGCAAAGAATCCTTAACCTGTCTTCGGAAAACTCAGAAACTGACTGACTAACCTTTTTACTCTGTCTAGTTGTAGCACTTTTTTTGAAGTTAAGCAGCTTTTTCCACCATGTTTATGTTTCCTCTGATATTCCGTCAGCGGCCAATCTACTGGTAATGTGTCCGTGACACGTGTCATGGACATGGCATTGCCTTTAGGCTGTGCTTAATACATTTGTTCCATGGAGAAATCCAGACAAACCCTCCATAATCTGTGTATTAGGTCTGTATGTAACAAGATCAAGAAAATGCGGCTCTGGGCTTAGTCCTTAGTCATTATGCATCTAAATAAATCATCTCTAATCTCTGTCTTGTTGGTGACAAGCCTGATTAAAAATGTTTGACTGGGCCATTAAAAAAAATCATGGCTGCTTGTCTCTTGGATGTGGCGTTGGGGAAGCAGGGGTCAAAGGTTGCACCTTCTATGAGTGGTTCAGGCTGTACTAGAAGAATAGAAGAAAATCTCTCTCTTGCTCTCTTCTCCCTCTGCTTGCAGGCAAAGGACAAGTCCCCCCAGGACAGGACTGATGTTCGTTCCACGCTGGTCCAAGCGGGTCTCCTCCTGGCCCCTGATGATTTCCAGAAAGTGCTGGATGCGGACTGCACCCCTGAAAGTACAACTTCCACTCTACCTCCTCTTCTTTCTGTCCAAACACCTCCAAGGCGCGTCACTTTGTTCACTTAACAAATAGACCTCGATGTCCCCAAGTCCCAGGGAACTTTGGATTCAAATGGAAGGGTCTCTAATATCTTTTTATGGTTAACATAAGACACTTAGGGTGGGGTGTAGGCCAGGGTGAATATTTTAGCAGAGGACAGGGCAGCCTTGTGGCGATGCTAGTGGGGTTGGCGTTTTGGCAGTGGCTCCTGTCTTCTATGTGTGTGAGCCCCTCCAGTGTCCAGTGATCTGGATTAAACGAGCGTTCGGCACTAGTGGCCCGCCGACGCATGCGCTTGCATATGCAGGACACGGTGTTTATGAGGGCACCGTACGACAAAGCCATAACTCGCCAGGGACCACGCCGCAAAATCCATTCAGGTTCTTCTCCGCAGGGGCAAAACACATGCACACCCGCGTACCTTTTTCAGTGGGGAGTGAATGTTTCAGAGGGGAAATGTATTCCTTTCTTAGCTCTCAAAAGGACTGTGGTGATTGGTGCAGAGCCCTGCTCATCGTTTCATGATCTCCGAGAGGACGTGTCCCGCTCCCTCTGGAGCATCCATTGGCAGCTGTTCAGCAATAAGGAACATGGCATATACGTTATATCCTGCACTGCCATTGTTTGTATAACCAGATTAGGTGGCTTTGCATTCATGCATGAAAAGGGTTGGAGCACATTTTTTTTGTCACTGTAAAAGCCCTTTTTTATGTTCAATGCCTGTGGTTGGCATAATAGGGGTGGTTGCATAAGCATCCCTGACCCAAATGGATACCCCCTCCCAGCCTTTCTGTGCACTTGAGTGCACATTCCTTCCATGTTGCATACGTTATAGAGGCATACACTCAATTGGTTCTGGAACGTTACTAAACTGCAGGGCAAACTGTTTAGCTTATTTAATTGACCGCTTTTAATGGTGGAAGTCTGTGTGGGTTTACTGTGGGGGTGGGGTTTATTGTGTGAATATTATTATCTGTGGGTGATCTTTTCTTTTCCTTAGTCAGTGATGGGACTGCACCTGTAGTTCGGCTGTCTGCCAAAGCCCAGCATCACTCCAGATCGGTCCAGGGGGTACAGGGACACCTGGAGAGACAGGCAGATGACAGCAACGCCACAGAGAGGTATGCATGGGGGGTGCAGAAGGCCTACTTTGTTATAGCATAACTTCTGGGGGGAGATGGCACAGAGCCTGGGCCAGAAACCATAAACTGCATGGGGTGGAGTTACGCCTTGTTTCATTAGAGAAATTCAACAAAAGAAAACTACTTTCCACAAGTGGAGGAAGCTTTCAGAAGGAGAAGTGTATTTATAAAGTGGCCAGTCTACACAATGTTGATTTGAAAAATGTACAGGGCTTCTTTACAGTTTACTACTGCTGGCCAAGTTGCATGATTGGTCGAAACAAATATGCAGTGAAAGTGAAGTGAATCGCCCTGTTCACCCAGCTGGTCGGCCATCAGACTTTAAGATGCTCTTATGCTCTTAGCTGAAATCAAAATAATCAATCAATATTACTGATCAGCTACTACCAGCTGTGTGTATTATGAGCTTCTTATACGCAGATATCACGAGTGGCGTGAGGCACTAATCAATGTTTGTAGAAGCACCAGTGCTTCTTCTTTCATCTCTCTCACTCTCATTCCTCTGTACTCATTCCTCCGAAATTATTACCGCTGGAATAAATAAACAGAGAGATGAGGGATAGGGGGCTTTCATGATAGGGAGAGAAAACATAGCTTTTACAGCTGGAAGAGGCCTTCCCCAAAGGTACCATTTATTATTGATATCCACCCAAACAAACTTCAAATGTATGCTTTACTTCTCGCAAGACAGCCTTCACCTCTGAGGAAAGCTACAATCTCAGTGTGCATTTTATTATTTTCATTATTAATCTTAAAGGTACAATATGCAACATCAACAAAACACTCAAACACCTTCTGTCATGTAGACATAACTTTAAGGCTACAGGGACCTAGGTTAAGTCTATGACTCTGCAGAAGCATGGAGAAATCTAACGTTAAATCTCGCAAAGCGAGCCCCGTTTTTTGAGGCTCAGCGGGGATTGAAGAGAGTAGGGAGAAGTGAGGAGCAGAGCGGTTTTCATTTTTTTAAATGGTTGCTAGTTCGAAATCGCAAAACTTGCATATTGCACCTTGAATCCTATTATCTTCATTAGCATCGTTAGCATAAGTAGCACTACTTTGATTGTTGTTGTCGCTATGGTTCATATTTCAAACTTTGTGTTTCCAGGGTGCATGTGTGGGCAGTGCTGGTGAAGGCTGCCAGGGGACATGAGGTGTGGGACGTATGCCGAGCTGCTTGCCGCTTCTGTCTGCTCTACGACGACGGCAGATGGACTGAGAGTAGGTCTTTGGAAGTCATAGGAAAAGGATCTTGAGGGCTTTTTAATTAGCTGTCCGGTTTGGGTATCATGGCAAAATACCATTTTCTATCCTGTCAAGAAACAGGCCGCTTTAAAAATAATAATCGTAACTGTGGATACTAAAAGTAGTAGTGTGGAGATAATGGTTATGTGTGCTTGGCCGAATGCTTATTACATGTATTATAAAAATGTTGCCTCAACAAAATGTTAATAAACTGGATTTAGTCATAATGTTTTGTTATTATCGTCTGCCTGGTTACTCAAACATCGAATGTGCAGAGTGAATAGCGGATGGATCAAATGAGTTTGGAGTAGAATGCCATTCCCTGCATCACTCACACTCCCTCAAAGGGAATTATGTAGTGTATTCTGACAGTTTCCCTTCTAGCTGTCTGGTAACCTCAAATTCATATTTCATTGTCTGAATTCGTATTATTTTATGTAATGTCTTGCACAGGTAAATTGCTTCACCAAATGGCTTTAGGGGTGTTACATTTCCCACTGTAGTGCTCATATGATAACGATGGCATTTACATTTTAAATGTGTACTTTTCTAATAATGCGTCATTTGTCATCTATATTAGTTGGAACCCTGTGGCAAATAAGAGACGTTGACTTCTGTGATAGCTTTAAAATGGATGATATTCTTTGTTCCAGAGAGTCAGAGTTCAAAGGAAGAGCAAGGTTCTTGCCACTTCAACGCCTCATCCAGGGACGTGCTTCGTCTCATCGCCGAAATTTGCTTCATCAATGCCGAGGTGTGTGGTCTTCATCCCCACACACACACACACACACACACACACACACACACACACACACACACACACACACACACACACACACACACACACACACACACACACACACACACACACACACACACACACACACACACACACACAAAATACATACAATGCAGCTGAAAACGTGCTTTATTTGAAGTGGACTGTGGACACATCCGAGGTGAACCTAATAATCACAAGCTATTCACTCTAAAGACGGACATTGAATTGAACATTGTCACACGGTTTGATTGGCAGTGAACAGAGAAACTAACTTTGTTTGATATTCTCACCCATTGGGGCATATATTTTTCTGGGATTCGTGTTGCTGTTTATATTATGGTTTCAAGTTGTTTACTTTCAAATAAAACCTTCTTGAACTGTTTCAAAGAAAGCTTGTTAAAAAGTTAATGGAGATTTTATATGAGAATTTTTTTTACTTATACTATTTTTTGAACCAGGTAGACTTCTCTTATTGAGGTAGGAGTTAAAACAATTACAAAGCTCTCCGCCGCCGGCATCGGAAGATGAGCTTTATGGGATTTTCTTAACGAGCGGCTATGGGAGAGGAAGCTGATTGGGTGGAGTCCTGGGCTTGTTTGCTGCACTGTGTAATCCACCTCCCATCAAGCCTTTATTAAGCCCCCCCCAGACCGAAAGAGATTAGCTTGAAAGCACTTTGAAGAAAAGTGGTGACAACAGATCCTCACCGCATCACCTTGCAGGAGCCGTGGAGGCGCCTCTGTCTCCAGTGTGTTACTTCCTTTTGTTCTGTGACAGTCGCCTTCCCTTCGCTTTGAACACAAGTCAAGGGATCGAAAGGGATGTACGGAATTGTTAACATTTTTAATAATAATGTGATTTCAGAATCTCACACGCTAATGAAAGCAAAGACCGTGGCCAATCATTCCAAAACATCTTTTGATGTGCCACAGCTAAACTACTTTAAACTACTATTACTCCTTTGTTTTGATAATTTCATCTGAATGTAAAAAAAGTCTTCTTTGGTCTGAGATGGAGAGATTTCCCCTTCTCCCCTTCCCTCATAGGTCACCGTCCAGAAGCTGCAATCAGAGGGGGTGGAGCTTAACAGTCCCGCTGTCCTGCCCCAGGACAGAGGAGGCCCTGTCTCTGAGGACCAGCAGCACTGGGTGGTCTACAGGTAGCCACACACACACACACACACACACACACACACACACACACACACACACACACACACACACACACACACACACACACACACACACACACACACACACACCTATGACTTCAGACTGGGTGTCTGAAGCAGTGCAAACCAAGCGTATTGGTTGCTTGGTTCCCATCGCGTTCCAATTGCTAAATAGCTGCTCCCAGGTGTTAGAAAGTGTGATTAACACCTTAAAGTGTTTCTGTGCATCTTTCTCAGTAAGGTAGGTAAATCATTTAACATGTAACCATTAATTACCATCTCTTTCATTTCTCTTTCTCTTTCTCTCTATTTCCAAAATATCTTTCTCTCTCTCCCTCTTCTCTGACCTCACTCACCCTTAGGGACTGGATCCAGTCTCTGTCGGCCTATGCCACCGCTGGCTTCCTGCGGGGGGCGGAGCTGGGGGCGGAGCTTGGCGAGTGGTGGATGGTGGACAATGTGGCCGTGTACCTGTGGAACTACAGCCACCCCTTGCTGGCGGCCTGCGAGTATCGCACCCTCCTGCCCACCTTCCAAACGCTTGTCGACACGCTTAGACGAACCGGACACTGTGGGTGGGTTCTGGGGGGAGTTGGGAGAGAGCATGTGATGGGGTCTTCAAATACGTCACCATTTTTCATAATCGTAAAGAATTAATAATTTGCATCTAATTAATAAAATATATATTTAGCTTTTCTTTTCTTTTTTTCATAAGAAGTTATGAAGAAAAATTCCCTTCCTTCAGTTTGCTGCAAAACATACCCCGCTCAGGATACTGGGTCATTTAGTCCCCAGCAGAAACATGGATCATTAAACAAATTAAAAGATTGATTTTTGACTTTAATACCATGGTGTGTTTACTAGTCCAAACCCAACAGCAACTTTAGTACTGTCAGAAGAACATTTCCATTAAAATGATTTGGAAAGCACTGGTGCGGTGGAGTATTCACGACAAAACACGATCAAATGATCCTAGGGCTCCCGAGTGTTCCCGAAAAATGCAACGACAACAACAACACAAACTCTCGGTCTCTTGGCCCGAGCGTTTCACTTTCACTTTTACTACGAGTTCCATCGCCACATAGTGACAGTTGAACAACTGCTGTGTTGTGTTGTGCAGGGATCAAGCTTTGTTCGTGCTGCTGTGTGACTGCGTGGCCCGGGGGCTGGTGCAGCCTCTGCTGGGCCGAGATGGAGTCAGGACGAAGAAGGGAGCGGGGAAGACCCCAGACAAGGCAGGCTCCTCCACCCATGTTGGGGGAACCCTGATGATGGAGCCGGCCGCCCTGAAGGATCTGCACAAGGCTCTGGAGGTGTGTGGGTGTGCAATCTCTCAGCTTTAAGTGCTTTTACTTTGAAGTCACGTGTGAATCTCAAGAGAATCAAAGCAGCCTCCCATCCTGCCTTAAATCTTTGAGTCCTTTCAGTTGAAATTTCTGTACGCACAACTAGGGGAACACTCACACACACATTCACAAACACACACACACAGAGGCTTACATGTACTGATCAACCGCTTCAGTGAATTATCATTCATGAAATGTAAAAATACTGGCATAATAATAATAATTTAAATTAATTTTACCACTCTAGTGTGTAGTCTACCCAGCCAATTGCTCAGAGTGCCCACCAGCTGTAAGCCTCTAACATGGCAGCCTGCTGAGCCTTACATTGCATGCTGAGGATGTTGTCGTGGTGGTGCTGGGGTGACAGGCGGGCGGGTGGTCTCTGGCTGCAGGCTAACACGAGGAGACCAGACAAGAACACAACATGCTGTGTTCATATTCACTGTTCAGTCATTTCATAGACACTTTTATCCAAAGCGACTCTGGACAAGTGAACTCATGAAAACATGTTATTGAAGGGTTAGGGTAAGGTATTTAGGGTTAGGTATTGGGTAGGGTTAGGCACCTACTAACGGCTAGGGGTTAGGCATCTTGCTGAAGGATGCATACAGGTGGGATGCAGACATGGGGGATCGAACTTAGGACCTTTCGGCTTAGTCGCAAGCCCTTATCAGCGGACTATTAATCATGGCCCCCTGTTAGTAAGGAAATCAAAGAAACTCCCACGTGTTCCTGTGTCTTTCAGCTGTGTGAATTTGCCCTGCATCTGTCGAGCGTTGCAGCCCCTGGAGGGACCGTATCCATGGCGACCAGGAAACAGGTGCTGGCCACCTGGGTTCAGATCAAGAGGCTCCTGCAGCAACCCGTCAGCCAGACGAAGGACATTGGTGTCGAGGTACACCCCCCACCCCTCGCCCATTTTTACTTGTTATTAGCCAGGGGCCAATGATTTATTTTGCTCTAGGACACCCACCTAAGTGACAATGGATATGATGTATCGAGTTCTGATCAGGTAATGGTTTTGATGTGAAAAATATCTAAACAATGGTATTTCAATGTGTTAAGGCCAATTGAACACTGAAAAAGTGATATTATTATACACAATCATGCTTCATGTACAGGGTAACCTGTGCATGAAATAAGCAACACATTAACACAGTAACACATTTTTCATATTCAATTTGACATATGCCCATACATTACTATGAATCTGCATTACACGATATCGTGAAAAAATTTTTATCCACACAAATTTGAGTTATTCTGTGTCAAGCTAATGTAGAATAAAATACAGGGGAAAGCCCTGCTGGAATCCCTTTAATCGCCCGCCGAAGCGAGCAGAAAATACAGCCCGGTCACACGGAAACCTCTTTGGCTCAGTGTCACAACGACATAGTTGTGCTGTCATGCCATGACATTTTTTTAATAGACCTGTGCAGGTTTTCCCCAGCAGAGAGAGTTGTCATAATAATGGAAGCATACGTATAGCAAAGCCTCGCGACTTGGCCTTTCGATTAGCGCAGAATCCTTTAAGCCTTTAGACAACTCGTTTTCTGTCCACTTTAAGAAATAAGAATGGTGGGGGGTGGGGGGGGGGGGGGGAGGATGGTTGTGGTGGTCAATTACTCTGTTACTTATATGGTCTATTGAGCTAAGATCAGATTCCCAACACTATCTCCACACCCGATGGTCCCCCACACAGGCACAGGTACGCACACACACACACACACACACAAACACACAAACATACACCATTCTTATTTCCCAAAGTGGACACAAAAATAATTGAGGTTATTATCAACAGTTGATACGTCAGGGGGCCTCACAATGAAGTTTGGGTCGGGTAGTTGACACACTGCGCATTGTTATGCATACACACACGCAAATGCACACCGACCTCCACCCGCTACAAGGCCACTGTTAATATGGCAACGACTTAGCTCTCATTAGGATTGCTAAATCATTCATCATCTAATTTCCTTCATAATGGAAAGTCATTTATTATCGACGAGAGCTTCTAGGGTATATCTGGATTGCACAAACACGTGCGCTTTATGGTAATTAAACATTACAGGAGCTATATGCATGAGTTACAAGCAAGTAAATCAATGCAACAGCAACTTTGTGCCTTCAATAACGCCACGCCCTGCAGTGAAGGGACGATGTAATATTTAACGCAGGTGATATTAGCGCTACAGGCTATTTATCATCCCATGCCTACAGTGGTTTGTGTGTGTGTGTGTTTATTTATGATTGTCCACCTACAGTGTAAGGGAGACGAGTCCGTGGCGCCCATGACACGCGTGCTGGTTGCCGTGGAGATGCACCTGTGTTGCAACAGAGACGGTGTGCAGGTGGAGCCCACGGTGCCCAGCCTCTCGTCAGTGAGTACCTCCGTCAGTAACCCCCCACTCCACCAACTTTCTGCTCCACCTTGTACTCCAGATTGTACTGTCACTGGGCCACTTTATAATTTATAATGTATACTGTTTATAATTTATACTGTTTATAATTTATACTGTTTATACTGTTTATACTGTTTGTCCTGTTTACCCTGTTTGTTCTGTTTGTCCTTACTTTCGCATTTACTTTAGTAATTATTTTAGCATTTCCTTAGCAGTACTGTATTGTATTATATCTTGTATCTCTTCTTTAACTGCTGCTGTGCTGTAACACAATAACTTCTGTTCTGGGGGATTAATAAAGTGTAATCTAATCTAATCACCTGCATCCGTGCATGCGACAGACTTAATGAAAGATAAAACAGACTAACCTAGTTTACCAGTGCAATGATGGAAGGCTCATTGAACCACAGCTGAAGTTCCTTGCAAGAAACATTTCTTCTTACTTCACTTAAAAATATGGTTTGCCTTCAATACTGTCAAATTCGGTCCATAGTCTAATCTCTCACCATCTGCGCACCGCCTCACTCCATCCCTTCTGTTCATCATCATTTTCTGTTTTCCTCAAAACATGTCTCTCGTATCTTTATTAACTCTCCCCCCACCACCACCATATTGCTCCTAGCTTGTGCGCGCCGCCTCTGACTGTGCGTGGAGTGACGCAGGTGTGGAGCTGCAGGTGTGGAGCAAGCTGGCGTCGCTCTGTCGCCATGGCGACGACCACAATCTGGTGCTCCAGTGCACCCAGGCTGCACTACTGCTAGAGGGCGCTGCGTCTAGAAGCATCAGTGGTGCCCTGTGAGTGTGTGTCTGTGTGCTTGTGAATGTGTGCTCTCCAAGTTTGCAGTCTGTCATCTTTGGCATATACCGAATGTTTTATGTAGTGCCTTGACTTTTATAATTTATATAAGAAACTGCTGACATCTACTGGCAACCCTTAAGTATTACAGTTAATGCCAAGCTACGTAGGCTTAGCTTTAGTAAATCCTTCACCTCATGTGATTTCACGTGATTTTTGTATATTAATTGATGAGTTGATTGCTATTTGATTCTACTATTTACAGTTACGGGCCCCATGCAGTGAATGAGATGCTGAGCAGCGTGGCTGGTCTGAGGGGCCTGAGCCTGGCACACAAGTCCAATGGAGACCTCCACAAATACAGAGAGGCCCTGCAGGTCCTGCTGTCCAGCGTCAGGTGCTTGCTCTGAATCATCATCATCATCATCATCATCATCATCATCATGTTTGGAAGAAAAAGCTCCACAGTTCCAAAGAGTATTTTAGAAAAACTCGCTGTTTCTCTGTTACCTCAACTATCTCTTACCTCTTTCATACTCTTTGCTATTTAATAATTTAGCAGACACTTTTATAAAAAGCGTCTAGCCTACATGGGGGATCGAACACAGTACCTTTATGCTGGGAGTCGAACACCCTAGCATCTACACTATCTGTGATTCCTCCAGGTCTTTGGTTTCCTCCATCTTTGGATTTCAGGTAAACATCTGTTTGGAGTCTTCATGGCTCTTGTTGTCTCTGTCTCTGTTTGCAGCTATGCAGAGAAGGCGCAGAGCCTGCCACTGTGCAGGGCAGCTGCCAGACATTACTGGAACACCTGCCTGCCGCTGACCCAGGCCTCAGCAGACAGACAGCACCTCCAGGGACCCATGGAGAAGATCCTGAGTGCCCTGTGTCGTACCGGGGCCCAACAGACTAAGGTGCTTATCCTAAATAGGGAAGATAAAGGCTCCTTTTTTCTATTTCTTTTTTACTAAATGTGTGAGAAATAAATAACAGATCACAGATATCGGATGTGCAAAGATGTTCTATGTCCATATAATAATCTATATATTTGAAATGTACCTTTATATCATTGCAATACTTCTTAAAAACAACACTATTGATATTGAGTTTGAAAGATTTAGTTTTGTGTCGTACTGCAGTGTTGTTATACTACACTATATACATCATTTATAAGTAAGTTATTTTATGAGTATGAGCAATACTAAGCCCTAGGAGCTTTTGTAGCCTTCACCCCCTCTCCTTCTCATGTTGCCTGCATACCATACTAGTGTTGAACTGTACAAGCCTTCTCCTTTTTTTATTTTTTTATTTGCCTAAAAAAAGGGTGATGCAAAGGGCAGAGTTGCCACGACGACCTCGGCTGAATCTGAAGAACTGACAAGTGAGTTCTGCAAAAAAAATATAACTATCCCTTTTCTCACTCTCTCTTCTGTGAACCTTTCTATGAAAATGTTTAAAGAGTCATTTCAACGGATGTGGACAGCGATCCGCTATGGAGGATTGTCCCTGTGTCCAAGCTAAGCTGTGTATAAGAAATGAAGATACATGAAGCAGGACTTAGACTTCTCACTTGGATGAGATCCCCTTAGAGCAGACCAAGGAGTGCATTGCTGTCCCATATGTATGGCGTTAATCTCTCATCCTCTGCTCACACAGGCCTTATGTATGTCAAATCTTCATCATCAATTCTTTACACACAGGCTTTATGTGTTTTACCTATCTTGTTTTGCGTGTGTGTGTGTGTGTTAAGTTTGTGAAATCGTGTTTTATGTGTGTGTGTGCGCGCGTAGATGACAGTGATGATGAAATAGGCCTACGAGCGGTCATGTACCAGCTGCTGTTCCGTATCCACGGCGATCAAGGCGATTGGGAGAGAGCTCTGCAGGTGCTGGACAAGGCTATCAGAGAGCTGCCGCGGAGCCAACACAGACTGTGAGTGTTAAGCCTTGACCCACGGACGGTCAAGGCATGGTCATAGCAATGGGTTATGAAGGAAGGGGGGGCGGGGGGAAGAAAGAAAGGGGCATGGAGGAGAGAAGGGAATTAGAAAGACAGAATGAGGGAGGAAATAAAGAAGCGATGGAGGAAGGAAGGAAGGAATGAATGACGGAAGGAAGGTGGGAGAGAGGAACAGAGATGGGTGGGAGGGAGTAAAGGAAGAAGTAAGGCACCAGTTTCATTCTAGCCTGTTGATAGTAAACCACTCTTTTTAACACACTACACAGACGCCATTATCCCTAGTCCCTCTCTGCAGAGGGTTGCGCTCCACATCATCAATATTTCACTCACACACTCTATATGTGTGTGAGAAAGTGTGCTTAAACTGCTCCCTAGGCTCCTGTTCCAGCAGCGCACGTTGGTCCGTGCATGGCTGGGCCAGAGTGTTCGGACTGACATGCAGAGGTTCCAGGAGGGGGAGCATGTCTGTTCCTCTGTGTGGCACCAGGTGGCGCTTTGTTCTCCCGACCCCCAGCAGCAGCTGGCCGGCTTCCTGAACTCCATGGCCACTCTCTCAGTAATACCACTATTTATTATTACTCTTTAGTCATTTAGGTTTAAGAGATGCTTCCTGAACTCCATGGCCACTCTCTCAGTAATACCACTATTTATTATTACTCTTTAGTCATTTAGGTTTAAGAGATGCTTCCTGAACTCCATGGCCACTCTCTCAGTAATACCACTATTTATTATTACTCTTTAGTCATTTAGGTGTAAGAGATGCTTCCTGAACTCCATGGCCACTCTCTCAGTAATACCACTATTTATTATTACTCTTTAGTCATTTAGGTGTAAGAGATGCTTCCTGAACTCCATGGCCACTCTCTCAGTAATACCACTATTTATTATTACTCTTTAGTCATTTAGGTTTAAGAGATGCTTCCTGAACTCCATGGCCACTCTCTCAGTAATACCACTATTTATTATTACTCTTTAGTCATTTTGGCTTAGGAAATGCTTTTGTCCAGCTTTGTGTAACTTCATTGCTTCAACCCATGCTCTATTCTTTAAATAAGACATATGTAAAAGTTTAACAAGATTAGGCAACTTCTTGCGGTTGGTCATTACAAAAATGATAGCAACTGTAGCACCATCTTTTGGATGAACCCGTTTATTACAGCTATATTTTCCCGAGTGAAAACATTTTTATTACATAAAGCCAACAGGATAATGCATGCGTGCGTGTGTGCGCACATGCACGTGCCTAATAATAATATAAAGTCTGCTGGTAGACAAGCTCAAATCTCGGCGAACAGGGCGTTTCACTTGCCTTCACTTCATATTTGTTTTGACCAATCATATTGCTGGAGGCTGGGATCTGTAAGCTTGTAATTGGCAAACACAAACTGTTCAGTAGAAATCTCTGTAACTTAACAGCAAACAAGGCGTAACTCCGCCCCTTTCAGATTTTAGTTTCCAGCCCAGTCTCTGGGCCGTCTCCTCCCAGAGGTTCTGCTATAACATAGTTGGACTACTGGATCCCAGATCACGATGTGTGTGACTCCCGTGTGTCCAGGATCAGGGTGCAGAGGGCCGGTGGCAGAAAGCAGACCTCCTACTGGAGTTTGGAGAGTGGCTGTACAGTCAGAACCAGCCTCTCCAGACGACCCAGCACCACCTCCACTGGGCCATAGACCTACTCCTGCACATGGACTTTGAACAGGCCCAGGACACAGGTACTACTAGCACTCATTTGTATCACATTGTCCCCTCGTATTCAACGGTGAAGGGCAAATATTCACTTTGTGTTATTTACTGAATGCTCTTTTTATTGCACATATCCATCGTTGTTGTTTTATTGTGGGCCAGTCCCTCACACTTGTTTCAACAGCTTTGTTAGGAAAGAATGTTGGCACGGACCAAACACTTGTTTTACATATTTTAATTAGGTGGTTTTCTTTGGTTATCATATTGTTTAATCCCGGCAATATTACCCCATTTGCTCTTGTGTTGGAACACGCAATCCATTAGTTAACTCCAGGCTAGCGAGCAGAGCTGCCTTTGATCATAATTGCTCTGTGTTGTTTAGGGGGAGGGGAAGCGTTTTAGACTAAGACCGCCCCACACCATCAATGAACCCCATTGTCTCTCACGGTTACCCCATCCCGCTGTGCTAAACGGAACGCGCGTTGCTCCAAGGAACTAGTACCCCACCACCGCCATGACACAAAAACAAGGGGGCTGACTTCTAAGTAGGTGATCAGGGAGCACCCTGCTGAGAGCTGAGACATGAATGTTGTTGTCGTTGTTTTCTAAAAATGCTGTAGGCTGTACTCGACAAATATTTCCGAGAGACAAACCAACTCAGTAAACACACCAGTGCCAAGTCAAAGAAGCATGCAGCTCTCTGAGCGATTTTAGGAGGGGTTGGTTTAGTCAGGTAGGTCATGAACCAGTATCCCTCCTCCTCTTGTTTGAGAGTTACAGTCTGACACTTTGATGTATGGAGTATAGAGGCGGTATAGAGCAAGCAACTGAATAGGGGTACCGGTTTGATTCTTTGTCTTCTCCTGGCGTACTTGTAGAGATTGTGAGCTTGAGCACAAATGGGTGAAGCAATGATGCCAATGAATCCAAAGCATGTTACCAAAATAATGCAATAATAATACAATTAAAATGTAAATCAACATTTAACTGTGGCAGTCAATGCTTCCATTTAAAAAACATGAGCAGTTCTGCTTTGTTAGTAATAGCTACATAAATAAATACCTAATTGTAAATACAGTCATTGTTACATCGTTAAAAAAATACATCAGATTGGATCAGCAATGCCAGCTGTATCCTACACCACACAGTAAAACCGACCTAGCGGTTACATCATTGTATGCGTGTTGCCCCTCTAGAGGACCCATCCAAGGAGAGTGGCACCGCTGACCCGGTGACGGTGAGGCGGGATCCCCCCCTACAGGCGGAGGTCAAGGGTTTCTCCAGTTTGTCGGAGCTGCGGGAGGTGAGGCGTCTGGACGGGCTGATCAGAGCGCACACCCTGCTGGGCTTCATGGAGCCCAGGACCTCGCCGGGCCACCAGGAGAACCTGATCCGGGCCTACGTCTTCGTCCTGCGCACGTGGAACGTAATGAAGCTAGCTCATGACCCTTGAACTCTTCACCAGCTGTCGGCTTTGTATTCATGCCTTTTTTGATTTTCAAGATATTTATTTGCACTAGATTTGATTTTAAGGCTCACCGTTTTCTGTTTTTCAACACAATTTTTAGTTCTAAAGTAGTGATACAATGAATACCACATCAAGTATCATATACGGCAATGTAACAAACTACAATTAAGATTTATGTGGGTAGGTGAGTTTATCCTATTTTACTGTTTATGTCAAACTCCCTCACTTAATGCACCCTTAAACTGACCTTTGAACACACGCTTGGCAGTGTGTTAGAAGAATGCATGCTGTGGAGAGAAGAGGCGGGGGTGCTATACACACAAACCAAGTCCGCGTAAACACATCACCGATTTGTGTGTGTGTGTATGTGTATATGTGTGTGTGTGCATGTGTCACCACAGGTGTCCATGGCAACGGTGCGTGAGGTCCTTAACGAGATGGCGAAGGCTCCGCCGATGGAACCCCCCAGCTCTGCTGCCTCCAAGAAGGAGAAGAGTGTGAGCGGAGATAAGGGGAAGAAGACCAAAGAGTCACAGCAGACCCCTGTATGTTCCAACCCATCTCTGACTACGCCTGCACTGTATATGTCACTCTGCACACAAACTATGCATGTGGTTCCATCAAGTACATACCAGTTCAGCAATACCTTCATTTTGTAGTTTCCTGGTAGGCAGTGGTTAGTAAGACGTTTTATCCCAACTATTGGTCAAAGTGGAAGCTGATGCCTTCATATATAGACAATGAGGCATTTCAAAAGATAGATGTAATTTTCTCACACATTTTTTGTATTAGCCTCAACATTAGCATTAGTAGCACAGCTACATTAAAATTTCTTATTTTGTATACATTTTACAATGTTAATCAAGACATTTCTATGTATAAAAGAAAAATCAAATAAACAACATAACATAACTTCATAAGTATCACCTGTCCAAAATAGGAATCCATAAATAAACGTAGGTTAATTGATCGGGAACAAAAGAGCAAATAATCCCCGCCCTCTTTTCCTCATCTGGATGTTAACAGCACCCCTCCACCGAGGAGAAGCCTAAACAACTGTTCCAGGAGGAGGAGCTAAATCTCCCTTCCACGCCGGAAGACTGGGCGCGCTACGTCTGTCCCGACGCGGCGCGGGACACCTTCCGAACCAGTAGCGCCCACCACTGCATCAGCACATGCAGCTTCCCCAAACAGGCAAGGCTGTGATAACGTTTGAATGTAAAGTATGCTCTACCTGTCAATTGCCTGTCTTTCTTAACCCACGTCGTTATGGGATGTGCATTAAGCGTCCACAAATGATTCAGTGTTGCTTTACAATTTTCAGTTAACCTTGTGTGTGTGCTAATTAGCACACCCCTGTCCTGAATATCAACTCAATTAAGTCAGTCAGAAACATGACAGGACGTGTACACTTCTTAAAGCTAACCTTGAATTTCCAATATGTTTCCGCTAACTTGCAAGGGCGGGGCTGGGCGGAGGCCGGAATCTGATTATGAATAAATTGGATTGGTGCTAATTTATGTTGTGAGCACCTCAGCATGATGGGAAACTTTATGTGATGTAATTAGTTAGTCCTGTTTCGTAAGCCTTGGAAGTAGGGATGGCACGGTGAGGAAATAGGCCAATTTGAGTGCTGCACACCGCCCATTCAAGATACATTCTGTAATTAACTGAAAAGCATTCCTTGGGCTACTACCATAATAATGATTATTACAGTTTATTCTGTATCCAGAATGTCTTGCTCTCCTCTCAACTAACATTTATGTGTGTGCGTGCGTGTGTTTTGCTGCAGGCCCAGAGTCTGTTCTATCTGGATCTCCTGGTCAAGGAGCTGCACTCCCTCTCCCTCCCCCACCTGAGCCTCCCTGTGCTGCACCTGGCCGAGACCATCGCCCACGACCTCCTGGACAGAAAGGGCCTGTCTGACCTCTACCGCCTCAGGTGCTACTCAGGACCAGTCCTTCAGTCTCTCTGTCTGTCTCACTCCTTGGTGTCACTCCTCGCTCTCATTCGTCCGGCTCCCTCCTTAGCCTAATTTCTCTGTCCCACTCCTTGGTCTCACTCCTCTTTCTCACTCCTCTGTCTTGTTCCTTGGTCTCACTCCTCTTTCTCACTCCTCTGTCTTGTTCCTTGGTCTCACTCCTCTGACACACTCCTCTGTCTCACTCCTTGCTATCATTCATTTGTCTCATTCCTTGGTCTCAATCCTCTGTCTCACTCCTCTGTCTCACTACTATGTCTCACTCTTTGGTCTCACTCCTAAATGTTACTCTTACATCTCACTCCCTTCTTCATCTCACTATTGTGTGTGTGCGTCATAAACCAACATAGAAATCAGATATTCCTTTTGATGCTTTGGACATCCCCACAATGATAATCCACTACCCAGAGTCATATCTAGATTAAGGGATTGATTAAAGAGCAGTTATTGAAAATGAATGCTCAATAATGGCCATTATAACCAAAGTGGGAGTGAAAAGCTTGCTGTACCAGTTAGGGCATGTATGACAGAAAAATGAATGATAACATAAAGCCTTCCCATGTGTCATCTACAATGTCCCCACTCATCCAGGATTGTGAGGACCTGTTGTCAACTGGGTATGGAGGCCCATTCTCCTTACCAGGACGAGCTGTTGGACCTCAGTAGCATCCGGGAACAGGAACAAATTGAGTAGGTTAGGCCCAGGCCAGAGAACGCACTACTAGATACGTTTTGTTTTGAAGCTATATATAACAGTTATGATTCTACATTGTTCCAGGTGTCGCAAGGCCATTTTTATAGCACGGCAGAGGAAGAGCCAAAACATGCTTCCAAAACAGGTCAGTACACAAAACGTCTTATTCGTTTTTATAGAGAATACATAAAAGCTACATTTATAGTTGCTTAATGGCTGAGTGCTTGCATTGTTATGTGCTTCTTCTTAAGTTGCTAGTGGCTTTTAAAACCAGTCCATCATCTGTAAATTGGGAGAGGAAAGGGGGCGGGCATTTAAATATGAGAACCAATCAAAATGTGCATAGACCGAGACATGTGTCTAGAATCACTGACACATTTTCCTTGGAATGATAGACAAATAGAAATATTGCCGCTGCTCAGTTCAAGAAATTGTATTATGATTTAATAGAGCATCTGGATTTCTTTATGACTTTATTTATCATTGCAAGATTGCAAAATCCATTCAAAGCGCCAATGTCAACTGACAAGGTAAGGAATAGCTTGGCTAACATTGATCCATGTCCCACACTGAAACTAATTGGGTTTTTGCTTTTTATATATAAATATAACCAATATAAATAGAAAAATACTGTAAAATATATACACTAATGTTGTATAAAATACAATACATATTTATTTACCGCTTCTGACCTTAAATAAACAAATCAACTCAAAAACAAGGGCAACTTTGAGTAATATGATGCCAGCCAACAGCCATATTCACACAGACGCCTGTCGAATGAGGACACAAACATCTGTATCTACAAGAGACTGACTGTGTATGAATACCGTCTACGAGTGTTTATTAGATGTAGTATTGGGGAGAAATGAATGACCCCTTTTCTTTCTTTTTCTTGAAGTGATGATTGAAAAGCGCTGTACGGGTGAATTGCATCATGCATTGAACTTCAAACGTGCATATCTCACCGTACCACAGCATGAAGATAGGAACTTTTCTTCACATTGAGATCAGATGTCATGCCTAACCCTGTTGCAACCCAGAAATCGCAATACCCAATATGTAGTTGCATTCATGGGGTAACAGTTGCTCAATGTTACACATGCTTCCATGTGTTTTCATAGTAACCGAACATCAACCAACATTTATGTGATTACGCTTGGGTTTCACATGTGAGGTTAATGGCAAGTTAATTGAGCCTATCGGAAGCTGCCTCTACAATCGTTGATTTAATCAATGATGGTGCCATCTCTGAAGTATTTGGTTACTCTTTAAGCGACAAGCTAGGTCTCAAATGAAAGCCAAATTCTTCTTCTTCAATTATTTTCAGAGTTCCTCAGCGGAGCTCAAGCCGGAGGTGAGGGTCCATCAGCAGAGAGCTGAGCTGAGCTCTGAGGACATATGGCTGGATAAGGCTGAGGTGTGCCTCAGCATGGGGCTTTATCCATCAGCCAGATGGCTTCTGGCCGAGGCCCACCTGCTGGCGAAGGTACCTCCACAACATACTGTAGACAGGGAAGAGGAATTCATTATTCAGTCGGGTCCAGAAGGGGATGCCTAATCCAAGGGCTCCTGCGCCTGAAACTATTTTAAACATGAGTTAATTACTTTGAGGAATTGATTAACTAATTTGTCTTCTTGGTAGGGCGATGAAGAAAGAGGGTTAGAGCTGCACTGAGCATATGTGTTATTTCTAGTAATAAACTTTTATTTCTTAATTTCATAATTTACTTTCAGTTCATATATTATAGGTTTAAATAATAATATAGAACAAATAAACTATCTTACAAAATGCACAGATATATGTGTATAATATATATATGTTGTAATATCATGCTTACAATCAAACAAAGATGTGAAATATTACAAAACTTGAATGATTTGTATTATTTTCTGACCCCATTTTGCTTACAGTATCTTGCCTCTTTCTCCACCCAGGAAGTGGGTCACCAGGAGACAGAGGCCAGGGTTCTACTGGGTCTGGCGGTTCTGGCCTGTGAGGAGGGGAACCATGGCCATGCCCTGGAGCTCCTGGACCAGGCTCAGGACCTGGGAGGGGACGAGGAGTTCTGGTACCAGCTCACACTGACCCGGGTCCGAGCCACGGCCAGCCTGGGAGACCAGGAGGCAGGCGCGAAGGTCTGGAATAAACGCCTTTTGAAAGGCATTGACATTTCATCCAAGGCAACTTACAAGTTAGGGACAATCAAAACATACAATCTGAATCAAAGTAACTTACACAACTGGACAGAATAGCAATATATGTGATAGTGATTGTGATGGAAGTGCTATTTTTCCCTTTCTTGGTTGATACATCCCCATCCCATCAAAGTAACACCAGGCTTTCATCCGTAGGTTGATGTGATTATACAGCAGGGCTGTGGAGCTCTCCGGTCCGTACTGGGCCAGCGACCCAACCGCGCTCCAAGGCTGCGGTTCTGGATCGCATCCCTGGAGACGAGGTATCACACATCTAGCCTGGCCCCACGTCTCCTGGGGGGGCGAGTAGGGTGGAGGGGGGTATCACGCTCATCTCCTTTTAAACTTTTAAAGTGGAAACTAGTTGGTTTTTGAAAACATATCTTGTAAAATTTACAAGCATCATTTAAGCTTTCCCAATTTGTTCCTACACGATGAGAAACGCATGTGATCAATTATTGATATATTCTTTTTATGTACCAGGGCATGGTTAATAGTCTTATCTTCACTAGTTCAGTCTACTAATGGCTCCTGGGACAGAGGGTTATGATACAGCTTAATTTACCTTTCATTTAAGGTCAATTTGTTTTTTAATCAGTACACAACAGCATGTGGGAGTGTGTATTATCGTTGCTATGTGATGAACTGAATGGATGAATGGTGATGGTGAAAGGTAGTGTGGTGGTATGTCGCATGTATCTCTAAACCTAAACCAAAACAATAGTAACCCAAAAAACAATATTGCCTCCATTGAGAGTGGTTTGCGCCTTGCTCATCTATAGCAGGTGTGGGCAATGAACCTAACGATTTTCCACACTCATGACACAGCCAGGCCACCAGATGTCGCCACAGGGCTGTCACCTAACAAACTCAATCAATTATCAATTCACTGTAAGGCCCTTTATATAAAAGCACCCAGTGGCATTATCAAGCACCTTAGCCATCGCAAACGCGATGCCTAAGGTGATGCTATGGCTCAAGAAGACCCATGCCTTTTCGAACCATGGGTCTCAAGAACTGTTGGTGAACATAGCTGTGTTATTTTTTCTAAAATGCATAAAGTTGTTAAACAGAGTAAATTCTATATAAAATACCAGTGGTATTTGTGGCAGTGGTACTGCCACTTCCAACTAAAAACCTGGTGGTAGTTTCCTATTGGTTGCGCACCCTTGCTCAAGCAAGTGTGATGTGAGTTTTTGAACCATTTGACAATGTCCCTCGCACTTGCTCACACGTGCTCCTATGGAAAACTAGGCTGCCCGGGAGAGAAAAATCTCTACAACTTTATTTTTATGCCTCAGATTGCATTTTTTGAATCTTCTGTGGGCATGTTCTCCCGCTAAAACGAGGGTTTTCTTACCCTGTAAAGGCCTTGAGTCTCATGTGTGGGTGCTGTGTTTCCTGCTGCCAGACGTGCAGCGGAATGCATCCGCCTCATGAGCCACCGCGGGCCCGGCGAGACCCTCTCAGCCGGGGAAACCCTCAGGCTGACGCACGCCTGCGACACTCTCAGAGAGGCTGCCCGGGAGAGCACTGAACTGGGCCACGAAGAGCAGGCTGCGCAGGCCCATCTGGAGCATGCCATGGGACTCAGGTTGCTATTTAGTGGACTGTAATGCATTTGTACATACGCTGTGAGGATGAGAGCTAATGCTGTCTTACTGCCCATGATTGATTGATTGGACTGATATTCTGACCAGTGAGGAGCGTTCTCACTATTCAACAACATGTAAAGAAATTATGATATATATTTAAATATTTAATGTTTGAAATGTTTTTCTTTTTTATAAATTCATATGTTATTCCTTACATATGGTTTGTATTATGACCTCTTGCATAGCACTCTGGCATTGTATCACAAGCTGTTATATATTATATATATTGCATTATTTTTTTCTCAGAGTCTTGGCCAGGCACGCTGGCAGTGTTGACGAGGAGAAGCGCCACCTGTTGGACAGCGTGTGCAGGCTGCAGGAGGCAGTGTCCTTGCAGGAGCATGCTCTGCTGAGGGCCCGGAGCTGGGCCCCCTTGCAGGAGGTAGATCAGACACACATGTGTCTACAGACCCCCCCCCCCCCCCCCCCGCCCCCCCCCCGTGGAGTGTGTGAAGACTGAAGCAAAGGCCCCAGGGGCCCCTGTCCTCATCTGTGTGTGTGTGTGTGTGTCTGTGTTTGTGTGTGTGTGTGGGCGCGTGTGCATGTGTGTGCGTGTCTGTGTCTGCAAACTGGGACCTGCTGTGTTCTATTATTCACGCCGGTAGTAGACTGTAACCCAATTGCCCAAAAAACTGCATTTTGTTGCAAAGTCAATCTACAGATATGGTCTGCAGTTATGAAAAATACATCTGGTTCTCCTCATGACGGAATCCCTCCTCAGCCACTGTGGAAATTGTCTTATCTCGGTCGTAACCTCCTCCAAACCTCTCATCTTCCATCGTTGGGCAGGACCGTCCGTAGTACAGACGGTGATGACACACCAAAGATGTCTACAGACATATCCGGGAGTGTTTACAGGGCTGTTAAGTAGGGCTCGTATTGGCAGCGCGGCATGGAAACGCGGCCTAGAATGTGAGTGAGTGACAGACAGCCGTAATCTCTGCTAGTTCCACAGAGGGCACCTAACACCTACGTTTACCTGTGCACATGTGTTCTCTTCAGGCATGCGTGCATTTGCTCTGTTTTGGGATTTTGTTCCCCCTCAATCAAATTAAAGGCTTAATTTGCATGCCACCGCCAAAAATAGTGAGGATTAAGTGGGTTCATGAGGTTTCGCATGTAGTCTGCCAGTGTTATTATCAGGCTGCCTCTAATTGAATGCAGGGGAGTAAGCCAAAATGACGTTTTGTTTGTGACAGTGTGTACGTGTGCATGTTTCTGTTTGTATTGCATGTGTGTGTGTGTGTGTGTGTGTGTGTGTTTGTCTGTGTGTGTGTGTGTGTGTGCATTTGTATGCATGTGTGTGTGTGTTTGTCAGTGTGCATGTGTGCGTGTGCATATATGTGTGTGTGTGTGTCTGTGTGCATCAATTGTGCGTTTATTTTCCCGATCTCTACACTGTTCTGACAGAGCCAGATAAAGCCATGATTAACCTGTCAACAGCAGATGGCTTCAGCGGTTAGTTTCACACACAGATACTTGCACACACACCTACTCAACACAATATAACATTATGCAAAGCCACAGGCCAAGAGACCATGGCAACCCCCGCAGAGCAAGCCCCTGGCCCACTTAACGGGCAGTAGCTTCATCTTCTAATCTGTGTGTCCACTAAGCATGTGCTCCTCATGGTTAATGTATGTTTGCAGCTAGTGACAGAACAAACGGATGGCGGTATACCCAGGGACAGACTGGTCACCACCAGACTCTGGTTTCGCCGTCGCCTTCTCTTTTTGAACCTGTCTGAATCCCGTCTGCTTCTCTAATGAGATCACTTTGAAGGAAATGGTGTTACGATGCGCTGCCTCTTGGCAAGCTGTCCAAGGGCATGCATCTGTAACCTTGTTGTCTCAGCAGATGGTGCTGCTGCCCAGTTACTTAGTGAGCTAGCAGGGCACCGCAGTGGTCCAACACATGCCTCCCCTCCCTCCCCCATCCCTGTCTGTCGCCTGCCTGTTTTCTTATTTTGGACTGGTCTCTTTACTTTAACATTCAAATGACTGATGGCAGAAGTGCTCAAATCTGGGTGAACGGGGCATTTCACTTTCTTTTGCTTCAAATTGATTTTTCGTCAAACCAAGTTGCTGGAGGCAGGGATCTGTAAGCACGTAGTTGGCGAACACAAACTCGACCAGCAGTAGTAAACAAAAAAAAAAAGTGAATGTAAAGTTTCAAATCAACACTGTGTAGATTTTAGAAATACACTTATTAAAATCCCCTTCTCCGCAACAAAAACAAGAAACGAGTCATAACTCCGCTCCGTGCAGTTTCTGGTTTCCAGCCCAGGCTCCTTATTGTCTCGCCGAAGAGGTTCTGCTACAGTATAGTAGGAACACTGGATCCCAGATTAACTTTGGGTTACCTGGACTACCTTTCCTCCTACACTATACCTTTTGGTTTTTAGTCAATTAGCAGGTGCTTATAACCAACATTTCTGACAGTGAATTCAGACGCATGTAAGTAGTGGTCAGGCATCTAGGCTGTGGACATTGAGGATCAAACATATACCAAAGTTACAAAGCAAGACATTGTCTTGCTCCTGATATAAATATTCAAACTGTCGCTTAAAATGTCTCAAATGCCTGACACACAGAAATTCTTACCTGACTTTGTGTGGTGGAATGTGTGGGTATGGGTGCTAAGCTCCATTCTCACATGAATGCTGTCGTGCGTGTGCATGTTAATGTGTGTGTGTGTGTGTGTGTGTGTGTGTTTTGCACCGTGCTCTCTGCCCTTGCCAGAGTCCCGGCCTGACATTGGTGTCCATGCGGCGGCTGCGGCGCCTGCGGCTATCTCTGGCGGAGCTGTGTCTGGCCACGCTGGAGCAGCTGCACACGGAGGAGGAGGTCCACGCCCACGCCCGCCTAGCCAAGACCTCCGCACAGAGAGTGCTGGAGGAGTTCACCTGTCACACTCCGGAGCCTGGCTCCCTAGACGAGGTCAGACTCACCAGACCCCGGATCCATGCTGAGCTCGCCCTAACCATGGCGTAGACACACACACACACACACACACACACACACACACACACACACACACACACACACACACACACACACACACACCAGTCGTTCTGTACAGAGGCCAACTGGCAGTGTGCGGTAAGGTCAGCCTCCCTACAGGGACGAAACAGCATATTGATTAACTAATTGAATATACTTTAATATGTTAAATGGAGGATATTTTAATATTCAAGCTTAACCATACATATATATGCATCCTCTCTCTGATGCATTAGTTGATTATAATGTTGTTTTCTTTTACTTTTTGACCGCAATGACTATATTAACTAATATGTACCCCCGATTGTTGACAATTCAGGCTATGTGGTAGTGGTATATTTCAGGCTATGTGAAATATAGCTAGAGTTGACACATTTTTGAAAGCAGACAAATGCAATATTAAAAGTTGGGCAGGACCGGGTCAGATAAATCAGTATATCTTGTTTAGGAACCTCTACAGAGATCAGTGTAATTTTAGTTAATTCAGTGTTGTGCTGAATTGGAAATTTAAGCAAGTAAAAGCTGTTTAATGATCTGACAGGATTTGAATAACATAATGTATTTTTTTTAAATCAACTATAGCTGCAAGAGAACGAGATTTAAAAACAAATGGTAGTTGCATAATGGTTTCTTTAATTTTGAGTTGGCTTCTTGCAGGTAGACTTGTGTTTGGATAGAAAAATCTATATTGGTGACTTGAGCGATTCGCTCGCTCTGTGAATTTGAAATGTGCTCATCTAATATGAATGGGGCTGTATGATGAAGGGGGAAATGGTCTTTCTTTTGTACAGGGCTTGGAGAACACCACCACCCATAACTGCCTTCCCCCCCCCACCCACCCACCCACCCACACACACACACACACACACACACACACACACACACACACACACACACACACACACACACAGCAAGATGTCTTTTCATCTGTTCCCATGATCTCTTTTCCTCTTTGGACACTACTTGCTCCTCGCTCCTCTGTAATCACACCTTTCCCTCGCGTGTTGTCACCCCTTGTTGTTCCTGCTCCTCCTCCTCCACCTTGTTTAAGCCTCCATCTGTCACTCCTTCCCCTCTATTGCTTGTGGAACTTTCTGGATCTTTCTGTTCCACCTGTAAGAGCCACTCCATGACCTATTTCTGTCTCTCTCTCTCTCTGTCTCTGTCTCTGTCTCTCTCTCTCTGTCTCTCTCTCTCTGTCTCTCGATTTTTCTCTCTCTGTCTTTGTCTCTTTCTCTCACGTTAAAATCGAATGCACATGGCAGGGGTGGTACAGGTTTCACAACGTAGATGTTAACAAGCAAGGGTTAGCTTTTAATATCAACTTTAAAGTATTGAAAGAACACCCCTTGAGTTGAATCATTTGGTTTTCGTGTGGGTCTAGAAATATGAGGGAGAGATTCTTTCCACGAAAATAAATGCATGCAAAAAAGGAACCCAGGATGCATACAACCACGTAAAAGAAACGCCTTCGATCTTCAGGTGCACTTTCTTTCTTTCTCTCTATAGTTTCCTCTCTTTCCCTTACGAAATTAAATCTTTACATGAGCTGATGCAACATGAAACCCAAGTCCTCACTTTGATGTTGTCACCTGCGATTCGCCCATGCCATCTGCCCATACCACCATCCGTTATTAGGTACCACCACCCAACCACCAGATTTACCAATACTTTGTGTCACCCGTGGCACTGTTGGGCTTACGAAATTCAATTTCTCCATGAGCTTGGCTATGAATCGGCGCTGCATCCAATTGAAAGCTAAAAATAATTTAGACTTAATTGACTAACTTGTTTGCAAGTTGGAAACTGATCCCTTTTGATGTCACTTATGAGGTCCATTGTGTGCTGATGGATGTTTTATCTATAAAATAAAATCTCATATCACCCTTCCATTTGGCACAGGGTGTTTGGCCAGGGATGAAAGACATGCTCTTGCAACCAAATGGAGAGTGCATGGGCTTTAGAATAAAGGAGGAAAATCTCCTGTACACCAAAAACATAACTGTTTCTTTTTATTTTTTCAACCGCTCGATGCTGAGATTAATATTGAATTTCCCAAGAGAATCTATAAAAACTGCATTATGCAACTCTTGCAACCAGTAGTAATTGGGTGCATCATTCAAAAGGAAGTGAGGTACGTCGTGCATCTTTTATTGATCCTCACGGGGAGGTATCTCCTCTCACTCATCCATGGCAGGAGTATTTAGCTAACATACTGTACACAGGAGTTGCCATGAGACAGTAGTGCAAGTCGGGTTTCTCAAGAAATAGCTCGGCCTCTAGGCCTCTTCTAGCCTGGGAACCAGACGTATCTGTGCCCCCCCCCCCATTAAGACAGATTTCCAGCAGACCCGGCCCGGGTTGGGCCAATAACAACGGTTTATCTAATGTGCGTCCAGAGGCATTTTGGTCTGCGCCTGATGATAACACACCTTGGA
Source organism: Lota lota (assembly GCA_026745465.1). Taxonomy (NCBI): domain Eukaryota; kingdom Metazoa; phylum Chordata; class Actinopteri; order Gadiformes; family Lotidae; genus Lota; species Lota lota. The sequence goes on from JACYXH010000802.1 coordinate 5,058,819, forward strand.
AATCGAAAATGAACTTAGAGGTTCAATACTAATATGCATATGCAAATTGGTCTGGCGATGTCCCGCTATGCCTCTTCATATCCAACTCTTTATTTTCTTCCTCTCCTCTTAATTTCACTGGATCCACTAATCCTCTGCGTCCAGGAATGGGCCAGTTCAGGGCCCACCCTGGCGCAGGTGGCACTGGGCCAGCTGGCAGCCGTCGACTCTCAGTGCGCTGGTGCTGACGCCGGCGGTGACGGGGCAGACGGGGCCCTCTGCTCGGCCCTGACAGGGAAGTGCCTGAGGCTGCTGGCCGCCCAGAAAGACCCCCTCTACCCCTCCAACCGATGGGATCCACCGAGCCAGGCAAGTCTGTGCCAAACCACAAACGCCAGAGACAACAAAAAGGGACACGGTGGCACGCATTACTGTAGTGTGTAGTGTAGCTGCATAAAACAATTATTTTGTATAGTTGCTTAATGTATGTTCGATTAATCATTTAGTCCATAAAATGTCAAAAATAATTCTACATGCTATCACAAGTTAGTCCAAAGTGATGTGTTGAATGTGCTTGCTTTATCTGACAAGCGGCCAAGAAAAACTAAACTATTCCTTTTATAATAATCCATAAACCAAATAGTTAAATTGAGCTTGTTTATTATATATACTTGATAAATGTCAGATTAGCTAATCGATTCTTCGACTAATTGTTTCAGCCCTATTGTAGCGTACACCTTGCAGCCTCCACCACATGTTAAGGAAGTCCCAGCATGGACGGGAGAGCCGCTGGAATGTATTAGCGATTAGAGAGGGCCGATTGGATTCAAAGAGCGAGAGGCTGGTTGTCTTCACGGTCGGCGATCACAGTGATGGTGGTTGGGGGTGGGGGATTGCCAGCAAATCGTGTTCATTACTCTGTGATCTTGTAGGCGGACTCCTATGTGCATATGGAGGGAGAGGAGAAGGAGGACAGTAAAGCCACCTCCACGGAGAGGGGAGATTTGAAGGGAGGTGGAGGCGGGAGGTCAGCCAGCAGCAGCGATCTGCAGGTATATGCCCCCACTACCCCCCACCCCCCAGCTGTTACAGATCCAGGCTCTCTGATAGCCTTAACATCATAGGGAAACATAATAATATTTCCAGGAAAGAGACTGTCTAAGCCCACTCTCTGAGCACGCTGTTGTTCACCCCTTCCAATGTCAACGACAGAGGATCAACTGTCCTTGGAACAGTATCTGCAGGAACATAGGGTTTATTTAGCATTTGTGTGTGTGTGTGTGTGTGTGCATGCCTATGTTTGTGCATATCTGTGTGTGTGTGTATGTGTGTCTGTGTGTGTGTGCGCACATGCGTATCTGTGCACATGCGTTAGTCCGTGCACATGCATGGGTCTCCTGGTGACCATGTTGTGTTGTGTTATTATGCAGCGGAAGCATACTGGATCCCAGCAGGTATTGTCCCAAGCCAGTGAGGCGCTGGCCCGGGCCATAGGCCTCTGTCTGCAGCACGGCCTGCCTTCCTCCATCCTGGCCGAAGCCTCCCTCAACATGCTGGAGTGTCACGGCCAGCTGGACCCAGCCATGACGGGTCAATACCTAGCGCTCTACCAGGTAAACGCCGTTGCTCATCATGTCGTCATTACGGCGTCATGCAGTAACAGTAGAGTGAGCCAAGAGTTTTCTATAAAACACTATCACTCTTGCTTTCCTCTGATGTAAGATTTCAGTCACTGGTTCACATTCTCCCTGCTTAGAAGCTAGACCTGATTGGAGAGAGCTGTTAACTATTTGCAGTATGTCTTATGCCAGGACCTTCTTAAAGAAGCTGGTAGGTTATCCTGAATTAAGTTTCTTCCCTATGGTAAAGATTAGGTATATTTGTTATTTTACCTTTTATAGCTTGTTTGTTGGGTATGTCTACTTTGGCGAGGGTGGTTAATCTCAGGAGAAACCAGTAATGACTTTAGTCAAAGTCCTTTAGAGACTGGATGTATTTATTTGAATAACAGTATAAAACCAAAAAGAGGTTAATTAGAAAAATCTACAGATGTTTTCAGAGTCTTATATGGAGAAGCAAAAAGAATCAAGCTCCCTCCAACAGTTTATCTTCTGTTGGAGGGAGCTTGCAGCACGCCTCCTTTGTCCTTTCTTCCTTCATGGAAAAATCACTCCCTATCAATGCTTTTACTCCTTCGATTTCTCTCCTTTAATAGGGAAATGCATGTGGGCGTATTGCCAATATATATCGCTAAGTCTGCATTTCCATTGTTATAACTCCGAGCTCTGCCGACCTAGTGGGCCCTAATGTGGGCGACGTGTTGCTCCAGGCCGGGAAACTCCCTCTAAGGCCCCATGCATCCAACAATGATGTCCCTCTTGGTTAAGTTTCAAACAAATACATACATTGGAAACCTGTAAAACCACTTTAAGACTCAACACAATCATTTGTAAACGATAATAAGAAAAAAGAGATTACAAAATCTTTTGAAAAACGATCAGATATTCATACAAATAGTACATACATTATTTTCTTGTGTCAAGGTTATATGGTATAAGAGTAGGCTATTATAAAATAGGTTATATATTGGCGTACAGAGTAACAGAATCAGTGATTGTACGTGTTTAGCTCTAGTATCCACAGGTGTGGTACTAGTATTAACAGGTGGAGCTTCAGTACCCACAGGCTTAGCACGTACATGCAGATCAGCTTCAGGCATACCGGCTGGAGCGTACAACAGTATTCTCTTGCTATGACATTGCGCGGCGCTGTCCACGCATTGTTATGCTAGGAACTCAAATGTAATCTAATGTTAAGCCTGCCTTGTTCCCAGCAAACGCACACACACACGCAGTACAACACCACCACTCCCCATACTGTTTCCATGTTAAATTAACTATATTCTGGAGTCCTCTAAGTGGTCTATATTTTCTAATTACATTTTTTACAAGTTTTCTTTAAAAAGAAATTATCAGTGTAGCTGTCATCGACTCAGGAAGTGTCTACCATTTTTTCCGCTCATTTGTATTCTTCAACCCATTCTACGTGTTCCTGTTGTGTTTCTCACCCTTTAAACACTTGGTATTGCAGTTTTGCACGAAAAGTGATAAATAAAGCTTGTCGGATCGATTGGCTCTGTGTTTCCCAGAGTTGCCGCAGCAGCGCTGCCATGGCTGAGGTCCTGGGCTCAGCATGTTCCGGGGTCTCTGGGGCCTCACGTCTCTCCTCCCTCCTGGGGCTCCTGGGTTACCTGCAGCGCTCCCAGGAGGAGACCCCCAGCAGCAGGCTGAGAGCATTAGAGGATCATCTCGCCACTGTCTCCCAGGTACGCTCTCTCTCCCACAATACACAGACCTCCTCTTAGAGCACTCAGTGTCTGGATACCGAATGGGGGGTGGGCCACAATATTTATGAATATTAATGAGCTAGGGGGCCAATTTAACCTGTTGTAGCACTGTGTATGATTTTCTAGACTTCTGTGTAAATTCTGGATTGGCCATTGAACAAACCAGAATGCATTAACACTTCTTTAGCTTGAGCTAGTTTGTTCAAGTTACCACTTCGATTTGTGATCTGCGGTGGATTTGTGTGGACATAGAGGTACACATTAAAAAATCGGTCTAACCCTGACCAACCATTACCTACGCACACCTAGCCCTAATAACTAATTTGCCTAATAATTAGCAATTTCTAACCTAACTCTTGATGATATCACGTAATACCACATTATCTACCTTGCATAAGATGCTATGAAAATTAAAGCAACATTAAGTTGTGTGTAGTGACGTTTCATTGCATCATGACCTAAATAATGTTTAATGTTTATTATTGGAACATACCCTCATACTGCCCATCATGAATTACACATGACTTAAGTTATGCAAGACACTTGAGTCATGCATTACACATGACTCAAGTGTCTTCCGTATGACCCAAGTGTCTTGCATAGCTTTATTAAATTGTTTCACCTCTTCGACTTGACTAATCTTTTTACGTGACTTCAAATAATAGTTATTTTAATAATGAATATTTAATATTTAGTTTTTATTTGTCTTGAAAAGCACAGTTGTAGTTAAATGATTGTGGTAAAAAATCTGTCAAATTGATTAACTAATGGAAAGAAAAAGGGCTTGCTATAATGCATAAAATGGTGACATTTAGTTGACCTTTTATGAAAGCGTGGGATTTGAAGCATATGTAATATTAAATCAGAAATGTTCTTCACTGACCACTGCTATTGTGCACAGGCATACCGCCACTTGGCCATTAACCCAAACCACCTAAGCATTCTGGGAGATCTGCCGCCAAACCTCACTCTCCTGCTGCTTCAGCACAACCAGGACGGGTACTGTCTGTCTCACTGTGATGTGTGTTCTCCCTCTCACTCTAGCTGAGACACACACACACTCTTTCTCTCTCTCTCTCTCGCCCTCCACACATGTAAACACAACTCTCTCTCGCTCTCGCTCTCTTGCTCGTTCGCTCAGGCTCTTCTCTCTTTGACCCTCCACACATTCTCACACGCACATACACACACAAATACATACTCTTTACAGACACAACTCTTTCTCTTTCATACACACACACACACACACACATACTCCTTACAGACACAACTCTTTCTCTTTCAACACACACACTAGAGAGCTGATAGCTGCACTGATGCAGACCATTCTGCAGCCCCGCACTGTGCAACTATAATTGGAATTAATCATCAAACAATGCACGTGTGTGTATAGTCAAAAGGTCCTCTGTTTGTATTTGAGGTCCAAACTTTATGGAGCACTGTATGAAAAGGGCGAGCCTGTGGATCATCCCAAAGGCAAGGCAGCGCAATCTACAGGTGAGACATCATTTGCCTGGAAGTTGGTCTTATGAACTGCAAAGCAGCGCTTTAAGGACCACCTATGTGTGTGCATATGGTTCAGTTTGTGCATTCACTTTTGTGACCACAAAAATAATAATGCCGTGCACGCCAAAGCTGTTGTCAGCATTGGAATAGAACGAGGGGAGATTAGCATGCCCTGCTTTTCTGCCTGCATGAGATGTGTGAGGCAGGGGTAGAGTTCACTCCTAATGAAGACACAAGGTCCTGGGGATGAACTGTGCAACCACCAAGGCATGCCGTGTTCTGTAGCACCTCTCCCTGTACCACCAAATTGCCTGTCCATGGAATTCAATAAGTATTATGCTGGTACTCCCTGAGTAGCAGCTGTGCTGATTTATTCAGTGTTGTGCTCTGAAACAGAGGGAAAAAATAATGAATGTGGTGCAGAATGTGGCCATGAAATCGAGTGCTGAAATCGAGTGCTGCTCTGGACAGGTACTCTTGTGTAATTTCCACTTAAATAAGGTCTTAATTTGTGCTCTCTAATTAGGATCTCCTAAATTAGGTCCTCATAAGACAGGTGCTTAAAAGACAGGTGCTCAAGTGCTCAGTGCGAATACAACACAAATTCTGACCACATTTTCTGATGTGATCCTTTTCTCTGGTTGCACGAGTTTTAATTAAGAATAGCAATATAATCTCGGATTGTTCTTGAACCGCAGAGTGCATACCCTCTGTGACCCCCCCCCCCCCCCCCCCCCTCATAGATGGGACAAGGAAAGAAAGAAAGAGAGACAGATATGGAATATAAGTAGAGATAAAAAGAAGAAAGGGATGGTGAGAAAAGAGAGAATCTTCTGTGATTGAGAGAGGGAAAAGTACAAGGTGTGTGTGTGTGTGTGTGTGTGTGTGTGTGTGTGTGTGTGTGTGTGTGTGTGTGTGTGTGTGTGTGTGTGTGTGTGTGTGTGTGTGTGTGTGTGAACTGTGGTCACAGCAGCGGTGCTCACCTGCACTAGGGTGGCTAAGGTGCCGGTCAGCCCAGGGATGCTGCTGGCTCTGCGGGGGAACGTTCGGACCTTGGCCAGACAGACCGGACAGAGCCTCTTGGAAGAGGCCCGTCGGCACGGCAACAAGGCAGGACTCGGCCCCCAATCTTCCGGAGCTGTAGGTTTTATTTTATTGTTTAAAATAAAACTCTTGCTACCTTCCGTTCGTCGGCCGCAATGGTAATGAGTAAGGTTTCAAAAATATCTCTTCTCTCTCTTACTCTCTCTCTATATCTTTCTCTCTTTCTGTTTATTTCTCTCTTGAACTTCATGCTAAGTCCTTGAACTTCATGATGTCCACCTCTGTGATCCCCCCCCCCCCCCCTCCCCCTACACACACACACTTGCCCCACCCCACAGAAAATCCTGAGCAGCGAACAGGAGCTGGCGGCTCAGTTCAGAGCTGTCGTGGAGGAGATGGAGAACTATCTGCATCCCATCATCTCTCAGTTGGACTGCTCCCGCTTCAGGTGCGTGATATAGTCAGCAGCCCGGACACAACTACCCTGGCCGGCTGACCCATTTCTGTTCTTAAAATAATCCATGCAAAACAAAGCAATATGACTCTTAAACGTGTCACTAAGTGTAGTTTTCTTTTACTTGAGTAATATAAATTTGATGTTTTAAGGTAGTAATCTGAAACCCTTCATCTTTACTGTCTTCATGCCTTGCGACATAGGGGACCCCCCTCCCCTACCCTTACTGCCCTTAATGTACCCCTCTCTGACCCCAGTAACCCCAGGAAGCAGTCTCCTCCCGTGTCCGCCCAGGGGTCAGAGAGACTAGGAGAGAAGGAGGAGAAACAGAAGGGATCGGCTAAAGATCAACCTGGTATATGTACCGGCACACATGCACACATACAAATGCATGCACATACACTTACACATAGTCACATGGTTATGAACACAGACACGCACACATGGTCATGGACACACACACACACAAAATCATGTATAAATACACCAACAACGACACACACACGCACACACACACTTGTCAAACAGCCACTCTGCATTGAGACTGCAGAAATCTATACCTCATACACCTTATACACCACCCCTCATACACCACCCCTCCCCTAACCATCCAACATTCACATATAAAAGTCAATTTGTAATACAGAAAATTGATACCAAGGTTTCTTTGCCATTACGATGCATTATCATTTCCGGACCACTTGCATACAAATCCAAAAGCCACACATCGAAGCCTATGTGGCTGTCAGTCAGTGGTTAAGATTATATGTTGTAGATTCTCAGAGAACATGGTGTGACCGCTGTCTGCTTTTGGATTACTTTAATTTTATTTTAAAGACTAGAATCAGGCCAGGGAAGGTTGTACTCCAATAAACATACAATCAGAAATCAAACATTAAAAGGAAATTGTGTGTGTGTGTGTGTGTGTGTACCTATATGTGGGTGTGGGTGTTGTATGTGTGTGTGTGTGTGTGTGTAGCTGCTTGCCCTCCCCAGGACCCGGGGGAGTGTGTGGTGGTCCTGGCTGACCAGTGGCTGCAGGAGCTGCCGCTGGAGGCCCTGTCTGTCCTGCGGGGCCAGGGGGTCGGCTCCGTGTCCCGGGACTTCTCCCTGCAGCTCCTCCATGCTCGGCTGCACCGGGACCAGCACGAGAAAGGTCATTAAGGCACACACACACACAGTAATGTACACATACACCAATGAATGCACACGCACTCGTCCAACAGCCACTCTTTGTAAGGACTCACACACACACTATCACATATTCACAGATAGTTAAGTCTTCTCTCACTCACTCACTCACTATAGACACACACATAGACATAAAAAACAACAACAATGTAACTGTAGTTCAGTCAACTCAGCCACTAACCTTAGGGACACACACAGAAACACAACTACAATCATTGACATACAAGCTCATACTAGCTTTGAGCATGAATTAGAATGCCCATGTGACTAGGAGCCTATGACGTGTGCAGTGTTTGTAAACTCTAAAATGTGGGAGAGCAAATAAGCTCTCCAAATTGCTTGGCTGTCGGCCACGAGGTATTTCTGTCACATTAAAAACGGTTGAGTGCGCTTGATGCTCTACATTTATTTGACCTTTTTTCTCCTCATTTCAATCATTCACATATTCATAGCTTACTTGAAGAATAATACACTTGAATTATTGCTTAAAGACTAATTTCTCAGCCTTTAGTCTGAGAAATGCTTCTTTGACCGGCGTTGTCGGTTGAGATTCACTTTTTTTGGATTCCTTTAATCAATAAGAAAGGATTGGGCTGTTCTGTTTGTATCTACACCATATCTTCTAATTTGGTTCATTATAGGCAATAAAACAAATCCCACAGTTGTCATGTTGCCTTGATCAGCATAATTGATTGTGCTTATGTTGTCCTATAACATAAACCTCTGTGCTCTATCAACTACACAACCAGATAACTTTCCATCCGACCCAGTGCTGTTTGGGCTGGCTGCACCTGCTTTGATCGGGTGTTTTGCGGAACGCGTCACAATCAATAAGTGAAACAGAACCTTGTGAACGACATGCTGAGAGAGATCTTAATGACTTAAGGACTCAAAAAGTATTCCTACAACTCCCCTGATAGATTGAGACGTACGCCTCATATAGTGGTGAACACCTATATGTGAACGGAGAGAGTATAGCGCACAATAATGCAAACCAAACTGCACATTTTCCTTGACATCGTGTTTTACCAACCCACCTGCAGCCACCTTTAACTGCCCTCAAAGTTCATGCAGACCTCAGTGAACCACAGCCACCCTCAGCCTCACCGACCAACCGAACGCCAGCATTAGGGGCTGGAGAAAGACTTTTTATTTTTTCAATACATTTTTTCTTTTGATTGATTTAGGAAAATAAGATGTTCCTATAAATCCTCGTTATTTGTTATTGTACCTCTCCCCCATCATTTGTACGTGCCATATAAATTACGGCATGTCCGTCTCATTCCTGTGTCTATGGCAATTACCAAGTCCGCATTTCTTCTCTCATCTGAGTGAGATTTTAGAACGGGCAGTTGTAAACACTTTTAACGACGAGAACACTATATGGATTTGCAGACGGCATTACCTTTTAAAAGGTTGTATAATTTGCGTAACTTTGATGCACTTTCAAAGGTTACAGGTAAATTAGGTACTCTGTGTTTGTTGGTCTGTCTGCGCGTGTGGCTGCGTGGTTGGTGTGTTCCTGTGTGTGTGTGTGTGTCTGTCTGTGTCTGTGTGTGTGTGTGTGTGTGTGTGTATCTGTGTCTGTCTGCGTCCGTGCATGCTCAACTGCACATATTTTGACTTTTGTCTGCATATATTGCACAACCATTGTCCTGGCAGAGAAGTGCACAAATGTACTGCCTTATCACACATTGTCCGAAAGCATGGATAACAATGGATAACACAAAAAGCAAAAGTGAACATATCCCTCCCCTCCCATCCCCTCCAACCAATCATTACCATCATTCTGACGTCTACACTTTACCATTGTGTCAAGAAGATGAACTACCCCAGGCCACTTCTGAAGGTGCTATTTGTTATTCCGCGCTGCACTTTGCATGAAATATGCGCCAGAGGAATCAGAGCTTGCGATGGGAAGCTAACCCCGAAACAGGTGCAAATGCTTACTTTTGTTTGTTTGTAGTCTGTTGTGTCACAACCATGACCATTCCCCCCCCCCCCCCCCCCCCCCCCCCCCCCCTGAACAGTCCAAAACAGCCTTTGGAATCACAGTGGCGATGGACTTTCTGAAAGTGTACCTGAAGAAGAAATGTAACTTTAATGCCAGGTCATCATACTGTCTCATCGGATAGAATAAGCAGAGTTAGAGGTCGTTAGTCATAAATTGAATTCAACCCTGTAAACCGAGTCTGGCCTTGAAGTGTGTGTGCTTAATTTGTTTCTGCATCCTGTTTGTGGCAGTTGAAGGTGACAATAAAAAGGAGACCAAAGGGGGCAAAGCGGCCAAGGGAAAGGGAGATCAAAGCAAAGCCATCAAAGTGGTGAGTTCAGTCAATTAATCTGCCTCCGCCAGATACCTGCTGGCTGCACCGGAAACTATTTAACTTTCCCTTGGCCTCGCTTTTAAATATGGCTTTTTAATCGATGACATAATGTTGTTTATTCTGTGTGATGATCTGTATAATAATACATATTTTCAGATTTTCATTTGTTCATTTTTTCTCCCAGGCACCAGAAAGCCGCGTACTGCCGCCCGACGCCTTTCCGGTTGACGCACGTGATTTTAAATGTATTCTTTTTGAGAGAGAGGGAGAGAGAGAGAGAGAGAGAGAGAGAGAGAGAGAGAGAGAGAGAGAGAGAGAGAGAGAGAGAGAGAGAGAGAGAGAGAGAGAGAGAGAGAGAGAGAGAGAGAGAGAGAGAGAGAGAGAGAGAGAGAGAGAGAGAGAGAGAGAGAGAGAGAGAGAGAGAGAGAGAGAGAGAGAGAGAGAGAGATCTTTTACCACAATCTTTAAAAAAGATTGGATTGATGGAAACTATTTTGTCACCCCCTAGGGGCATACCTTTTTACATTCTTCTTAACTCACCACCTCAGATATTGTCGACCCTTACAATGACTACAGCAACTACGGTGAGTAAAAATTAATAAATTCCATAAAAGAATATTTACTTTGATCCAGTGTGTTGTAAAGCTCACTATGCAGCCAGCACATAGTGAGAGACTCTTTTAAGTTTATTACAGTGACAGCGAGGCAAATTAAAACCCAGAGTTCCATTATTAGTGTAGCGATAGTGAAAGAATGCAGCTGTGAGGTCTTATCACAAATTACATCTTCACACTTAGACTACACACACACACACACACACGGTTCCACTGCCACTTTTGTGTGTCTATGTGTTTGTATTGCACTGAGCGTAGAAAACTTCACATAGTGTGGAGAAGCCAGCCACTGCTTTTTGACAAAATCTGTGCACTTCCAGGATAACCAAAAAAAAACACTGACTAAAACCCTATGTGTTTGCGTGTGTATGAGCATGAGTATGCGTGTGCGTGTGTGTGTAGAAGTATGTAGTTTGCACACTTTCAACATCCATGTCATATGCTCCAGCGTTTGCCCTTGGGGCGTGTGACTGTAGAACCCATATGGCCTACTTTTTAAAGAACCCACCCTTCTTCAGATTTTCAGATTTTGCTCATGATGAAAAGAAAAAAACAGCCCTCCCGCTAAATGTGTACCCCCTCTTAATGTGTCCCCCCACAACGAAACCTATACCTCTAAATGAATGGGTAGGGTGGGTGGTGAGCAGGGCTCTGTGGGTGTACGGGCAGATGGGGGCTGGGTGGAGGAAGATGTGTGTGAAGGGCAAGGTTGTGCGGCGGGGAGGAGTGGGTGGAGGGGAGGGCTGGGTGGAGGGGAGAAGTGGGCGGAGGTATGGGCCAGCGTGGCAGTAGTGGGCTGGTGCGTTGCACCGGGGGAGCAGAGGCAGGAAGGCCTTCTGATGGGAGCCATGAGATGATTAATGTTCTGCGGTGGTGGGGAGAGTCAGTTCCCCCACACGTCCCCCACCCCTACACGCCACGCTCTGCGAGGAGCTCCTCCAAGTATCCTTCACATAGCATATCCACACTTTACTGGTCAAGATTTGTATATTCTTTTTCTCTGAAGTTTAGTTCCTCTCTTCAAGGTCTACACTTTGCACTCCATTGCAATTCAGATGAAGTGCCCTATTTATAGCCAAGGTTCTCTAATAAGCTAAATGTTTCATAGTGTGTGTATTCTCTCTCCCTTTCTCTCTCTCACTCTGTGTGTGTTTGTGTATGTGTGTGATTGTGTGTGCATATGTTTATGATTCTGTGTGTGTGTGTGTGTGTTATTGTGTGTATGCATATGTTTATGATTCTGTGTGTGTGTGATTGTGTGTATGCATATGTTTATGATTCTGTGTATGTGTGCGTGTGCGCCCACACAGAGGGGGGCAGTCTGGCTGAGAGGATGCAGGTAACTATGGACGACCACAGGCAGCAGGGTGCTTCTCTCTGGGACGGCTTCATGGGCAGCAGCAAACACACTCCAAGGTAATGCACACTGAATGACGTGCTTGGGGTCAAAGGTTAAAATAAGCAACCACACACGCCATACGTTCCACTCTGAAAAAAGTTGAGTATCACGTCATCTATAACCATCCTTCCTGCTCATGATGTCACGACACTCCAGATAAAGGGCATGTATGTGATGGGTCCTCGATGATGTCATCATGACGCACCTCCCACCCTCAAAGCACTTGGGTGCTGTTTTATTTTCCTTTTAACCATGGCATGAATACTGCAGAACAGCCCGAGAGCAGTTAGAAGACAGAATGATGGCATTATTGGGATTATCTGATTGTCTGGCAGTCCTTTTATCTCAGCTGAAAACACTGATCACCTGCATCACTCAAAGATGCAAACATTGCTAAATCGTCTAGTAACCTTGAATATGCAACCTGCACAGACCTAAAAATATCATAGCATCATAGGACAATGTTTGTCCATTGCCAACACATGCCATGTTCCCTATGTCCGCTCAACGCCTCTCTGTCTGCTTGTCCAGTCTGGCCCAGGTGGAGCAGCTCCTGGGCAGGTGCAGCGGCCTCATCTATCTGGGGACGGAGCGCTTCATGGCCAACATTCCCCCTGTCAAGCTAGCAGCCATGGATCTCTCCGGTACTCTACCCTCATTTGCTCCACCCACAGAATCATTCACACCACCCACTCACTCACCCACCAAGCTGAATGCTGTACCCCTGCTCTTCGTCCTGAGATTTTTATATGCATACCAAAACAAAAACTCCATCACGTCTGGTGACATTACGTCACGTTTCAGGTTACGCAACCTGCTACCGGTGACCACAAGAGCGTGTGAATGCATTTGTACAGTGCTTCTGTGACCTTTGATACCACTCCCAAGCACTTAGGGAGTAATGACTCACATTTGTCGTTCCCACAGAGATGATGTAAACAGGGTCAGTTAGGGTGAGGGGCCTTGTCCAAGGACTTCTTCAGTGCTTTGGTGCTGCGGCGCAGTTCTTTGATTGTCAAAACACATTATGGAAAATTCACAACGCAACGTTACGTAACGTTCTTACTGCACCGATACATAGCAGATGTAGAATTGTCTTCACCCATCAGGTCCGTGGCCATCTGACAGTCAAGGACAAGGCAGTTTACAATGCATGTGTTCTTGGTATATATGATACAATACAGTATTCGGTTTAAGGCGCCTTTCCTCAGGAGCCAAAGAGCTTCACATGTGAGAGGCACAGAACAAGAATACAATGAAAGAAAAAGAAAAACAGAATGTGTCTAGTCCGTATGTGACTTTTATATGATATAGCAAGCAATTTGGGTTATATACCTAACCCAAACTGTCAACAAGGTCTCACTGTTGCACTCTGGATGAACTACACAATACTCTCTTTACAAAATTAATGGAATCCGATGGAGAATTTGAAAGTGGAAAAAACACGAATGATTTAAAAGCTAGGGTAGGAAATTTGGAGAACCTAGCCAGAGTAAGCTAGATTTAAAAAGTATCCAATCCAAAAGCTCCCAAACCTCCCTTAAAGCCTCCCTACAAAGCCACTCCCCCAAAACACATGAATAGCTCGCTAGCTTTAGCAAGGTGTCTGCCTAGCCTTGTGGAAGACTCCGGTCATGTGCAATGAGTGCACGGGCAGAGTGCGCACAGGTAGCCAGGTAGGTAGACAGACAGGTAGTCCGTCCAACAATTTCATTGTGGCTGAATGCAATGACTGGACGGGCTTGTTACAGGTCTGCGACATCCACAGATATCAGATTTCTTTCTTCTTTTTTTTCGGCGCATTTCATTTATAGATTTGTGTTGGGATGTAAAGAGAATTTCAACAAATAGGACAAAAAATGTGTCTCAAGTATATTGCCTACCCTAGCTTTAAATGAGGAGCTGTGTCATACCTGCTTATAAAAACTGTAAATGGAGCACAAGGCATAGATTTTCAAACTCATCAATCTTTCATCCTGTGTATGCATATATATATTTCAGTTTATCAATACCTAATCAAAAAATTACTAGCCTACCTATTTTTTTAACGGCACTCATCAGACTTCCCAAATCCTCCCATTATCTCATCTTCTACTGAGAGTAACAACATACATTTTATCTCATTCAAATAATTTCTTAATATAATAAGATAAAACGAATATACAATATATAATAATTTGCTCCATTCTGTTGCTCTGTCTACACTAGTTATTTTCTAAATCTCCATCACACATTAAAGAAAGTACTGATTGTAAAACTATGGTTGGACATCAACTGACCTCTTTTTCTTTGAAGCTCTATAAGCACCCATAATGCAGCTCACCCATGTTTTGTTTGGAGACGGGGCAGCTATCAGTTTGAAAGTAGTGTTTTGGAGTGTACTCTTTGTCTTGTAGCGGTCTGAAGTGAATCACTGCTTTGTTTTGAATTTTCATTTTCAACTGTATTTTTAATTAAAATCTCCTTTTGAACTGGCTGCAATAAAACATTTAGCACGATCATCCACCAGGACACGGTTAGGGTTGCCATCTTATCTATATCTACCACTCCAATTGGAGCCAATCACAAACTGGAATTTACGCAACCTATACGCCTACATGAAACTTTTAGATCCAGGCCCTGTATGGTCCGAGTTCCCCAGGGCTTTGAACCCATCTCATGTGCCTCCAATGGAATTTTCTCCTAAATAAATTACAACCTGGACTCCATGTTGTGGCTCAAAGCTTGTTTCTATGAGCACAGTGAGTACAATTTGATTTATTAATCTTTATTCTATTTAGTCTTCATTTCATTCCTCTCAACTCCATGAAGATGACAATATTGTGTTGATGCTGGCTGTAAATGGACAGCATTTACATCACATCAGATGTGTGGCCACTCATTACACTTTTGCTATTATTGCCTCACATTCAGTCATTCATACACCGACGACAATGTCAACCCTGCAAGGCAACAGCTAGCTTGTCAGGGGCAGCTGGGGTTAGGTGTCTGGCTCAGGGCGACGTGAGCCGGGGTTCGAACCAGCAACCTTTGGGTTGCCGGACAACCCACTCTGCCTCCTGAGCCATTGCAGCTATGCTGTAGAGTAGCAAGGTTAGCTGGGCTGCACAGATAGCTGGTCTTTATTTGATGTGACTGACAGAGAGACCAAGTTGACCTCATCCGCCGTTGCCGCAGGCCAGACAAATGCGCCTACCGTTAGCGCTGCTAACTATAGTGCGACTGACACCCTGGTCTGAATACCAGCTGTACTTTATAGCACAACAAAATATTACCCCCACGGCCGATGGCTGCCCCACCCCAACTATCCCCCTGCCCAGCAGGAGCCTGATTGTAGCTGACCAATGGCATTCTGATATACAATGTAGGCATCACCAGCTGGACAAATGACCCAACATCCGAGAAACTCAGGTCACCGACACTAACAGCTCCAGGGGATGTCTGTGCACCATGTTTACCACCTGGCTCCATACGTCCTACCTGGCTTCTTCCTCAGCCACAGTCGCAGCCGCCCTCCCCACTTGGGGTTCTGCTGTGCAATCCAGACCCATCTGTGGCCAGATAGCAACACCTTCTTCTGCCTGAGCGGTATGCAGGTGATCCAGAGTCCTGCCCATCCTGCCTCTCCCAGTGCTTTTTCGGTGTTCCAGCCCCAGCCTTCATCTGTCCCACCCGGACCCTCCCGTGTAGCCCGAATCACACATCTTAATTTAACCTCACACTCTACACTCCCGGACTTTCTTCTTCTGCAGACGTTTTGGCAGCTGTTCATTGATTCAGAAGCAGATGAGAGCTTCATAGACTCAATCTTGTAGATCTTGTCTACCCGGCTACCTGTCTACTTGATCACTAACCCTATCAGTCTGCTCATTCCCGGTAACCATTAAAAACAGGTACATAGTGTTGCTTGTGTCGTGGCTCTTGAAACACATTACCTAATACAACTATGGCATTGGCCTCTTGGTATATTGGTATTATTTCATACAAATATAAAAATATATATTTGTATTCGGGAAAAAAAACACACAAAAAAACATGTCAAATAGCTGGCAGACGTAAAAGGTGCAGCGCAGGCTTATTAAAATATAAGCAAAACGTAGTACATTGCTGCACCACTATTTTGTTTTTGATCAGTTTTCTTTTTACCTTAACCGGTTTGCTGAGGTAGTTTATAATAACGTTACTTCTCTTTTTCTTTCCTGTTGGAACCTGCAATATGTGACCGGGAGGAGGAGATTAGCTTTGCTCTGGCAGTGTAGCTAGTTCACCTACACGCTGTGCTCACTGCTCAGTCAGCCTGTGTGTCACAAATAAGAACACTTATTTGACCGGGAGGACATTAGGCTAGCATTCGCCTGCTAGCCCTTTTTTGTTTGTTTATATTCTGTCCGTTCAGCGTCCTCCGATTTGGGCGGGTGGTGGCGGGGTTCACAACGTTCACATAGTCATTTATTAGTTTAGAGTTTAGTTTATTGGTTTCAGTGTGGATTAGGAACTGAATGTTCATTTTAAAATGATTTTTTTTCAATGATGTTTATGGTTATACATGTTTATTGCTGGGTTTATGAAAACCATAAACCAATATTAAATGTAAAGGTAGGATAGGCGTTACCTTGCAATGATTTGACAAAACATTGCCTTTCCTACCTTTTAAGTGTTCATAATTATTATATATGTTTATTGAAGAACACTTATATTAACACTTAAATATCTTACAATAAGAAGAATGAACAAAAACAGAATAGTTGTGCCTTATTTACGCCTATTTCCACTTTTATTCGGTTACAAATACAAATAGTTTTGCTGCCTCAACAAAAACAGATTCAAATACAAATACTGGGCTCTTCTGCACATCCCTACTAGACACACGGGACTCATACCTGTGATCGTGTCTTTAGTTCCCCACATCAGATCCCTCCCCCCACCACCCCAGGTCAGGTATCATGACAAATATAATTTGTCTATTGGAGTGGCGGCAGTCATTCTTCGAGACTGTTGACCAATAGATTACTATTTCCTCTCTCTCCTCCAGAGTGCCACTTAGCGCTGATCTTCGACCTGCTCCAGAACAGTGCCAGCGCTGCACGCCAGTCACACCTGGACCTGCAGAAAAGGTAAGGACATAAGTCAGTGATTTGAGTCAAGGAGTTGCACTGGTTGACTTGCACCCTTCTTCCTTCCTTAACGGAGATCCTGAAAAGGCTACATTTTATGGCACAGATGGTTTGCTGAGTTGTGTCTCTGGTGTCTCTTTTTGGAATGAAAGGAGACCCTTGGCCTGTATAGGCATTTCTCTCTTTCACTTCTCTCTTTCTCGCTCTCTCTCTTTCTCGCATTGCAGATATTTAGGGCCAGCTGCTCAAGGTCTTTATCCGTTTTCTTTCCTTATTCTATTTGTATTGTTAATATCTTAGTTTGCTTCCGTACTCTTACTCTTACCTGTGTGTTTCTCTTTCATTGCTGTTTCTGCTGTGACACCTGAATTTCTCTCCGGTGCTTAATAAAGGTGTATCTTATGTGATCTAATAGTGCAGGGCAGCTGACCCTGGAGAGGCCTGTTGAGACGGCCGTGCTCCTGAGCCTGTGCGGGGTGCGCTGCGTTGTCCTGCACCAGTGGCACAGCACCCCTCGGACTCACGCCCTCAACATGGCCGCCCTTTTGGATGGTGGGTGTTAAGCGTACACGCATACAAGTGACGCATTGGCACCATTTTAAATGTCATGTCTAGCGTGGTTCATATTAACACCAAATCACACTTTCTTTGTAATGAGGGCTGTGGTTCTACTGGGGACTAGCTGTCTGTTGACTGACCCAACTGTGTTGCAGGTCTCCTGGCAGCAGGGCTCCCCTCTGGCCAGGCACTCCATAGCCTGAGGAAAGGGGACAGAGGCCCCTGTGGGGCTCCCGAGTCTAATGGTATGTCCCAGTTATTCCAGTGCAGACCCCAGCTCCACAAACATGTAGTGTACCACATAACAGAACATATTCACTTGAACTCTCCATTTAGTAGTGGTGTAGTAGCCCGTAGTAGTGTAGTAATCCGTTGGCAACCAAAGATAATATATAAATATTTTTCTACTACCCAAACACATCAACGCACAAAAATATGAATCTATTTATGTCCACTGTGTCCCTCTTTCTGGCCCTCTCCCTCTTTGGCCTTCTCAGAGTCTACAGCCAGTGGCAGTTTGGTTGGTGTCGACCAAAAGGCAGATGTTTCACGGTCATCTTTTAACTGTATTCTGTATGGGATTCCTAACTTGGTAATTGCATGACACACTTGAATTCCTCCATAAAGCAATGTGTTTATTTATGGAATACGTGCCCCGTGTTTTTGTATGAAAACAACATGTTGTACATACAGACGTGTGTGTTACCGATGCAAAACAGGGTTCACAGTTACAATAGTTAACTAGTTAGTTTAGTTTTTAAATGGCCTTTAGCTACTAGATACTCTTTACATGTTTTTCATGTTCCTTTTGACATTTCACGTTTTTGTTTGTTACATATATAACTTATTTTAAAGAAAAATGGAAAATGTGTGTTAAAAGATACAATTATATTCCAAATGCAAAGATCGTTTTTATTTACCAAAGAGGTAAGAAGATGGGGTCAGGGGGTCTTCACATACCTAGAAGTCAGTCCGCCTTCTAGGAATAAAGGTGACGTAGGGATATGCAAAGTGACATATAGTTATAGTGTTTGATTAAGCCGCTTTTGAGCCCTTTATTATGATCTTTGACACCTCTGTAGTTCCCGTATGATTTGAGATGTCTCAAATTTGAGACATCACGTGTTCCAGAATCTAGGCTTGTTTCTCCGATGCGGTGTATAATGGAGATGGTGGGCATTCAGGGTTCACTTCTCACACTGGCCTTTCAAAACCACAGATTAGCAGGCCAGTTGGACAATGCCCACATTAATATTGAATCTTCCTGTTTTTTCATGGATGGGAAATAAAATGCTGAACTCAAAGCAGGTGTGTTGTGTTTGGTGGTTCACCCACAGCCTAGGGGGGGATCAGATAATCCCCAGCTGCAGTTTTCATGGAATTCACTTTATGATATTTAACTCAAACGTTTCTAAATGGTGATACGTGGTTTGAACTGTAGCCAGTTAAAACCACGGTGCAGTGGTTGAATTAGACAGGGCTCACAGTAATTCCATTAAGTAGATTGGTAAAAAAAAATAATCGGAGGTTATCGGAGTATGCAATTCCAAACATAGTCTTTTAATCCTCTATGTTCTAATGGTGGTGGTATTATCCCACTGCATTTTAATCAAAGACATTCTCCCAGTGGTAAAATATGTTGCCACATTGTTCATTGATGACATCGACTAGCGATGCATGACAGTTTTTTGCAACAACTGAATCGATTAGATTGAGCGTTGAATTCCAACCTTTATACATTAAATACCTGTACCTTAGTCGTGTGGTTCCACCTTGGGCAAGATTATTGTAGCGCTGTCTCCAAATGGGGAGGGAATGAAGTCAGGTCCGCCTCAGCTGTTGAGGGTCTAAAAGGTCATCCTCACAGCAAACAGATATTTCCTGGTGGATAATTGCTTTTTCTGGTTTGCTTCTGGAAAATTAAGCTCATTTGGGCGGAAGAAATTTCAAACCTTTCTGAGTCCACAGAAATCCCAATCCACTGTCAATAAAAGTGCGGGTGAGATGTGAATCCTGATGGTGTCACGTATGAAGCGTCTTGGTTGGCCGTTTGCTCGGGGTCGGTGAGAAAAGGCAGATTCTCGTCACGAAAAGAATGCCACCTGCGTTCGCAGCAGAGTGGGACGTTCACATAGTGTTTTGGGGAGAATGGCAAAAACATAGGATTTTGGCCCCTTTTTTCTCTAAATTGGGGACTTATTTCAGTAACAGTGATAAAATGGCATAGATTACTATGTTGATGATCATATAAGACAAATGAAAAAAATAAAAAAATAATACATGTTTGATATTTGAGAGAGTCTTGAGAAAGGTGTGCGCCATATAGCAGCATAGATGCATAGGGCTGCTCTGTTCAAACCATTCCCAACGCCGGATGTTTCCTTCCTCCAATTTCAACATTGAGATTGCAGAGCCCTTTGTTCTGTGATTACAAAGTGCTTCCGTGCTGCTTATGATTAAAGCCTCCAAACTAACTGCTGATTATCAAGCCACATGCTATGTGTTATTCTATTGTGGTGAGCTACGCCGTGGAACAAATGAATCCGAGCCAGAGGGTTATTTTATGTCAAACCTGCATCCCATACACTGCACAACCCCAGGAAGGACTTTTATTTTGACACACAAACAGCTTATCATCACAGTATTTAAATCGGAACATAATTGTCTACGTCCCCGTACTACATCATCAGTCAGTTTATAATGGTCTGTGTCACAGAACCATCAAACCCAACAATACTACAATCAGAACCCTTGACGCACTACAGTCCCCTAAACAAAAGACTCATAACAACCCCCATAACTCTTTGCACGAACACAAGCCTAAGGCCCGTTAGGCTGCTACAATATTACAAAGATAACGGCCTCTGGCATGCCAACAGATGTCTCTCTCACTAGATTGTTGCTTTAAAGGGGGAAAACACAAACATCCTCTTATGTTTTTTACAGAGATGAAACGTCCAAGTTCATAAAGTTTAAAAGGTCATTTTTAATTGCCAAGAATATTGTGCTATCTAGACTTGCTTATTGAATTACGCTCTTTTTCTTTGAGCCACGATGGGTGCCAAGAGTTCCATGTAAGGGGGCTTTTCACACCTGAGCTGTTTGGTAGGCTTTTAATCAAACCCTGTAGAGTTCCCTCATATAGTACAGTTTGTTTTAGGGGGTGTGAACACTCATTTGCACTCTGGTGCGGACCAAATGAAAAAACTCTGGTCCACTTGAAAACAGGGGTCTCGGTCCGCTCCCAAGTTAACTGTGGTTTGATTCGCTTTGAACCAGGTATGAACGTGATCCGAATCCAACTATAAAAAAAAATGCAAGGGGCGTCACCAACGGGCGCAGACCAAAATGCCTCTGGACGCAATTGGATAGGCCTACAACCAATCATAGCAACGAAACGGGTGACGCAGCACTGATTGACCAAATCCTGTCAGAAGTACGGCAAAGACCTCTTTCTTCAAAACAAAAGCATTAAGTGCAGTCGTTTGTTCTTCTTTTAATGAAAATATACCGTCCAGTTAGTTTAATACTGTCTCGATAGCGAAATCAACAGACCACTGCACCGTCATCGTATTTATCCCGCCTCATATTAGATAAACGATTGTGATTGGTCGGTCTATCTCGTACCGGGCAGAAATCTTTTTGTATTGGAGGGGAGCCAGACCTTTTCTGCAGAGCAAATGAAACATGTTTGTACAAGCACAGAATGACCATACGGATAGGCCAATCTTTTATCCTCTCTCTCTCTCTCTCTCTCTCTCTCTCTCTCTCTCTCTCTCTCTCTCTCTCTCTCTCTCTCTCTCTCTCTCTCTCTCTCTCTCTCTCTCTCTCTCTCTCTCTCTCTCTCTCTCAGAGCACATGGTATTAAATGCCCTCTGGCCAGCCAACAGATGTTGCTCTCACTAGATTGCTGTTCTGTAGGCCTAAAGGGGGAATAACACACACAAACACCCTCTTATGTTGTTTACAGCGATGGAACAACAAAGTGCACAAAGTTCAAGAGATCATTTTGTTTGTCAACTGTTTAGTGTCAACCATCTAGACTTACTAATTGAGTTGCACTGTATGACTACTAGGAGCCATGATGGGTGAGTTGATCTAGGATAGCCATTCAGGGGAACGATGAGTGTAAAGAGTTCCAGGGAATGGTTCCCTGTGAAGGTACAACAACAGTGCATAACACTAATCTGTTCTAATGGGCCTGGTGCACACAGAAATAAAAGGACGGTAATATATGGCATCTGCTTTATTCTATTACATTAAGTAGCACTAAGTAAAAACAAAAAAAGGGAGTGGGAGAGCTGAAGTTGTTAGTTGCCCGTTAAGGTTGCTCATTAACCTGTAGGATGTATACTAATGATACTCCTTATTCTCACACAGTTTTATGCATGCACAGACGACCACAGGGTTAGGCCCAACATCAATCTGTGCATAATTTCCTCTTGATAGACCTAACCTTCTGGCGTAGGTGGACCTAACACTTCATGCCTCTCGCTCGCTGGCTCAGGTCAGACTCGGTTTGTGCAGGTCTGGTGAGTGCCAGAATCATCTGCTGCTTGTGGACTTCTGCATTCATAAGCCCCACCCCCACCCACTGTGAATTTCCCAATGTCGGGCGACATCACTGTGGCCCAGAGACGGTGGGACAGGTGGGGCTGATTGATGTGGCCCGTGTGAAACGTCCACGGAGAACCAGAGCCGCCTCAGAATTCAAGGCCCGCGCCGTGTCTGTGGCGCTTGAACGTAGCCCTGATTTATTAGAACACTTCCTTTGATGACCGCCTTTACCTCGGGGAAGCTGGCCACTTTGGCTGTTGTTTTTTTGCAGACGGGAGGTACTATATCCGTAATATAAACGTTGTTTATTGAGTTTGTGACACGCCGTTGTTGTCATAACTGTTTCCTGTTATTGGAAGTTTGATAGGAATACGCTTTTCAGCGTAATCTTTTTTTATTTTTACGCTTTTCAAAATATTATAGGAATAATATTTTTTCATAGGTTTAAATACTACTTTCTGTCCAAGCACTTCGTATTTGTACTTCTCTCCATAGTTTTGAAGGTTCATTCCACCCAAATACTACTGAGACTGCTGCCTTCTCTATTGCAAGACCACCACACTCCATCCTGTCTCACAAGATGGAGCCCGTCGTGACGTAACTTCACATTCCCTATTCTCATCCATTAATCGTCATTATACCACAGTGTTGTTGAATACTTGATCCTCAATAACATTCCAAGGGTGTGCATATTTTGCAATAACAGGGCACTTCAACAGTTCCACCAGTTTTGAATCAATGCGCTACAAATCAATGCGCACAATCCCACATTAACAACAACAGTCAAATACAACTATCGACTAACGCAACTAACGCAAAAACAATATGCTCAAAGTGCAGCCAAATAATATTTTAATTCCAGCTGATTAAGTTGGAGGCTGGCCTAAAAACATTGCTACCTGTTAAATTCATGTTTATTAAATTACCAACCCCTTAGTAGAAGTAGTAGTAGCTAGGGCTCTTTGGTATCCTTTGGCCTCGTTTGAACATTGATAGCTGCCTGCTAAATACGTTCTAAAACCATTATCCCCTCACTTGCCGCAACATCTTCTTTATACGGATTAGTGGGAGCGCCACCATGGAAAACTAAATCCCGGGGAGAACCCTAGAACATTTAGGAATAAGAATATCAATATATTCAGGCTCCGCACTAGTGTGGGTGTGTGAGTGAGTGAGTGCAGTACAGACACAAAATAACGTTTGTCGATTAAGATATCCATGAGCAGGCTTTTAAAGGCTTAAAAAAAGTGACTTTCCAAAGAGCTTATGTCGAAGATTTCAGTTGATATTCAAGGACATCTGAAATGCATATTATAATGAGTCTTCTTCAACAAACAAAAGTAAAGAGACACAAGTCTGAACACAGTTGAATCATTGGGCATTGTAGTTGATTTGTTGCTACCTTTGGAAGCAAGTTCCCTGCTTGACTCACTTACTTCTATTCATCCCTGATGGGACATAAGGCCCTGCTTTGGCATCCACTGTTACGGCCTCTCCCTCATGCAGCTCGCTTCAGAGGCGCAACATATAATAGACACCCAAAACAGAAATACTTGATACAACTGAAGTTTATTTGGAACCACAATCAACATTTCATGTTTCATAGGGTTAACACAAACGGAGGCGAGAGACGGGCCATAAAGAACAAAAGACATGAGCCTCGGCAATGGGCCATAGGATCGTTGTGATTACTCCCTAAACTATCAAACTATCAAAACAAATCCAAACTCACCAAACCAAAACAGTAACAACATAAGCATTGGTATGACCAACAACACAAGAGTACAGCGAAGCAAGCGGGAGGAGTTAGTGGCAGAGGAAAATACCCAGTGAGTCCATTCAGGTACTGCTTTTATAACCACACCACAATCAGCCATTCATCAGGTGGCCCCTGTGAAGGGTGAATGGGAAGGAGAAAAAATAGGACAAAGTGGGAGTGCGTAACATCCCCAAGACGAGACCCTCATGGGAGCTGATCATGCTGCTCTTTGCAATGGTTCTCCATCTGTGTGATCTGAGCTGGGTACAAGAGATGTAAAGAACCAGAGATCAAAAACCTTTCTCCCTTCCCATTCTATTGAAACTGTCCTCCCACTCCATGCCTCCATTCACTGTCTCTTAACAACTCAGCCCTCCAACTGGTGAGTGCAGAAGCCGAGCTCTTCAAGTTTTGCACATCTGTACCCTTCACACTACCTGTGTACTATATAGGTCTCCTGCACATTCGACGAACCCCTCTCATCTCCTGATTAGCCAAATGTGCACTTTAGCAGATGGATAGATTTGTCAATATCTCTTCCTTAGTGATAGCGGTGGCCCACATAACGCAGGAGATAGCCGTTCATATTTCCGGCTAATTGGCTCTTTGGATGCTTCTTAATTCTGCTTAATGGAACGCTTCGTTATACTCTACTACACATTCTGTTTGATTGCACAATACTTTTATTGTGTAAGCCTCAAGGAGATAGGCCCATGCCTTCTAATCCACCATTATCGCCTTGCACAGCATTGTTCCACTGCTCTGACCGCTGTGGCTGTCTGAGACTGATTGGAAGGCTCCTACTAAATTGTATGGAACGACTTCAAATCAATGGAGAAAGGAAATCTATTAATTGGCCAAGCTCTCCTCGTGTGATCTGGATGCACTTAATGCTTCATAATTCTGTTGATTATGCTATTCTCAGTCCAGATCAGACCTCCAACACCTGTTTTCCAACTTAAATCTCAACACTACCAGGTCTTCTTGAATACATTTTGTATCTATAGTGCTGGGATTCTTTGTTCTCTCCTCTGAAGGACACAAATGAGTGTGGTGCTCAACGGGGTCACACAGGCCTGCGATGTGAATTTTGTTTAGGGCTTGTTATGCTGTAACTCTAAAGCCTGGTCCACACAGGAGCGCAGCGCAGGACACAGCTTAATAGCGGAGCATACATCTAATCAGCCATTGTTTTCAAATGTGCTGTGCTTTACACTGGTGAATAGTTAATTTTGTCCTGAAATTGGTTCAATTTGCATTAAAATGGACTGCATTGGCACATTTGAATTGCTAGCTTTCATTTCAACTTGACACATCCAAGAGGCATGCCATCACAGAAACGTCATTGGAAAAGTGGCCAGGGACACGTTGTCAGTGTAGTTTAGCTGTGCATTCATCGCCAAATGGCACTGTGGAATTGTCACTCCACCTCTGTTCATTTTATCACTCCATGAGCACTCCCACCCCTTGGTTGTCAAGACCCACCACTCAAATCCACTTAACTTATTCAACAGCACATACATGCGTGTGCATATTGTATAGGCCAGTCAGGAATCTAAAAAACATTTTGTTGCATTTTTATTTTATTGCAGATAAGGACGGAAACGTATGATTGCATGGTTTGTAGTATAAAGGGAAGTAGAATTCCATCTGGATTTGTGATCTAGGTTGGCACACTTCATTGTCAAACAGACCGATATAATGTGATACGGTTGTCAGCGATAGGTCTTGATGACAATATATACTGGTACACTTAAAGGCAAAGGTTGGGAACCACTGTAATAAAAGGCACTTAATGAAAATAATGAGACCTACGTTTGGAGATTTGAAAGATTACTATTGTCACAATAGTAATCTTTCAAATTACTCATATAAAACACATAAACACGTGTAAGACAAATCAAAAACGTTGGGTTCAATGGCGCTTTAATATAAAACAATTAGGTAAAGTGTGTTGAAAATCTGATAGACTGCAGAGGGTCATTAAGGACCACAGCTGTCCTTTTTTTAAAGAGCTACTACCATGGTTACCAGACAAGATCATTATGTGCTTATGTCCCCACTCTCTGTATTGTATTTGGGTATCTTGTAGTCATTTTGTGTTTCACAATACATGACTGGCCAGAATCCCTGATGAGGGTTCAGGTGGAATACACAAAAGAATAACATCCTATGTCCTTTCCTAATCACTTTTCATGACCTCTATGGAAAATGTCACGAGACAAAGGAAAGATGTGAAGGAGAATTCAAAAGGACCTAATGAACCACGTTCATTAGGAGAATGATGAGAGAGAATCCGACTGCACTTACATACAGTATGTGCGGATGTAATGGACGTGGGTCTGCCTTTGTGAAACTACAATGTTTCCAAGATGAACTACTAAATGTGCATCTCACAAAAGTTAAACTAAATGTTTGTCACATTGAGAATGTTTGCTGACGCTCACCCTCCTGTCCACTCATTTATCGACATGAATCCCAATTAGTATGATTGTATGAAAATAACTGTCGGTCAGGTTGATCAAATGGTGCGTCGCTTTAAATGTTCCTGCCACAAGGAATTGTTGGACGGCATTATCTCCGTTCCTTTCATAAAGGATGGTCCAGTGTACCCTATGCTAAAGGGGATAAGAAAGGAAGCATTGAAGCACCTTTCCTTAGAATTTAGAGAATACGAACAGCGTATAACCTTCTATCCCCCGCACTAACCTAGTGAACTGAACCGGGATACCGTTGCATAAACAAAGGCGCATATACATACAGCTTGCCAGACAGGAAATGTTTAAGTATCGTACCAGAGGCTAAAAATGTTGCTATGTTGAGGATAATTGTCATATGCGAGTCACAACCCAGAGAAAAAATAAGCGTAAATGTGTAATTTCAGAAAACAGGTTTTTATGGAGAAGAACGACTTTTTGACACCCACTACAAATCTAGCCACATTGTTAAGAAAATGGAAGGGGGTCGTTTTTCAGGACTCACTCTAATAAAAATGTCCCAACATTCAAAACAAACGCTGTTCACTAAACTAAACGCTATTTTAGTCAACTATAACAACGCAAGTTTATAGTTTTTTTTCATCTTGCAGCTCTGTTGCATCACCTGACCTGAATAATGCGTGCTGATTCTTCGAACAGATTTATCGGGTTGTGTTCAAGAACAGCACTGGCATTGGACGTTGTCTGCTGTTAAACGTGAACTTATAATGCCTTGACAAAAGACAACTGCATTTGTTACAAAGAATAAAAAGAATAACTCACAACTGTCTTTTGGTTTTTTTCAAGGATGCTGTTTATAATGTTTTGCAAATGAACTCTTAAGCAGTCTACTTCCCAGTCTTTCTATGGAATGTCCTACAAGAGTGAGGAGCACTCCATAAGCTGACTGTATCCGACCGAATCCCATGAGAGTAGTAGAGGAGAGACCGCCTGTCACTCATGTCTGCGAAGGAATCTGGCTGACATCGCGGTTGACACAATTGGGATGGAGGAGTGGCCTCGGGCGGGAAAGCTGCACTAGGGGACACCCCTGGAGGGTGTCAGACACCGGGTGCCCACCTCTCTCTCTCTCTCTCTCTGTCTGTCTCTCTGTCCCTCTGTCTGTCTGTCTGTCTGTCTGTCTGTCTGTCTGTCTGTCTGTCTGTCTGTCTGTCTGTCTGTCTGTCACCCTGTTGATCTCTCTCTTTCTCTGTCACTCCAATCTCTCTTTATATATCCCTTTCTTATATAACTGCTTACAATTGGAAAAAGGTTTATAAGCAATTAAAAAATAAAAAATAAAACAATTTGAAAGTGCTAACTGCGTTGTTATAAACTGGGAGCTCATCTATTATCTGCTCTGCCATATGTGTCTAGCCCCTCTCCTGTTTGGACAGATGTCCAGCAGACCTGGCCCGTGTCAGGCCAATCACAACCATTCATCCAATATGGGTCGGGTTAATACGATGACTGTACAGAGGAGCGGAATATGGGAGCGATGTTGAGGCATTTTCATAAACAACCGAGATGGCTGCAGCTGATGCGTCACACTTTTCGTCGCTCTGATTGGTTGTAGGACTATCCAAATGTGTCCAGAGGCATTTTTGTCTACGCCCATTAAAAACACCCCTTGGAAATCGTAAATGAACTGAGAAGTGGCCTAAATGACCTTCTTACGCCACTGTCAACTTACCATAGGCCTATATTATGTTGATGAAATGCAATTGACGTGGCCAACGTTATTTAGCTCATGTCCAAAATTACTTTGGGCTGATCGGAAAACTAGGAGAAACACGGCCGCGATCAGATTCCGTTGCACTCTGCACGTTTCTAAACAAGCATTATACTGATCATTAAATGTCATAACATATCATTTTGTCCATCGGCCAGTGCCGCCTGGAATGGTGCAGCCATTCGGGAATCTTCCTAATCAGCAGATGGCAAGTGTGTCCCTGAGTTTCTCTCTTTTTTTTTTCTCTCTACCCCCTTCCCAACCCTCTCTCTTTCTCTCTCTCCCTCCCTAAGGGTTTCAGCTGAAAGCTGGCAGTAGAAGGAGGACTGACTGCTGTCTCTCTCGCTCGCTCTCTCTCTACCCTAGGAAACAGTACATACAGGACAGCAAAACTGTGCATGCGTGTATCTTTATGTGTGTGAGTGCTATGCATACTGCTCCCAAGACGACCAAGAGGGAGACTTTGTCTTTAGTGACTGCTGTGTTTGAAACAAACAATGTGCTTCTTGGAACCATTTATACATTCAAGGGTGTTGCATGGAGGATGTCTGGTAAAGAAGTGAGTTTGTTAATTTACATTAAAGATGCAAATGAAGGCTACGGACTTGCTTCGATTATTCTGTGTGTGCGTGCGTGTGTTTATGCGTGTGTGTGTGAGAGAGAGAAAGGGTTAGAGAGAAAGAGAAAGTGTTTTGGCGGATACACCAGGTTTCATTTTGTGTTTGACATTGTTCATAACACTCCACAAATGCCCTTAACACTTAACTCTGCCCTCCTCAATAAGTTTAACTGAAAGGCATACCGTCTTCCTATTAAAACCGTTTATACATTTTACCAAAGCATTTTAATGGGAACACAGATTCATGGAATTCAGGGGCTAAGCATCAGGGTCCGAATACATACAGGTCATTGGATGCTTTTGTGACAAGAGAAAGGTCCTTCTGGGCATTGATTGGAAATAGAAAATAGGACAATTGAGCACCCAAATGACCTGCCACGTCTATGGATTTATCTATCGTGTTGCTTACTCTGGAATAAAGCCCCCTGCACAAACATACACTTGCAACGTAACACACACGCACACACACACTCTTATACAGTTGTGGGAAGGTGCACACGATTGCATGTCCATAAGCAATTATGTGGCTGAAGATTCCATTGATCCTCGCATGGATGTGCACGAGGGCACAGGAGTCTTTAAGGATGATAATTACTGGTATCACATATAATGTGTGGGGAATGACGGGTGTGTTGTGTGTTTCAACACTTGTAGCAAGTATAATGTAAAAAAGGCGTGATATGATTATGTCAAGGTTTTCTAAGATAATAGATGCATGTTTATGTTTAAGAGAAAGAAAAACTGAAAGTAGTTTTCGGACAGTCTGCTTACCTCTTCCCATTTCAACTCTGACCCCTACTCACCTGCCTGTGCCTACCCCTTCCCTAAGTGCTCGATGTGCCCACTCAGAAGAACTCAGGAAAATACAGAGGATGCTGTACAGAGATCTTATGGAACAACTACGGCTTCAGGTCCAACGCCAGGGACAACAGACACAACACAGCTCATCGACTGCAGGTCTCATCACCTGAGCCTTACTCATTTGCGTACACGACGCAACACTCATTAACTCTAATCAGACAAACTCAGGTACAGAGACTCTTACTATGAGCTTGACCACTAGTCAAAGCATAACCCTTTCTACAGAGCCCCATAGGGACCTCTATGACAGCCTACACACGTCCTGGCTCATCAGAGCGCTATTCGCTTGGCTACAGACCCTCAACAGGAGACTACACACAGCGTGGACGCTCTTCTGTTCACCAGGAAGGCTGACGGTCTTATCACTGCTCCCCAAGCCCAGGTCATTTTGTTTATTATCTTGCATGCAACAACCCTAATCAGGTGACCTAAATGTAGTTGACAATGAGGAGGAAATTGTTTTCAGATCAAGGAAGGCAGTATGAATCAGAGATCATGCAGACAAAATGTCGGAGATGGCATATCAAGAAGAAAAGGACAACACCGTACCACCTTCACAATAATGGAATGGTGAAGAGATTTAACAGGACTCTATAGGATCAGCTTGGTAAGCTTATTCATGCTACAGGTGGAGAATGGGGTATGTACTTAACTGCAGTGGTTTTCTCATTTAACTCTCCTCTACACTCCAGTAAAGGTTTGTCACCTTATTTTCTTGCTCATGGCAGAGAGCCTCGCTTACCTGCTGATGTATATCTCTGTACGCCAATGAATGGTCGAGTGTCAGAAACACCACAGAACTATCGATCAGAACTGGTTAATAGAATGGACAGCTTATTTCAGGAGGTTTGCCCTCACCGTGACAAGCAGGGCCTCTGGTATGAGTATTACTTCAAAAGACACATATAAATGTGGAGATCTAGTGTGCATGGATGATCGCACTGCACAGAGAAACAAACTTGAACCTAATTAAACTGGACCTTGCAAGGTTGTCGTTTCAGATGACGTGGGACTCATCTACAAGCTGTTATACTTAAAGTGACAGTGAACCCACTGTTTCAGCTGGGATTCAAACACTATGAGTTGTGCTTCGGTCTGGTGGGAACCAGATGTTCCGGTGTGTTATGGTCTGTCTGGTGTCTTGGAACTCATAGTGACTAAAGAGTTCAATGTGAGCTACCTATGCCCGTGTCATTCTTTCACCCACGTCCTGAAACCCTGATTAATCCTAGTAAATATTATAGAATTATATTATCTTTATATACACACTGGGTCAGCACATTCCTTTTGCCCCCTTTGAGATGGACTATCCAAGATATCATGTCCAATTATCTTTCAGTCTATATGTGTGTGTGTGTGTGTGTGTGTGTGTGTGTGTGTGTGTGTGTGTGTGTGTGTGTGTGTGTGTGTGTGTGTGTGTGTGTGTGTGTGTGTGTGTGTGTGTGTGATTGGGTGTCTGTCTGTGTGTGTTTGTATGTGTCTCCAAATGTGTATCTTTCATGAAATATCACTTTTAATTTGCAAAAATGGCTTCTGACAAGTGGGGGCATTGTAAATTCAAGGACAGAGGAAGAGGATGTCCATTTAGACCTGCCAGTGTTCGCATACTCAGAGAGTCTTGACAATTGCACTATAGACACCTTGGTATGCAGGGTCAGCCCTTGTTATACAGGTAAAGCTACATCCATAGTCTCCCAGTCTCATCCAAGTCTCATCTCAATATAGACAAAGAACAGATCCTCTCACAGGCTCCTTCCTTACAACTCTTCTTTAACTATTCTTCAATTCTTCTACAACTTCTTTGCAACGATTTTGATATTTTTTTTTTAATTTACCAATAGGTTTTTGCCGTATCATTTCATTAACAAAACACATTTAAAGAATTAGGCTGAATGGTGAGAGTCCTCTCCAGAGTGGCAGGAAGTAAACATATATTTGGACTGTTCAACAATTCATGTCTAGATTTTGCATCCAAACTGGGATTTAGAGGGCTGGTGAGGACAGAATGGGACAAAATGGAATGACTGTATCTAAATTAAGTGTGTGTGTGTGTGTGTGTGTGTGTGTGTGTGTGTGTGTGTGTGTGTGTGTGTGTGTGTGTGTGTGTGAGAAACCTTTTGCTGCCAACATTTGTCCTCAGGATACCCTTGTTCTGAGTGAGTTGGAGATGGACACAGATCAACAGACGGCAGAGCTCTGCCCATGATGCCATGGTCACATGACCACACACACACACACACACCAATGGACACACCAATCAACAGACATATACTCACACACAGGTCAGGGGTTCCATTTGGTCATTAATTAACCATTAGTTAACATTAGTTAATGCAGTAATAAGCGATTTAGCATTTGCATAGGGGTTGGATTAGGTGTATTGGTTTATTAATGAATGTATAAATGAATACCTTAGTTAACATGAACATCATTAGTAAACATGAACACCATTACAAAATGATTACATGAACGATGAGTTATTGTACACTAACAGTTAGTTAATGCTTATTGCTGTATTAACTAATGTTAATGAATGGTTTACTAATGTACCCTTATGGTAAAGTGTCACTAGAGAAGGTGACGTAATGCCCTTCCCTTCACCTTCTATAGGAGAGGAAGGTGGTTAAGACAATTATTTCACCTGGACCCTGGGTTTTACAGCATCGCCTGTGGTTCTGAATGCCCTTTGGGTAAAATTGCAGACTCTTATACAGACACTCGTGGCTGTTGTTTCTACACGGCCTAATGAGGGTGGAAGGAGTTGTCCACAGGCCGCAACACGGAAAACACACCTGGGTCAGGTTCCATACGAAACTCAGAGCTCATGCCTTTGGCTCGTTGTAATACTTTTTAAAGAATGAGCGTATCTTGATGGTGTATGAAGCAAAACACATGGTTTAGACCTGAAATAACGTTAGAAATGACTTGCCTTGCAGCAAATATTTTTCCATCAATGCGCACAAAAAACACCATAGATAATATGCACAACATACAAACACTTGTCATGACCAGAACTGGCAGGGCAGCAGGAACAAAAGGGATCCAAATGCAGACGAGTACTCTGAAAATGTAAGAAAAAGGCTTTTAATAAAGAATCTCAAAAATCTCAATTCAACGAACTGGCTGAAAAACACTAACAACTTGACAACCACACGGACAAAGGGACATGACAAACATAAAGAACCGACAAGGGAACAAAGGAAGTGAACTGGTATATAATGGGAAAGACTAATGGGGGAATGAGCCGCAGGCAGGAAGATTGGCAGGGAAGCTCAGGTGAGGGGAATGGTCTAACAACATCTTAATAACAAAAATAATTGAGTCAGACTATGACAATCTGTCTGTATTTGTGTGCTTCTACTGTGGTAAAATCAAAATTACATTAAAGATTTACTCTACATAGACATTGCTGTTGTTAAGATTATTATTACTATTATTAAAATATCGCTAAACTAAACTCATTCTAAAGCAACCTTTTCTTTAACTTCAACAATAATCAATGACACCCACAGACAGACCACAACATCATTCAGGCATAACACAAGGATGTCAGCACAATAGAACAATACTATAACTTGTTGCATCACTGATGACCCAGTGTACAGACATAACAACATACTCTGTGGCCCAGCTTCTAAACAAAAGATATTGATCTGTCAATGATTTCTGGCCAAGAAATATGAGTGAAATCATGAGTGAAAATGTATGACAAGATTGTTTGGCTAAGATTAGTATCATATTGTTTTTTGTTGAAGCATCGTTCAGATGCAACTGCTGTGATGTTCATTGCTCTTGCTGCATAATCGCAGGTGGTTTTCCTTTCCACGCTCTTTTTTAAGACTCAGTCTCAAAGGCCTCAACAGTGAATCAGTGATATTAATAGGGACCAGAACACTTTTCCATTGAGGCCCCAGTCTTCTGATTAAATGAAACCACCGGAGAGTCGATGCCATCTTCTCCCCACCCCCCAACCTGCCAGTCCTTTTTGTCACAGCCATCAATCCCAGCGCTAGCCAGCACTATAGTAGGTGATCCCAGCTATGCACTTGACCAGGGGCTTCACCCTCCCGTAACCCCCATCTGGCCGCAGAGACAGATCCTAGGGCTGGTATAGGGCATTGTTTGTCAAGTGTGTATCGATGGCCCTCGGCCAGAACTGCGCTCGACAAACCTGCTCAGACGTCGTACTTGTATTTTGTGTATATGATGTTGGCCGTGTGATGTACATGCTGTGTGGTCACATTTCCTCTATGCAGGACTATACAGAATCACCGCAACGATGAAATACGAATGCGGTTCCATGTCGACACCGGTCCAAAGGCTCCAAGGAGAGCTTTGAGAGGGAGAAGTGAGGAAGTACAATCTGGGGTGACCACCAACGATTCCCAGTTCCCGAAAAAAAAGCAATGGAGTGATAAAGTTGTGTGTGTGCACAGTACACCAGCTGGCCTGGGCACCACATTGTAACCGAGGCGGTGGTGTGATTTACTATACCGGCTGCCTTTCTCAGCAGTGCCCTACACTCAGCAGCGCACGTCAATCGGGGAGTCAAGTGGCCCTGCCTCTCTGCTAATCGGCTGGAGCACTCACTGGGCTCTCTGATTGATTTATATTTGGCTCTGAGCGGGCACAGGTCACACCTCGCACCTCCCGTCTCTCTCTCTCTCTCTCTCTCTCTCTCTCTCTCTCTCTCTCTCTCTCTCTCTCTCTCTCTCTCTCTCTCTCTCTCTCTCTCTCTCTCTCTCTCTCTCTCTCTCTCTCTCTCTCTCTCTCTCTCTCGCTCCCTCTCCGCTGGTGGTTGTTTGTGAGGGTGTAAACGACGTGGACGATTTGAATCTGGTTTGGTTTGTTGGGCACAGTTACAGGTGATTGGGTGCTCATACGTGGCGTGTAGAGAGGAAAGGGGAGGCAGAAGAGGTCAGTCGTCAGCCGCCATGTTGGCGGTTTCTAACATAATCGAACAATGTACATCAGGTGGTTGTACATTGTTGTATACATCAGTAAACACAATACAATTCTACATTTTGTCGCCAATATAGAGTTGATAGAATCATTGTTCTGAGCATAACAAATATAACTCTAGATTAGCCTGTCTTTTCAATTGCCTTTTTAGTTTGTTCTTTTGCAGTGAGCCTTTATTCATTTTTGATAGTGGAAATAAATAAAATATGGATTGAACCA
This sequence comes from Lota lota, assembly GCA_026745465.1. Taxonomy (NCBI): domain Eukaryota; kingdom Metazoa; phylum Chordata; class Actinopteri; order Gadiformes; family Lotidae; genus Lota; species Lota lota. Next base: position 5,093,537 of record JACYXH010000802.1, read on the forward strand.
ATCTAACGATGTGCTAAAGTTAAAGAATGAATGGAATCTGTAACTGATTAAAAGTGACTTCTGGGGTCTTTTTAGGAAATGACTATTGTTAGACTGGGGCCATTGCTAGGAAGGGACCATTTGAAGGATGGGACTATTTCGGTCCAGGTTATGGTAATACATCTTCATCAACTTTATATATGAAGACCTATTACCCTGGGTGGAGTCTTCGCTTAGCTTCATTCAATATGCATATGTCTCTATTAAAATCCATTATAATGTAGCACATTTTTCTCTGACTGACTTTTTCTCGTATGCAAACAAATGTTGTTATATTATGCATATTATGAAAACTGCTGCAGAGGATTTGCAGCACAGAAGGGGATTGGGGTATTTTGTAATCAGATTGTGTAATTCAAGGATTAGTACAAGCAATTATATTGAAAACTAAGATGATGAGATGACTAAAACAAGATATTTCATATTACGCGTTGCAGCACAGGGAAAAATATAGTCCATGAAAGATAAAAAAGACTGCTGCTTAATGCCACACCAAAAGCCACCTCCTCATTCCTATGTAGGTGAAGAGGATATTACTCTAATGACCCTTAAGGACTAATTACTATAGAACCCAATTCATCAGACAGGTGGTTAAACTCATAACTTATTCCTGGACAAATTCATCACGGACATCACCTTGTTTTATTTTTAGTCCTATGCCTGAATCCCACTAATGCAACGGCGACTGGGGGAACTGCGCGCATGTGCGTGTGTGTGTGCGAGGTTGTGTGTGTGTCTCACATCTGCCTGGCAGCCTGACAGTAAAAAAACTTTAAGTTATGCCTCCAAGATAAAATATTAACACGCAAAGTCCTGACAAAAAAGCTGATGATATCTTATCCATTAATGATGTTTATAAAAGTGCCGGGGAGATGAAAAGCCATAATGTTCTTGGATGTTGCTGACTGGGAGAGTGGAAATATGTGGCTGTCAAATGACATGGAGATGGAAAGAATGGCTGTACTGTTTTTTTCTCTATGTCTTCACTTCGCTCACAGGGTCTGGAGGCCGCAGTGTGACTGCGGCCTCCACATTGACGCAATGTTCACATGTTCCACTTTCATCCAAACAGACAAGGGTGGATAGACTAGACAATCGGCTTATTGGGCTTGTTGGCGAGATGGAAAACTTGCCAAAAGCCGTCATGAAGTCTGTCTGAACACACACCCATTATGTGTGTGTGTGTGTGTGTGCTTAAGTTCCACGGCATTGGTGTTAAGTCTCAGACCTTCATCAACCCCTGAAGGACGGCCCGGTGTTGAGCGGGGCCGCTGTGTTTGTGTTGGTCCTCACTCAGGGACGTGGTGTTTGCTCCACGCATCGGCGGTGAGGGTTAGGGGTTGATAGATGCTCGTGGCAGCTTATTATTCAGTCACTCCTTCTGAGTGCTGTCAATAAGCTCTCACCATCATCCCATAACCACACCGTTGCCATGGTCAAAAGCCACGCCGGGTGATGGACGGCACCTGTCACTTCTCTGAATAAATAAGAGTCTGGACATCCCTGGTGATTTATGAGAAGGTCAGCAACTCCGAGATACATTATTAAGTGCAAGGAGCCTGAGAGGGGGGATTATTTATTTTTTTATCCCTTTCCACTGCATCATCAACTGTCCACACGTGCAAATGGAACATACCGTGTTGGCAGTCACTGAAGGAAGCGTGCAGACACATACATAGACAAAGCCATTATGAAGACGGCCATAATTCTTCTTCCACTGTATCCACTCGAGCAATATGAAGAACAGATCCTGGCATAGTGCTTTAGGACATATACTGTTATATAATTTCTTTCATTAAAAAATATGATTGGCCTGTTATTCTCCTACATCACCAAAAGCTTGATGATATTAGAAGAGGTGTGATCCAAAACAAAAGTTGGCTAACAGTTCTTTAGCCCAGGCCTAAAACAGACACAGGGAGACATCCTTTAACAAGGAGGGATAAATAATACATGCCATGGTCATAACACTGACATAAAAATAAGGTCATCACACATAATGCATATCTCCAACCAGAAAAGACTGGTTACTTTCTTAGTTCCAGAACCAATGTGCACCAATGTTCCAGGAGTTTCCAATTCAAATGTGAGTTTTCCTGTTTTAGATTTAATTCTCAACCAGTTTATCAGTACATATTTACATCCATCATTTGCTCACTTCATACCAATCAACATATATACAGGGCAAAGCAAACTATAACACCCATAATTATAACGTGATCTCCAACCTAAACGACAGAATAGGTTGTTTGTCAGTATGACCCAAAACAACCCATATGCGCTGATCCAACGGCCCATCGTCAGGTCGAAGAAACCAACCAACATGTTTAGGTTGTTAGTTAATGCAACATTTTCTATCATTTCTATGGTGGTTGATATGGATGCTGCTCCCGATGAAGCCACACAGCTTGCAAGTTGTTTGAATCATTGTCTTTGCATTGTGTAGTTATCTGAGATGTTGTGTTCAGTGCAATTGCGTGAGACTTGGCAGCTCTGCAGATAAACCTTGTTCTACATTATGTCAGGGTTGCCAACTTTCACGCTTCTGGCGTGTGACACACGTTTTCACCTTCAGCCTCACGCTCTCACGCTGCCCAAACAATTGTCACGCCAAAACACTGCGACAGCAACAGAGATAAACAGGCAAATGTATTATGGTCAAATTTTAAACCAAGCAAATGACTTTGAAGATAGCTGAGTATTCGAAAACTGGGTGTTTCATATGGTGTTTCCATGGAGCTGTCTCTGAAATTACTCCCTGATTGGTGCGCCATGCTTATCTCCATGTTGATTGGACAGCTGGCCATGTTCACAGCCGGGAGCCAAGAAGGCGTTCAAGCAAGATTTTGATATTGGAAGCAACACGTCTTTGACTTTCATTAGTGAACGAACCTGTATGTCTTTATTGGGTTAGTGTATGTCTAATATTGTGAAATTGTGACTATTTGCCTGGGTGGAAGAACTTCAGCTGCCGGTTGATCACAATAGGGGATTGGTACTATACTAATGGTAATCTTCTATTCTCATCGCTCGAAAACTGCAGCCAGTCTGATCGCTCGAAAAAACGCAGCCAGTCCGATTGCCCGAAAAACCCCAGCCAGTACGATTGCTTGAAAATGGCAACTAGTCCTATCGCTCGAAAACCCCAGCCAGTCCAATCACTCGAAAACCCTGAAAAGGTCTACGTGGCCGGGGGCCCCAGCGGCCTGCCCGTCAGCGCCGGGCCCCTGGACACTTGTGGGACTGTGTGCGGGGTGCTGGGGCCGTTGGGGACGACTGGCCCCTTGGGTGGGGGCTGTGTGGCGATCACGCCCATGGTCGCCGTGCTCCGTGCCGCAAGGGACCCTGGGAGGGTCGGCGGAAGCGGCATCGCCACCGAGGCATGGTCGGGGGGCACGACATGTGTGTTTTGTTGTCTGTGTGTTGTGTTGAATAAAAGGAAGCTCTCGTAGTCATGCGGTGTATGGGGCACGGGAGCTGTTACTAAACCAATACCCTGGGCTCTCGTCTGGTCCTTCCCTTCCCTTCGCCACAATGTATTATTGCAAAAGTTTGCGTGATAGAGAAATAGAGCGTAATTTGATTGAGATACAGGAGGTGTGGCATGAGAGGGTAATTTGCGTGACTCTCACGCTCAATGCATGATAGTTGGCGGCTCTGGACATTTGTTCTTCTTTGGGACGGATTAGGACGTGTTTTTGTGTGACACAACGGAGGTTTATATTCGCTTTGACACAATGGCTGGAGTTACCACACTCTCGACCCTCACCCATGTGTTCAGTGGATCCTGTAGTGGAACGGCATTCACTCAAGTCAGGCTGGGACCCCAGCTCAGAGGCCCCATAAATCCGATCAGCCCTCAAGAAATGTCATCCAGGTCATTGCCTAATCCCAAACAAAATGATTACTGTTTTGTACAAACAATGTCGATAAGCTTGTATGAAGTGAGTTGTGTAAGCCGTGGTTTCATGAGTACATCATGAGGCCCTTGGAGAGCCATGGAATGCATGGTTGCCACTTTGCCGTTTCAGTCTCCGTTCTGTTGCATCTTCAAGATCAAATCTCTCCACCTTTCCGTTCTGAATTGTGATTTTTAACATTTTATATATAGGCCTACATCAGCCTACATGGACTTCAGCCATGACAGTTTCCTTTCTTCCTATTCCAAGGACAAGTCGTTGTACTTTCCCCTCACTGCATCAATGTTCAGCTCAGACTTTACACAGTGTTGGTGTTGCAAAATTGAGTTTAACAACCTCTGGAGATATTCTCTATTTTCTCTCTGTCTCTCTTCTGTTTCTCTGTGTGCGTGTGTGGGATGGCCGCACAAAGTAACAGGTCCCTGGGAAATTTTTGTTGGGACCCAACCCTCAAGATTGAAAGACCACAATAAAGATACAGCTTAAGAGAAAGACTGAGCTTTCGATCACTGCGCTACATTCTCTATTTTAATAGGCTTGTTGAAGGGGAAGAAATAACTGTCTTGTTTCACCACATAAGCGTCACTTCTATGTTTGATTCCTGCTTTTGTTTTGTCTATGTCTAGTGATCTTTGTGTGTTTCGGCATCTCGTTTGTTCACGTAATCGTGTGGCTACAGGTAGGTTTTCTACACACACACTTCTACAACCCCAGCATCTTTAGAATCCTGTAATACACACAGCTGTATGGTTGACTGTATGCAAACACATCGCTAGCTTATCCACTCTGTAAATGCTCATTAGCTACAAGGAGGCTAGTGCTGCTAGTTGTACTTGTTATGAAGTTTATATGATCTCTAGATTCAGCTCTAGTTAATCCTTCCTATAATTTTGAAGGCTGGCCCATGAAGTGTGAATTAACGTGTTATGTTGTTGGCATGGCTTGCTGAATGACATTAACATTTTAGCCCCCATTTAAGGATGCAGAGAACAAAAGTATAAGTTATAATAAGGAAAATATATACTTAGGTTATTTATTACGTATACATATTAGGTAGAATTTGTTTCTATTAGAAATACAGGACATCAAAGTAGTCCATATAAAGACAATTGTTCCACTCTCCAAGTGTTATGAAGACTCAAACTTAATTTACATTTGAAACAATGTTGTGGGAAACAAAACAAACACACACATGCATGTGGTTCTTTGTTTGTTCTTTGTTGTTGTTGTTGTTGTTGTGTGTGTGTGTGTGTGTGTGTGTGTGTGTGTGTGTGTGTGTGGTGTGTAATAGGGCCTGTCAATTGATTAGTGTAGCAGTCCAAAACCTAATCAGGTGCTGAAATACAAAATGCAATAATGTTAAGTGGCCTCACAAACTCAGTGCAACAGAAACGATATTAAGTAATAACAGTGTTGTAACCAGACAACACAAATATCGTGACATAAATGTACAGACTATGAAACCTCCCTTAATCTTTGTGTGACGCGTGTGTGAGCGACGCCCTAAACATGGCTGAACATATATCATGTGAGTTAGGTGGCCAGGTATTGATCGGGAGACTGTCTGGGAGGGGATGAACACCGTGTGCAAACGGAGATGGACAACCCTGCTTCAGATCTATATATTGGTCCCAGTTTTCGATCAATGGACACCCCTCATGTTAATATATATATTTTGGGTACACATGTTCCCAGGGTCCTGTGTTCCCCAGTTGTACATGTGTGCTTTCCCAAGGTCCTGTTCACCAGAGTTCTATGTACCGCAGAGTCCTATGTTCCCAGTGGACTGTAGCCTTTGACTCAAATGTGTTAGCATGGGAATCGACAGTAATTGGGACCAAATTATGCACAACATAATTACCGATATGCACTTATATCAGAAAATAAGAATGGGTGTTTATATGATAGGGATACAGCTTACCCACAGAGAAAATGGTTTCTGAATAGTACGGCATGCAGCAATATAACATTCTGGGTAGTTTTACCGGGCAAACCCAACCCAAAGAAGAGTTTGAGTCAAGTTTGAGTAACATTTTATGCTCAAAACTACCCAGACTCTTTAATATTCTATTCCGATTATGAGATTTTCAATATCAAATAAATGATAAACATTGGTTTTGTGATGTTTATATAGCTGTTTTGAAGCCATTTCAAAACTTGAAATGGATAAAATGTGACCCAAACACAATTGTGTGTTACCAGAATATTAAACTGGTTAATTGAGCAACACATTAACTCAACAGACATCCCCCCCCCCCCCCCCCCCCCCCCCCCCCCCCCGAGGTGTATATATTGTGAAGGCTACAGATTAGCTCAATGGAAAACCTTCCCCTGATGTTTTTATATATTGTGAAGGCTGTGCATTAGCTCAATGGACACCCCTCCCCTGATGTTAATATATATTGTGAGGGCTACACATTAGCTAAATTGACACGGCTAGGTTTGTATCCAACTCTCCAACTCCAAAAGGAAATCACAGAGCACAATTGTTGTTTAAAAAATATATCTATACATGTATATACTTTAATACTGACATGTTCATCATTACCAGCGTGCATTTAGGAACTGTAAATAAATCTCATGATAAGAAATACTCTTTACACAAAGAAAAAACAAAACAAAACATACAAAAAACGTACAGCAGAACAAGTCTCAACATGCCTTTGTAAGTACAGCACAACAAGCAGTTTTCAGAGGAAGTTGATATGCAGGGCAAGGAATGGGAGAATTATGGGAACTCTACCTATCTGTCCATATTGGATTTTCTGCCTCCACTTATTAGCATGCAGTGCAATCTGTAATCTTTCTACACTCCTGACCCTTACCACACTCTCCCCCTCACTTAAGCCTCATTGTGTGTGTGTGTGTGTGTGTGTGTGTGTGTGTGTGTGTGTGTGTGTGTGTGTGTGTGTGTGTGTGTGTGTGTGTGTGTTTGTAAGTGCACTGTGCCATTGAGTTTTGGTTAATGGATACTTTTATAGACGGTAACACTGTGTATGTAATGGTTATTTGGGACCCCAAAGTGCTATTTGGTTACTTTTTGCATGTCCTATACTGCGACTGGATGGGCAAAAAGCTGTAACTTCAACTTTTGACCAATGTCTGGTGTTTTCCTGTCTAAATTAATATGGGGAGAGTACAATAATGTATTTACTCGCAGGTTGGCTGACCGTTCTATTTCTAGTTGATGAATATGATTCATATTTATGTCTCCATCATAGCTGAATTTTGTATTGTCTAACACTTTTATAACGGGCAAACATTTTCTCTCTAAATGAACCAAAAAGAGAATCATTCACTCAACCAATCAATCAATATACATTTCTTTAAACCTGGGTTCCCAAATGGTAGCAAATGGAATTGAAGTGAGGATCCACAAAAAAGGAAAATAAGACAACACATGCTACACAGACATATTTCAGCACGGCAAGAACACAGAAATCCATGACTAACTTGACTAACTCTATGCACGAGACCAGCCTGATCAGACATCTCCCCATTACATACGTATTTGCGAAAGTTACACGTCAAAGTTTCCCTCGATTCGCACACAGTTGGTCTTGGTATAATGCAGAAACAACAATGTTACATATTCAAAACATTTTCCAATCATCGCGTATAGAGGATTTGACAAGGAGTCTTGGGTGCACAGACATCCAGGGAGCACATAGAGCACACAGTCAAGGAAAGCAAATTTCCAGAACTCATCACCTCATTCCAGATTCACAAAGTGACCTACTTCCTCCATGGTGCTATGCTGAGATTTATAACCAAACTCTGGCGAGGCAGGGGTTACTGAAAGAGCATAGCAAAACAATGCTTTCCTCTGCCACTGCCATCGTGAAGGCCTGGGGATGGGGAGGATTTTTCAAAGGAGATGGTGCGGTGAGATAAAAGTGTGGTTGCAGACATTTGAAGAACACTAGATAGCTGCAGAGTGATGTGCAGGGAGAGTTGGGTGAGGTGATGGGCAAGAACGCCCATACCCTTACAACAAGGAACTGTACTCTGTCTCCCTCTCTCTTCCTCATTCTGGCACGCACATATTTACAGTGGGTGTTTCTGTATGCTATTGTTCCCCAACAATCCTTTCTTATGTAGTGTGTGTGGTTGATGGTTGGTTAAAGCAGCCTCACTGGCCTGAGTTAGACTGATTAGGATCTGGGACTGGGTGAGACTGCACACCTGTGGTGCATAGAATAATCAAGGCATACAGTATAGACCAACCATCACGTCACACACTCAATTAAGAACTCTGACATGTCACCATGTAATACCTGCTCTGCCTGTAACCTTTTTTCCAACTCGCTAATAAACTGGGGATTTTCAACATCTGCCTGTGTCCTTTACGTTGGAGGAACCCAGCACAGCCACTTCAGGATTAAATGCCACAGTCCCAATTGATAATGATTGGTACTCACATCTGATCTGGAATGACGCAAACACAGAACCTAGAAGAGGCCTAGTTATCCCTGGAGTTTTAATGATACATCATTAAATCCTTCCATTTAAAGCCACTGCCCCTACACCCCCCACGTCCTCCATACCCACACATCAAGTAACACAAGCCATCAACAGTGTCGGCATGCTGAAGCAAAGCTTATCTATGGTTCATTTGTGTGTGTGTGCGTAAACTCAATCCTAAACACGCACCCAAGCCGTCAAGAGTCTGTGATGGGTTTGGATGGTGGGCAGGGTGAGCTGAATGTGTTTGCTTGGTCGATTTTGCTTTCCCCCACCTTATTCACTGACTTAAATCAACCACTCGCCACTCGTTACCATTGCGCGACTCTCTGCTAACGATGACAGGTTAAGGCTACAGGTACGACTAGGCAGACTAGGCTAACAGTGTAGTGTACTACTAGTTGCGGCTATCTTGGGGGGGGGGGGGGGGTTCAGAGGGAACATCGGCAAGGCAGAAGCAACAATGGGGTTAACAATGGGGGGGTGCACACACACATAAGACACACAGACGCACGTGCGCCTGCGGGGATGACGTTACATGGGGCACACTTTGTTCTCCGGGATGGGCAGCTGGGCGAAGGAGCTACAGGGGCTGGGTAGGTCTTCGCCCGAGAACGTGGCCCGCCCCCCCGCGGGGATTTGGGTAGCAATGGCCGACATCTCGCCGGTCTGGCTCTCGCCGGTGAAGCCGGGCCGCTCTGAGGTCTGGTTGATGTTGTTTTCCGGGATGGTACCCTTGCCGGTAAACAGCTGGATGAGGCATTCCCTGAACTGGATTGAGAGAGGGAAAATGTGATGTTAAATCACATTTAATAATGAAAAATAATGTTGGAATGAAAACTAACACTGTGAAATGATGGTTTGAGAACACAAATGTTTAACAATTTATAATGTAGAAAACAAAACAAATCTATCAAGTCTTGTCCCTAATTCAGTCATTATATCTCTAAAGCACAATATTTGTATGTTATACATCATCAATATATTATGTCAAAATAATAATGTTAAGTATAATTCAACATCTTTTTAGTACATCAATTACAATATAAAAAAAGTAATTTGAATCAAAATATTCTACTATTGTCACCTTTCTAAAGGCTTGACCAAGTAAAAAGTTATTACCAATGTAAAACACTGTAGACAATTAAAAACACATCACTAACAAAACGGGAAAATCCAAATAAGAAAGAAAAAATGAAAGAATGTTCATCACAGAGTGAGATATAAGTTATTGTGAAAGTAGAGGACACTTCTTGGTACACTCTGCCGTGCTCCCTTCAAAACTAAAGAATAGGTCAGTGCGGTTTGCAATAAGCGGAGTGTCCCTCTACCGCAGACAGTAGCCTATCAGAGGTTAAAGGTATTTTGACCTATAATTAAGCACTAAAAATGAGTGTTTGCTTATTAGCTGGACACTGGCCAAAACTTGTGGGGGAAGGAGTGAGGCTGCCCTAGTCTTCTAAACTCAGAGAAGTCCATCGCCAGCATCATTGGTGAGTGCATTCCCTTTCTGTTTACGTGATTTCATTCATTGTCAGACGGTTATTGCAGTCTATCGCTCCTACGATGTTTGTTGGCTTGGAAGTCCCTCTTTATATTGCTCTGTTGTGCAGCGGTGTATTGAAACAAGCTGAACAACTATGTGCGAAAACTGCCGATACTGTCAAGGACTGCAGGCATTAAACAGCTTAGGGAGGGCTGGGAAATGCCTGCTGTATCTCTTGACTCTCGCTGAGACTTGAAGGTGGCCAACATTCTGAGGGTGAAAAAGGACTTGGGCACTACCAAAAAGGAATCTGAAAACCTTCTCCCTCCTTCTAATGCAGCCTGCAACCCCCACCACATCCCGTCACAACGCTAGATCTGCCATTTGACGCACGCACCTTCTACAGCTGCTTTCATTTTATACAATTTTTACACACAGCGCATGCACACATCCAGACACACACCCATACACACACAAATTAGTAAAATCATCTGATTAATGGGCAATTATCAATCTTACTTGATTCAATTATTGTATAGGGCTACTTTAGGCGTAGGACTTCACCAATTGTATCATTACAAATCCCGTAACTTCCAGGAAACTGTATTTGTATAAGTTGGTCAAAAGCATTATTTTGGTCATGTTTGCCAGTTCTATCTGGTGATTGTCCTATTCACTCCACCACTCCGTAAATGTACACGGATGTACGAGCATTTTCAAGTAGAGAACAAATTGATAAAGTCTCAACTTTGTGTACACATGGTGTACGCAGATTTATTTGTACGCAACGTTGATAAACGTTTCCATTACGGCTTTCCGTTCTAAAGAAAATCTATTGGTCAGATGGTTTCCTTGATTTCATAGACAAAGATAGACTTAGGCAGAACAATGATGAATGCAAAAATGCATAAAAACCGTACTTTACCTTAATACAAACAAAGAGAAACACATCAGAAATCTACTTCTCTGTGCATACAGAAGTATGCAAATTACTTTTAAACTAAGCATGTTAAATTAAGCAAGTGGAAAATATGCATGGGTTGCTCTTCTGAGGTAAGCTAGAAAAACTCTGGCATCAGGTGAATGTAGAGCCATTCAGGCCTGCCCTAGATTAGAAGTACGGCTTCAGCTGAGCATTTCCATCCAAGCAACATAATCACCTATGCAAAAGCAAATTGAGCAAGGCACTAGCAGATCTCCCAGCATTATTCTGCAACTCCTGGCCTCCTCCCTGAAGCATATACAGAATTGACCCAAATAATTTATTTCAGGAGCAGGCCTCATATTTCCATCTCGGCTACTGTCATGCCGGCATCAATGTGATGCCAGGTAGATGTCCTGCTGTGTGTGTGTTTGTGTTTGTGTGTGTGTGTGTGTGTGTTTACGTTCCACCTCAGCTAGACTCTCTGGAGTAAACAACAACTGCCCCGAAATATGGGGGGGAGCATAGCAGCATGGAAACCCTAGGGACAATCACAGCATGCAGAATAACCCCCTCCCGCCCACCCCCAGCCTTGTTACGAGGGCTGTAGTCAACCAAAGAAAATCTTTATTTAAAAAAAAAGTATAAAATAAAGAATCTGCACATTATCTCTAGATTAACTTAATTGACTTAACTTAACTCTCTACCTGGTCTCCTAAATATCAGGTAAGTGCTGTTTGGAGGAAGTCAGGTGGGTTTCAGATCCACTCTTGGTCCGAGTCCGACTATGTCCCTCCCGCCCCCGAAAACGAATGGATTAAGAACCGATTTTCTCCTTATGAAAGTAACACCAGCGATTGTCCGACCAATGAAAATTGTATCCAAGAAATGCATATCGACCAACCAATCGACCAATCAACCAGAACTTGACAGCCATGTTAATAACTCCATCAGCGTAGAGAACGGGAAGCGGAACACTGGATAGAGATGCGGAGAGAAACAGGAGAGCAAAAAAAAAGAAAAAGAGATTGGACGTCTTTTGACTCTCATAAGTAGTTGAGCTAGCTCTGACAGCGCTTAGCAGTTCCCGCTCCAGATCTTCCTCCCTCCCGCTGCCGTTATTGTTTAAATCTACTTAGCAGTGCCTGGTCTTTGAATGTAGGGTTATTCAATCTGTTTACACCCACTCCCACCCCTCACAAACACACTTCCAATAAAGAGGAAATAAAACAAGCAGCGGCAGCCCTGTGACCCTGTTGTACCCTCCTGTGGGATCTGTGGGGCTCTCGCTATATTCTGATAACCAATTCTGACAGCTTGGTGACTGCACACACTGGGAAGCCCATAATGGATGTTCATAAATAAAACAGAAAGCAGTGCAATGTACACACGCCTCAGAACCAGAGAGCAGTGTTCAAACTGGTTGAAATACACTCTGGCATTTGAGCACTGTGCTCTCTAGTCCTTGAGACATACGTGTGTGTGTGTGTGTGTGTGTGTGTGTGTGTGTGTGTGTGTGTGCGTGTGTGTGTGGGTGTGCGTGTCTGTGTGCTTTTACCATGTGGGTCAGGGGGGTCTACGAGGGAGTGCTTCAAAGCAAAAGTGCCCTTGGTTAAGGTGAGGTTTTGGATGTCTTCTCAAGCGCGTACTGTACAGGGCGGATAGAACTTGGGTCTTCCCCTGTCACGAAAGTGTTGTCTAGACGTCCTAGTGCCTGTTTGATGTCTGAATTAATTCCATTTGCTCCTTAATAAGGACATCTGGGAGCCTTCGGGGATCAAAGGTGAGCACCACTAGAACACAGTGGGAACACAGAAATATGTTCAAAATCCACAGTATTTGCAAGGAAGTCTTTTATAGACCCTTGGTGTTGTTTTAAGGAGGAAAATATATGACTTCGTCCCGTATGGTGTTCTGCCTTGACAAAGCCTATTTAAATAGTGTGCCCTTTTCTAAAGCCTTGCATTTATTTAAGCATATGCCTCTGAGGATATAATTAAGTCATGTCTATGAGTAATTATATGGTTTGGAGGTAAAACAGTTAATAGTTGTATTTCAGCATAATCTAAACTGCAGGAGATTCCGTCGGGGTACTGAACTCCCCAAATTTAAATGTTCAGAGTAATTTTGCATACTGACGTTGAACAAGCTAAAAAGCTCAAATAGTGCACAGTAATTAACTAACCTGACCGTGAGCACCAATTCTGTTACAATTCCAAATCTTCGCGGCAAACCAGAGGGAGCTAATATATTATTAAAGGCACTAGGCTTAGACTATTGTGCTATCTGGATATCATATTTCATATATTCATACACCATGCATTATTGAGATACAACCTAAAACTCAGCAACAACTGACACCTTCAATATAGGCCTTTTAATGTGTTCCGCACAAATAGCAGTACCTTGCTTCCCTTGGGTCAGAGTTGTGCTCGCCCTCTCTATCTGGCACACGTGTGTAAACTAGTTTGTTGGCGTGTACGTGTGCACCGACCCACATGGTGTTTCCAGCCAGGCAGCAAATGGTGTCATGGACAAGGGGGCAAAGCACATTTCCATCCTTTAATGAACAGACATCACGTGATCAGCTGTGGAGCCAGGGGTTAGCGCAACACAGCATCCTCACCATTCCTTCCATTTTCATGATGTAGGGCACAGATTCCCTCCATTGTCACTGACACACACAGGCACATACACACATACACACACACACAGCACACACCCAGACACACACCCACACTGAGGTCAACCACACACAAGCACACACACACACACACAAACACACACACACACACACACACTAGTACAAACATACATACAACTAAACAGAGAGACAACAACTTACCCCAAGGCTACCGGTTTGTTCACTAAGGCGTAGATGACATTTGCATCACACACACCCACACACACGCAATCCCCCCAATGCCTCCTCCGACACCCACACACACACCCACACACATACACAGGTACATAGCATACATACAAGTATAGAGAGCCGGTGACCGAGCTCCGGCTACCTGTTTGTTCATGTAGACGTAGATGATGGGGTTGTAGACGGCGGCCGTCTTGGAGAAGAAAGCAGGGATGGCGCCCACGCGGGGGTCCAGCTGGATGGTGGGGCATGCCGTCACCACGATGGAGAACGCGGCGTACGGCGTCCAGCCCACCATGAACGCTACGACCATCACCACCACCATGCGCGTCACCTGCCGCTCTGGCTTCCTGGCCGTGGCCAGGCGACCGTGGGACACCTTGGGGGAGGCGGGACACAAGCAGGTGGGCAGGGGACAGGGTAGTGCGGTGGTTAGGGGGTCGGACCCTCAGTCAAGAGGTGGGCTCCGTCCCGATTTCTGTGGCCTACCTTAATAAACACAGGTGTAGCTCTTAACTTCTTTTATGTAAGGGCACGGTTAATCGACTATCCTTCACTAGTTCAGTCTACTACCCGTGCCCTGGTACATAGAAGGAGCATTATTAGTTATTAGTGTTATGAGCGACACCTGTGTTTGTCGATCGATGACACCTCTGTGAAAAAGGGTTTATTATACTGTAACTGAATTCACCTTAAGTCGCTTTCAATAAAAGTGTCTGCTATAAATGTAACCACTCTTTAGTGAATAGTGGATAGAAAGATAGTTTGTTGTAATAAATGGGTGTGAATTAGAGTGTCTGGCATTGCTACTGCGTGTTCTATTTGAATGTTTTTGCCATAACAGTTGGGGTCAATAAAATGTTGTTTTGTGAGCGCTTTCTGGATCAAGACTACATCAAGTTGAAACATAGTCCAACATCTCTAATACTTGTTTGAGGTGATAGATTACATCTAAAACCAGAACCACTTGAAACAAGCCGGCAGCAAAATGAACACAGGTTGTTAACAGGTTGGTGAGGTTGGCTTTGAAAACCCTGGTTCAAAGAATACACTACACAAACAAAATAGTTCTCTGTGGCTGACATTGTAGTTTATATAAGTTGTTTTGTTCAGAGTTACACCAATTAAAATAGGGTTTCACTGTATTAACCTCAAACTAGACTTGAACTGCCAAAAAAAGAGCTTCACTTAGAACTATGGAGGCTCATGTTGAAATTACCTCATTCATCTCTGTAATATTTATCAGCAATAAGCTCAAATGTTATGGACTGACCTTCTTGAGCTTTTGTAGGAGCTTGCCGTAGCAGAAAATGATCACTCCTAGAGGCAGAATGAAGCAGGTGATGAAGAAAATTATGATGTAGCTGTGATCCACCATGTTGGTTGAGTACCTGTTGGAGGGGAGGGGGGGGGGGGGGCAAGAAAACATAATTGTATTGATCTATGACACATGTAGTTTCACCATCTCTCCAGAGCACTTAAAGTCATGCGCCTCAATGCATTGGTAATTTATGGTCAACTGCATCATAGACGGTATCTTAGAGGGCAGTGTATTTGGAGTATTTGACAGATGGAGAGACACACACACTATAGCATGAAGACAAGTGATAAAACTGTCTTGATATTTTGTGTATACGAACCTTCTTAGTATTATCATTGCACATGTACAAGTACTATACAACAAAAGTAGTTCTCTGCATTTGACCCTGCACTAGCTACAGCACTAGGAGCAGCGGGCAGCCCTTTCTACTGCGCCTGGGAACCCACTCCAGGTCTACAGCTGATGCTTTGGTCAAGTGCACAAGCAGGAGTATGAACCCTACATGTATGTCTTTAGTGTGTGGGACGAAACTGACTCACCAGGAGGAAACCCACGTTAACAAGGGAAGAACAGACAAACTCCACACAGAAAGGTCCCCCACCAAGGTTCAGACCCAGGCCCTTGGTGCTGTGAGTTCTAACCACTGTGCCACTGTGCCACCGTGCCACGTGGAACATGATGTCCTCAGATCTCTTTGCTTCAGCCCCGTACTGACCGGAGCCCAGATTGCCCGGCACATTCCTCAGACAACCGCTCCTTTAAGGGCTGAAAGCCGATTTACAGAACCCATGATTCCTACAGTACGGCTCTGGACAGGAGAGGCTGTTTCTGGCAATTATGGCCTTTTGCTGGTTAGAAAGAGGAGCTGTGTGTTGCACATCAATTGAGTTTGATTAGATGAGGTAGAGGTGAACCGATTAATCGGTGCAGATAGGACGTTTTACAATCTATCGTTAACACCTTGCTATAAATCACGCGGGGACATGCATCACGTTTACTTGATTTACCAATTTGGCGTTCTCTCTTCCAAATAATCCAGCCACGTAACTATCCATTCATGAAAAGAAACATTAATGGTTTGTAAATGGCGTTTAACAATGAAATGCGAAGCGCAACAGAAGTAATCCATCCTGGCAAGGGATAAACCACAGAACATCGTCCATTATAGACCAACGATGTAATCCATGATATCACACTTCAGGATATTCTCTAAATAATGATTAAATTCAGAGTGACAAAAAACTGTTTCACTAAAAACGGCATATGCAAAAGTAGCCGAATAGGCTAACGTTTCTGCCAAAGTAAAGAACACCACAAACTCAGATTGATGTCGCGTTAATAATGGGGTAATTCATTTTATAAAGAGCAAGTAAACCCACTGTTTCAGCTGGAATTTGAACACTATGAGATAACAATGTTTTTGCTTTGGGCTGACAGTTCTAGGAAGGACAGGTGGGCGTGTTATCCCTATGGTTACGACCCACAGCAACTTTGTGATACTTCTTTAGTACAGTCGTTGTGTATGAGCGTTATAAGAAGCGAGGTTGTATATGAAATGCACCACACACTGTAGTTTTATTCTATAGGGGTCGAGGAAGCCTAATCCTCACTAGGAAATATCATCTGCTTAATCACCTATCAGCTTTTTAGTGCTCCAAACTATCGTTATTATATCTGCCTTTAAAAATCCACTATCGGTCGACCTCTAAAACTAGGAGCCTTTTTTAACAACTGTGGCAAACTCCACAGACAATTAAAGGTCCAGACGGAAATGATGAAATCACATTATGTAATTGCCATGACAATCTATGTATAACCAAAGTACAGATCAAATTGTATTATCCAACTACCCAGGGAAAGGGACTGGTGAGTATACTAGCTCACCCCCAGTGTTTCACATTTACATCCTATTCAAATCCAATCCATCATATTTGACCTGCTGATTACGTTATTGTAACATTTGAAAGAGCATGTTAATCACACATTAACATGTATTTGTGTCTGTGTGTGTGTTTGTGTGTGTGTGTGTGTGGAGTAGATGGGGTAGATAACACCTGCACTTACTGTTCATCTTGTTTTTGCAAGCACACGCATGTGCACACACACAGACACAAATACATGTTAATGTGCGATTAACATGCTCTTTCAAATGTTACAATAACATAATCAGCAGGTCAAATATGATGGATTGGATTTGAATAGGATGTAAATGTGAAACACTGGGGGTGAGCTAGTATAGACGGTATATCAATCACAGTCCCTTCCTATTTATTACTGGCTGACACTCCTTCTGTCCCTCACATTTTGCATCCTTCAAAGCTTCCATAAAAGGGAGATGTGGCTTTGCTTTTGCCCTCTTCACCTTCCCTCCTGTTACCTTCTGCATGGACGGTCTATGGACGGTGTGTCTGGCATGAAAGGACAAATTCAAATTGGATCAGCAACAGTCACCGACAGTTCTGTGTGTAACTAGGCTCAATCCTCCTCCTCTCCCCCCCTCCCCCAAACACCTGTGTTGTTTGCAGAACCTGCTGAGGAGTCAGTGATAGCTAAATGATTGGTGACAGTAGCCAAGCGGTGTGCAGTGTAGCCAGAGGCAGACTGGGTCATCCATACACTCTACCACCTTCCTCTTCCCTAATGTTGATGTCTCAACCATTTTCTCCTATTGTGTTTCTTCTGCACAATAGCTCTCCTTAATTGGACTAGAGCCCCAGGGGCCCCTCCTATAACCACCACCCACAAGACCCCTCTTTCTCCTTTATCTGTGGTCTTAAGCGGTTAAATGGCATTTCCCAGAATGCACCCTGAGGCCCAGGTCAACGCTGACATGATTCTTGAGTATTTTGTATAAAAAATATATGACACCTATTACATAGGTGTTAGAACACAGCTCAAACAGAGATGAAGCAGAATGTGTCTCTGATCTATTGCGTTGTTTGTGCTTGTGTGCATTTGTGAATGAGTGTGTTTGAGTGTGCATGTGTGTGCGTTCATGTGTGTGTGCCCTCTTGTTGGTGCTTCTGCATGTAATGAGGTCTATATTTTCAAACATCCGAAACACACAGACCAGCCCTTTTGTTGATGTCCATTGAACCACAATGAATCCCCCTCTCTTTCTTCTCATATTCACCTTCTTTAAGTGAATAGAGGGTTAAGTGGATCAGGCATTTATCCCAGAAGCACAAGAGACTTGCGATACAATGTTAGTCCGCTGATAAGACTGTATAGAAAAAATAATGGAAAAAGCATGTTCACCTTTTGAATATGTTTTTAGTTGATTTGTAGATAGAAAATATTCTGTGATCTTTAATTTGCGTGGTGGGTTGTGCTTGTGGAATGTTGGACGTTTTTGTTTATGTTAGTGTGTCTTATTTTGTGTGCATGTTTGTGAAGCAGTTGTGTGGTTGTGTTGTGGTGAGTTGCTTTGTAGTGGTAATGTGTTTTTCTGCATGTGTGTGTTTCTGTGCAATACAGCAAACAAGGTTTTTGTTCCGCAAACACGGTTGCACTGAAACAGCCAGCAATCCTTGATTCATGAATACCTTGAAATGAAAAGTTCTTTTTTTTTTCCACACTTCAAGGGGAAAAGAATGACAAGGAAAAACACTAATGTTGAGTTTTTTGTTTGGGAAACATCTAGAATGTTCCCACTGTGAAGTGGCTTTCCGCAAGGTTTTGGGCTCGGGGCAGGCTCTTGGGGGCTCGCAGGTGGTTCCGATCGGTGACGCGTAGCTGTGCCATCAGGAACAGGGGAAGGTGCATATGAAGAGATGAACGTCCATACGAAAGGAATGAAAGGAGCGCCCACCAGCATCGAATGCTTGCCCCGCAGACGGATGTTCCCCAGGTGGCAGATCACAAGCAGATCAGCGACCGAAGCAGCACAGCACCAGCCAGCGCACAGCCGGGACACAGGGCAACGATCCCTGGAAGAGAATAAAGATGGGGATGGTGAGATGGTTGTTTTTGCCACTTTAGCTTGGACTCTTGAGTGTGAAGCGTGAAGAGACAGTTATCAGTAAACTACATTATGTTTATGGGACTGACCACCCCGGTCACTGCCCCAAAGGGTGCACAGCGCAGCAGTCTGGTGGCTGGCATGTTGTCATCAGCATTGAATCCTCGTAAACAATGTGTGAGCCAATGTAAAGTTTTGAAAACCCCATCACGGTCTACTATAATATTTTAAAGTATATGTGCAGTCCAACATACTCATCTCTTAATATTTAATAAACTGACACAAATAAACTCTACTCAATAAAGTATTTTAGGGATATGCATAAATGGGAGGAAACCCTGGTCTACATGATATGGGATGGATTCTGTATGCAGCGCCAAAATAGAAAAATAGAAAAATAGAAAAGCTGAAAAGCTAATTATAATTAACTCTCCAAACTGGTTAATTGGTGGTGCTTCGCTATGCCCATGCTGTTCTCACACGTTCGGCATAATCCTACGTTTAGAACATGCGCTTAAACATGCGGTAGACCAGTTTATGCATCACTTGGCAGTCATCAAATAATCCTCACCACTCCCTCTTACCGACCTGCCACTGTCTGCATGTTAGGGCTACATTCATAAAGACAAAATAAATGTATTCTGTCACTGTCAAAAAAACAATAATCGATATACTACCCCACCACACGGGTTGAAAAATCCCATTACACCATTCCCAAACAATGTTATTTTAATGACTTGACGTCTGCGCAGCACTATCAGGTTGCGATCAAAGTTACAATCTATGCACAAGTTGCCTAACGCTCGAGGATGTGGCTTTGTCAAGATGCTTTTCTTTGACTGACTCATGTCAACGGCCATGATACCAACATGGGGATTCAACCAATAAGAAGGCTGACAGTAGCAACACACAAAAATAGAACGCTCATTTAAAAATATTTTTTTTTGTTTTAAATGTGAAAAAACTCCATCCACTTACCGAAAAAAGTAACGGCAAAGCCCTCCAAGACGCACGCCCAGGTACCGAGGAAGAAAAACCCACGAGCGTTGGTCAGGAAACTTATAAGTCCGCCGGTGAGCGAAACGAGAAAGTCGGCAATTGCTAAATTGACAATGATATAATTCAAGGGTTTTCTGAGCTGTTTGAACTTAAAGGTGACGAACATGACGAGAAAGTTCTCGCTCAGAGACAGCGAGGTCACCACGAACATGAGCACGGCCAGGAAGGTGAAATTCCATGGCGCGAGGGATTTGATGGGCCCGGTGAACGGGTCGTCCGGGAGGTCTGACGCCTCATAGATCTTGGCCGCTTCGGTGTAAGAAACGCCGTTCACTGAAAGACTCACGGTATCCATTGTTCATATCCAGACGCTGGACTTGCCTTGGTCACCTAAACGACTTTAATCCCTGACGAAATTAATCAAAAACGCACCTGTAAGTAGGCCTACTTGTTTCTTGTTTCTCATTTTAGCAGACTCCTGCGTAAATAATGCCGTAGCAACACACTTCAGGTTAAAATCTATATTTTAAAACAGTGGCACTCTTGCAAGTAGGACTTGTTTTCTCTGGATAACTTCCTCGCTTGGAGTCGAGCGTTGCTGGAAGCGCATGGTGTGGACACCAGCGTGCGCAGACCCACCGCGGTTATTCTTCTTTCTCAGTCCAGATCTTTAGATCTTAGTGTGGGGAAACTAAACGCGAAACCTAGAGAGTTAAGCCTTATTTGGTGCGGCGGACAGAAACGAAGTCTCGAAAGGCGATAACGGCAACAGAACAAACGACTGTTTAGTGGCATCTTGGAAGGTCTTATATATACACAGCCTCAGAGTCGCAGCAGCTCGAGCATCCCTCTGCCCTCGAGGAAGAGCGAGGCGCGCGCGTCCTTCCATTTTTTTCTTCTAGCCTCGTTCACGCTGATGCTGGGACAACAAGGTCTACGCGCTCCAATTAGATGAACAACCTATCATGTGTTTCTTGCCGTTGTTCATCATTGTTTTGTTTTCACTGAACCACACACACACACTTCCACGTGATTGGTTCTAAATCAATAAAAGTACAAGAAATATAACTTTGTCTTTCGTCTTTGGCTTGTATTCCATCTCGATTGTCCCATTAATGAGTTAATATGTAGCAGGAATGTAATGTTCTTGTGCAGCTATGAAAGGTTCTCTATTGTGTGATAATAGGCTTACTATTAGAGTATTTCAACAAGAGCTGGCATTACATTTCCAATAAAAAGCGGTTGCACATATTGCCCCCCTAGAATAAATGGATACAGTAATATAATTAAAAAGAAAGAAACATGAAGAACACAGAAGCATTTCTCTTTTCTGCTGAAGGCCATGTCCATCACTATTACCAATGACAAGGTGTCATCCTAGGACACACAAGGGTGTCACTTATAATACTAATTATGGGTCTACTCATTTTATGCACCAGGGCACTGGTAGTAATTGTATGAACCTGTTCCCAGGTACATAAAAGGAGCAAACCCATAATTACAGTCATGAGCTGTGTTTGTCCTACAATGAAACCCTTTTCACAGAGACATCACCGTAGCTCCTTTTATGTACCAGGGCACGGTAGTGGTCTAAACTAGGGAAGATAAGTCTACTGCCCGTGCCCTGATACATACAAGGAGCAGAAACCATAAAAAGTCTCTGTGGAAGAGTATATTAGGAGTTCATATTTTACACCATTAAAATAGAGCAGTTTGAAGAAACATTTTAACCTGTTCAAAAGTTATGTTTAATACTCTTATTGTTATTTAACACTTTATGAAACTTTAGGGACAAGAAAACGTCATGTTTAACCAGACAAAACACACCAATTTAGAAAGAAATCTGCAAAACCCCCCAATTTTTTTTAATATATATCTATATAGATATGGTTATATATATTTCAGGCACTATCTCTTCTACAACATCAATGTGTTCTTTATGGATCAAGATATCTTGTTCACAGCCAAACTCGATAAAGTTATGTCCGAGTTTGGAGGTGAAACGCAGGCCCTTCTCCCTCTGTCTCCGTTCCTCCCCGTCTTTGATCTGGTTCCCTCTTGTGGAAGCCGACCTGTCACACCTCAGTGGTCATCCACTTAAATGGAGATTTATAGCTTGCGATGGTTCCATTCCATACCTCCTGACCACATTGGTCTGGCAGACAGTTTAAAAGTGTCCAACCTTCTGCTTAGCTCGGGCATACAGTCCAAAGTTATTCGCTGGTTGGAACCCTTCAAACGCCTTAAAAGATATTTGTCTTACTAATGTTAAGTATCGAAAGACTGACCTTGATCTTGAAAGCAGAGGACAATAGAACATCCATTATTTTTTCTGCCTTGTAGGAATATTCATGCATCGCTCCGTCTGTTAAATCCCTCAGTTGAAGACACACAGTTGGAGAAACATGCATCAAATTCCAAACTTCAAACAGGCTTGGGTTTGAGCGGTTCACAGAGTATAGCTCGCTCACACTCAGTGCTCATCCATTACACATGCATTTGTACCAGCAGGTGCCCACTGATGTTCCAAGGACAAGTGTATTCACCCTTTGCCAGTTGTCAGACAACAACTCTCTCATTGTCACCACAACCATAACCCCAATCCCTCACCTACATCACCCTCTACACTCACTTCTCCCTTATCACGCATCCCCTGCAGTGGAAGCCACTGCATTGGAATGAAACAGGAATGATCCATCCAGCCTCCTCACTGGAAGGTTATTGGGATCAGATATCTGTTGGGGGGATTCAGTCCGGAATTTTGCTCGAGTTTGCTACCTGTCCTGCACAGTTGTTTTTGAAGAACTATCCAAACCATTTTCTGTGTAAATCTCTTTGTTACAAGCTACTTGTGTAGCCAATAACAGTTTTTTTTCTATACAAATAATGAATATCAAATGTGTACCAAAATATAAGTGAGTAACTCAAACCTTTCTTAAACTTTCTTAAACTTTCTTGCTGTTCTCTGCAGGAATTTGCTTCACCTTAAAAAAAATAACCTGTTCACAAAGGACTATGTATACTAATACATATTGGAAGATAGCGTCTAGCTATACAGTTACGTTTAAATCGTTGCCAAATACAATCTGAACCAGAACCTCAGTAGCGAGTGTCCTCTCAAGGCTTACCTGCTGTTATTGAGAATTATTTAAACCTGGTGCAATAAAGAAGAAGAATTAAGCACATGAGTGTCAACGGGACGAGAACCACAATCAAGTGGCAGTTGGACCGGTTCCAGAGTCTGTTGCAATACTACAGCCTCTCTAAGGGGGTGAGGGGCGTGCGAGTGGTACAGGTCAGGGCGCTATTGATTCCTCCAGAAGATGAGGCTGATTCAGTGGCTTTAAATGGGCAGGAGATCTTTCAGATAATGGGATGCTCCCAGTACATCAAGGCGCGCCCCCTATAGATGTAGACCCGACAGCTTCAGAAGAACAGTGTTTTTGTGTTGCTTATGCATCAACAGGAAACATTGATTGTGTTACCTCCTTATTTTGCTTTAGCCTAGGCATGAAATATAGACAACAGAGCAAGGTGACATTCAGTAAGCATTACATTATTGGAATAAAGTTTGAGTTAAAACATTTTGTACTCGTATTGAGTATTGAGTGTTGGTATGAGAAGGCCAACCTGACTTTTGAGAGAGATCTAAAATGACAATTCAAAGAGCCCTCTGCCATGGTAAGTGCTGTGTGGAAATGGCACAACACATTGGTGTATCATATCTTCCAGTTGCATAATTTCCCCTTAGAAAACACAAATCAGACAAAAAATGGAGTGCCAAATATCAAAAGAAACCAGTTTCAAATGTGAATGCCGTCTGGCGTCAGCATTTTACGTTAGGCAATTACTGTAAAATCATAGGTGTGCACGTGTGTGTGTGGGTGTGCGTGTGTTGTGTCATTAATAAAGATAACATGAGCAAGATGAAGGGAGAGAACATAACATTTCGTACACACCAAAGAGTATCCCTTGGTCACCTTTGCACCCACAACTCATAATTTCAACCAGAATTGGAAAATACTGGGACCTTCCCTAGTCCCTGGGAGATAAAAGGAGGGCCATCAGCGACTGACTTTTGATCCTTTGAAGAAACTCTATTTGACTTTACGTTGCCCTTGATGGCGTGAGGCTGAGATGACCTTTGACTCACAAGTTTCACCTTAAACCTCAGCTAATTTCCCACCTTACCTTTTACACATCAATGGCGGCGGTCTGCTGTCTCTGAACTGACATAGCCATTTTTTTTATGTGGGTTAGGTGTGTGTGTAAGGTTGTTTGGGTTTGTGTGGGTTTGTGTGTGTGTATGTATGTGTGTGTGTGTGTGTGTGTGTGTGTGTGTGTGTGTGTGCGTGTGTGTGCATGTGCGTGTGTGTGTTTGTGTGTGTATGTGTGTGTGTGTGTGTGGGTTTATGTCTTTCTCACCACCTTGTTTCTGATGCCACTCATCCCAGGACCTTCTGATTGGCATTAAAAGTAAATTTCTCTCTGTCTGCCTGTGTGTGTGTGTGTGTGTGTGTGTGTGTGAGTCACTCTCTCTGGGTAGTTTAATTTCATAGTCTCTTATCTTCCACATGAGAGGCCCAGACAGAACTCTCTCTCTCTCTCTCTCTCTCTCTCTCTCTCTCTCTCTCTCTCTCTCTCTCTCTCTCTCTCTCTCTCTCTCTCTCTCTCTCTCTCTCTCTCTCTCCCTCCCCCCCCTCGATGGGTGATAACTGCAGGAGGAGATGCAGGTAAAGCAGACAGACTGGCATTTAAGCACATTCCTCCCATTAGTCTGTTGGTATTAGCAGAAGCAGATAGGGGAGTCCAGGAAGCAAACAAGGGTGCAGGTCCGGACAGAATCTTGATTCTAGCCCGTGTGCACTTCAGCAGACAGAAACCTGTGCCGGGCTCAGTGATTAAATGTCCTTCATGAATAAAGGGTACATGCATTCCTTTTTCTCGGGTCCATTGGCTGCCATGTCCCAACTAACATATTGCTAACACTAGTGCTGTTCATTCGTTCAACTACAACAAGTAGCAATTGACTGAATTCAATGTTCCCATTAGGTCATGGATATTAAATGTTGGTCAGGGCCCAACCGCTCCCCATTCCTAACCCCTCCTTTCTGTGGACATCTCAACAAGGTAGCCCCCGCCCCCCCCCCCCCCAACAACAATGCAGGAACGCCTTGGTTGCTGCTCCGGCTGTTCATTTGTAGTAACCTTTTATGGCTAATCTACAGACAGTGGCCCACAGCGAGAACACCATTCATTTGCCTCAACTGGATGGTTGTAGTGCTCTGGCCTATTAGCAGTAATGCGCTTGGGTTGACCTTTCCACCCCCCCCCCCCCCCCCCCCCCCGAACAAGTCCACCGGGGCAATGGCGCTAAATGTCACCTTATGTTGCATTAGGAGGGAAACGTTACTTTACTCACATCTTCTAACGCCATGTCCCACTTTGCACATCCATGTCACAGGAATCGCATGCTAAAGCTAGGTTCAATTAAAGCCCTCAGTAACACATCTGACCTTCTTGCAGCCTGGCTGAACGGAGGTGTTTGTGTGTGCTTGTGTGTGTGTGCATGTGTGATTGTGCATGTGTGTGTGTGTCCTTGTGCCTGCATGTGTGTGTTTCATGTGCCTATTTTTCTGCTTCTGTGTTGGTTGTGTCTTCTTCTTCTTCCGTGTGTCTAAATGCAATAGAGGTCCCTGATTTGTTACTCTCAGAGCCAGAGTGCATTGCCAACATGCCACGCGAGTGTGTATCAATACCAAAAATCGAATAGCCCTCCAAAAAGCTACTTTAGTTTGTGTTCGACCTTCTGTCCTTTCCAACATGGCTGTGTTGCGCTGCCTAACTTGGGACTGACCAGCAGGGAGGCAACTAGGAGTGTGTTTGTGTGTGTGTGTGTGGGTGAGGGGCATTGGGGGGCTGGCCAGCAAAGGTGAAAGGAGACAAGACGGGGGTGTAGGCTCCCCATGTGGCGATCATGAGAAGGGGGTTTGCTATATGAGCGTGGCCTTGGGGTGGTGGGGGGGATGCGTGTGTTATGGAGCAGCTGGCTGTCCATGGAGACCTACAGCACTGCTGGGAGCTCAGTACACACGTCCTCTGCCCAGACACTTTTACAAGAAAGTCACAGATTTTTGTTTCTTTTTTCGGTGTGACTTTCGTATGTTTGTGTGTGTGTGTGTGTGTGTGTGTGTGTGTGTGTGTGTGTGTGTGTGTGTGTATGGGGGGGGGGGGGGGGGGGTTGTGTGTGTGTGACATTTTTGTGCAACTCGATGGTTGTCTTATATCTGGGATAAGCATATGGCAAGATAAATATAGTTTACCAACACACACATATATATACAGAGAGAGAGTTTTGATGGAAAAATCTAGGTTATTGATGAACTCAACTGACCCCGCTTGGTACAATTATTGAATATTTAGAATATAATAATATATTAATACATGAGTTTTCAGGCTTATCTTCTTCGTCCTGATAGATAAATTAATAATGTAGGATATCTTTAAATTCCTAATTGTTGCACTAGCTCAGATTCAGTCTGTGGTTTACTAGGGCTGATGTAAAGGGACATAGAGTTTAAATGGGACCAAGGTCTAAAGGGCAGGGGGGTGGGGGGGTGGGGGGGGGTATGTGCAAGCAGGTGAGACAGAGCAGTGAGAGAGGCCAGCCCCAGCTGTTAGCCTGCAGGCTAGACAAGTGGGCTGATGAGATGTCGATGTGTATCTGTTGAAATAACCACAGGACACTGATAAAACACACACACACACACACACACACACACACACACACACACACACAAATGAACACTCACACAGGCACACACACACACACACACACACACACACACACACAGATGCTTAAACACACGCATACACATATACCCACTCCCCTTGGACATAATCATCCTTATGAGGACCAGAGAGTTATTGTGATATCAGGACCTTTTCTCCGTCCCCACTTTTATGTCTCTTAGCACAATGACCTTTTGTTGTTATACATGCTGTTTCGCTGTTTTCTAGACCCATCTATCTTCAAGCCCTACAGATCTGGGTCATTGGCTCGCCGTGATCCGGCTGACCACTGACCCTGTTCACATACAGCTCTTACTCCCACCGATTCACTATGGGACTCAGCAGGTGTCCACTTAAACATGAAGCCTGCCCTGGATTCTACCAAACGGCCAGGAAGAAACATGCGCAACAGGATTAGCCAGAATGGACTGGATAGGGCCGGGCGCGCAAAACCAAGTTTGGAATAAAACAACAGCTCGAAGGCTAATGAGCCGGTCTAGTGGAAATCCTCCAAAATAATTGTTGTGCGTCAATCATATCTTGCCGATGTGCTTAAATGAGTAATAGCCTAATTCCATCTCAGATTTACACTCTTCTTGTTGAAAAAGGTCATACTGGGTCTGTCCCTTCCACCAGAATCATCATATATAGACCCATTTGGGCAATATGTCAAATCAACCAAAATTAATCATGCATTTAAATGTATGCATCTTTCATATAATCACCTTATCGTGTCATTTTACCCATGACTAATTCAGGAAGTAGACTTCAAATCCCAGAGAAGAAGAATTATTATTTTAAGGGACCAATGGTTCCCTCCTTCCTCATATGGGTGAAGTGGAGCTGCTACCTAATATGTGCTTAAGGGGAGAATGAAAATAAATAAAGTAAAGTACCCACCTCTCTCTCTCTCTCTCTCTCTCTCTCTCTCTCTCGCCAAGAAAAGAGGAAGTCTACCTCTTCACCTGCATGCTCATTAATGCTTGGGCTGATCATGCATGTTTATCTTTCAAATGAACTTCAACGATATACATACTTGAATTGAAATCACAATTGCCCTATGTGTCTATATTAGTAGTATTCTTTTTAGTTTCAAATGTGTGGGAAACAAATCAGGAAAACGTTTGATTCTCTGTCAGAAAATATAAAGTTCTAACAACATGGTAAAATCCAAACAGCCTGCCTTTTTTTTATTTAGACACCAACAGACACCAAAACAACTTAGTGATTTTGTTTTTTGATGAATGTCATTAAGGAGCAGTATGGTAGGGATCTTTCCCAAGGATGACTACAGGTTAGGCTGCAGACATTGGGATTTAAACTCAGAGCCTTTCAGCCTTTCCACCACCAGACTAACCAACATGTATCAGGACCGGCCTGAGGCCTACTTTAAAGACCCAGCTTGTGGACACAGGCCTCATGCAAATTCATGAGGAGAGTAGAGTAAAACGCGACTCTGGTGGTCTCAACATGACGTCTCTCTCTGCGTGGTCTCAGGCAAACAGACTGCATCTTGAGACCTCTGACGGAGCTTGCATTACAAGTTAGTAACATCTGAGGCTGAATTAACATGTGGTTGTTTATGGCTATCCAAAGCAGCTTTTTTACCAGTGTTGATTCCCTTGAGTCAACTTGATTTTGAATTCATCTTGCCAAATGTGGCCAATCCATTGGTAAAAGTCTGGACAGTGCCCCCCATCCTTGATTGTTGATGTGTTTTGAACTCTTAGACCTCTATAACCCTTAGAACTGGTCTTGAAGGAGGCACCACGGGATGTATCTTAATTTACGCATAGATCACATGGATTTATACATCTTCGTTTTCAGTAGAAATGTCCCACAATATAGTGGATCCAATATTGATACATTCTGTAATCCTGTTCATGTACGGACCCTCGGAGAATACCACCATTCAGATGTTGTGTTTAATAATGAGAAAAATGCCTTTCCTTGAAAGTATGTAGTTAGTGAAACATTGAGCTATTATGCTGTTCTTGTCCTGCTCCAAGAATAAATGAGAATCCAATCTGCTCCAAGTGGATGAACGCCATGGACTCTGGCGTGCGGCACAAGGCTTTTTAATCATAATTATGTCTAGATACACATCTCTGATGGCACAGTATCTGTTCATCAATCTTTGCTTGCTGTTTAGTGTTAAATAGGCCAGTGATCTGCAAAGCAACCTAGTTACAATTATGAACATACTTTCCATTGTCCTGCAATTCTTCTCTATTTTTGTTATATTTTTAATCCGCCACATGTATCTCCGTGGCTGCTTCACAGGGATTGTCAGTTATAGTTCAATATGAAGTAACTATCCAATCACAAGGTAACGTGATGAGACAGGGATATTTTCTTGTATACTAATAGTTTGATGATGTTGCTTATCCAATCATAATGGACCATGATGAGACACCTGCATGTTGTGATTGGCCATCCGTCAGGCAGCACTCTATCAGGTGTAAACGCTGCTAGTGCTCGCTACACACTTCGGCAGCATCGCGTGAAGAAAATAGAGCCACAAAAACAACTGATTTACTGTCTGCATCTTATTTTGGGATTCACACCCTTAAAAATGCATTAAGATTCAGGAAATGAAGTGTGTGGAACATCTTTTTCTTTGGGGGGGACCCCCAGACCCCCCGTGGTGGTTTCTGAAATCTCCATAATTCTGAGGGCTCTAGGTTGGCAAGTACAAACCAAAATGTTGTGCGCGCCTCTGTCTCAGGCATATAACTTGTTATATGAAATTTACCTAAGCGGGACTGGTAACTTCGCTGGCTTACCCTAATTCAACTTTATTGCATTGATAAGCTGAAGTAAATGAACCTGCTTGATGTAACTTTACGTTGGATTCTCCGGCCTGGCGAGCATACTATCTCAGTGAAAGGCATGGTCAAAGCTTTTTATTCATTGTTTCTTTTGATCCAAATAAAAAACTAAACAAGCCAGTGCATTGTTGGATTTTTGAATGCTATGAACAAGGTGCCCCACTCAAAAGCTATTGTTTTATATGCGTGCCATTGTATTTGTACACAAGGGTTATCGTTTACATGCTTGGTGCTGTGACTGGACAATACAGTGGAGTTTGGTTGGTGCATACTGACATTGGGACATTTATGGGACATATATGTATTTTACATAGCACTACATGACCTTCATTGAGTCATTTTAAGTGTTATTTTAATAATCACCATTAAGCTCCTAACACATCCTTTAAGCCTGTCTAGTGCTCATACTAACTTGATTTCAAATACTTTTGTTTCCCAGCGCAGGTTGGGAGTGTCTCTATTAGTTGAAAGATGACTTTATTAGGAGTGATAGGCTTATTTAATTGTCTAGCATTCCTATTAGGATTACTCCCTGACTAAATGTTAACTATCCTAAACATTCTGTATTGTCATCAAATTGAATATCAGTCCCCCTCTGTGCCACTGTCTCTATGCTGCCTGAGATTGTACCCACCCCAATTTGAAATAATTCTCATTCGCTTGAATCCAGAAATGGTTTGGGTTATTTACTTTGAATGTTAAAGGGTTGGTTCAGCCACAGGAGCTAGACCATCTGACTTTATTAGTTTCCCAGGTGGACCCTGATGTTTTAGTGTTAACTGAAACCTGGCTAAAGAAATAACTCTGATGTAGCTCTGAATGGTTTTAATCTGTACAGGATGGACAGAACTAGAAGGGGAAGAGGGATAACTATGTGAAATCATGCTTCTCAGTCATGGTATTACATGCTGTTACTATCCCAAAATGTTTTGAACTCATAGCATTGAAGGTTTATGTAGGGTTTACCGACTCAATTACTGTGGTGGGAGTGTATAGACCTCTGTCAGCTGATTCTTCCTCTGTAGATAATAAA
Organism: Lota lota; assembly: GCA_026745465.1. Taxonomy (NCBI): domain Eukaryota; kingdom Metazoa; phylum Chordata; class Actinopteri; order Gadiformes; family Lotidae; genus Lota; species Lota lota. The sequence goes on from JACYXH010000802.1 coordinate 5,124,177, forward strand.
ACTGTAATTAAGATTTGCTAATTTTGGGGGAACTCAAGCCTCAACCTAAATTGGCTGACTACTGTGTCCGACCAACTGAAAGATGTGCACAAGAATTTGAACTTATCACAAATAATTATTGATCCTACCATGCCAAATTTGTAAGATCATAAGAAGTTTATCTTAAAGGGCCAGTGAACCCGAAACCATTTTTTTGTTTGTTTTATGATCGTCAACATATTAAACTATGCTATTACTAAAATAAGACTATCATTTTGAAAAAACAGGGATAAAATCGTATGTTTTTGCCAGTCTCCGAACGTGGACGTTCCACCCTGCCTTGAACGTCAACGGTGTTATTTTTGTGTCGTCCATGTGCCTGAATGTTTGGTGCTCTGTCTGCAGTGGTTGATTTTAATGGCCACGTCTGAGAGAGGGTGAAGCTTCTCCGACACCTATACTATAGTGTCACGTGTTTGGCACATGTAATATACAACATCCCTCATTATAACGCTGTTACACAACGTCGGTACTAAAAGGGTAGCCATGGGGATAACACAACCACCCCCGCCTTCAAATAACTCATGGAAAGAGGTGCAGATACAATCTGCACTGTTCATTACAGAGCAAATCACATATATATGTATCCTTCTATTTCATCAGGCATTGTTCCCAGTGTGATGAAGAGTGGCTCCTTTTGCATAATGGTGGAGATCTCAATATTTACCGTCTGTCTTTCAAGGTGCCACTTTAGCAGTTCCTGGGTCCTCTAGGTACTGGGGTTAGACAGTTACATCTCTGCTATGCTAGGTGTACGTGTGTGAAATGAAGTGTGAGTTACTCAATACAATCCATCCACATTGCAATAGACTCACAGGAAACGTCAAACTGTCACAGTTAATATTTGAGATGCAGGCTACACTTTTCTTTTCAGCGACACATTCGTTTTCTATCCATATAACGTATGTTTCCTCAGTCTAAATTAAACATCATCTCTGTGGGAAAATAAAGGGGCCAACAGTGCAGGGTCAAAAGCCTTTTATAGACGGTTCTAGAAAAGGCCCAGCCTTAACTATGAGCTCCATTATATGCTCCTCTATTTTGGTTGCAGAGAATTTCTTCCTCTCAGCATGAATGGCGAGTGAAATAATACAGCTGCAGGCATTACAGTAGGGGTTAATGTATCATACTCCATCACACCAGTAGGATGTGAGGCTTTACCCGAGAGAGAGAGAGAGAGAGAGAGAGAGAGAGAGAGAGAGAGAGAGAGAGAGAGAGAGAGAGAGAAAGAGAGGCTGGGGTTGCTGATTCGCTAGCACTGAGGAGACTGCATCAGGGTGCATTGTGGAGGGCAAAGTGTTTAGTCATCAGGAATAAAAAAGGGAATCACATTGGTTTTTTCCTATCTGAAAAACTACAGTTGTGTTACACATCTCTGCGTAACAAGTGCTCAGTGACCCATAGTACAAATCAATAGGCCCGCACATTTCTAAAAAGGACGAGGACAGGAGCAAGCCTGGAAATGGTCGGGCTAATTAACAAATAAACAGATACCATCTACTCCAATGTCCTTGAACTCAAGCACCTAGAGACAAATTAAAA